>JARYHS010013630.1:25984305-26039512 GCA_031002005.1 Vandiemenella viatica | reverse complement strand
TCATCTATACTAAATAATATGTTTTTTCTCTAAACGAAATTTACTAACAAATTATACACTAACATAATGTGCGAGAAGCATAGCTTGAGCAAGCGACGTAACATTACAGACAAACGCACACATCCGTCTCTCTGTCACCATTCGATAAGTTCTCAAAATTTCGTTGATACAACTGTTAATCATACCGAAAAAAAAATGTCCTGTTCCCTTCCTACAGATTTTCTTGTCAAATTCCATCAATATCGGTACAGGCATTTAGTCGTAAAAACGTAACAAAAGACAGAGACTTATTTCCGCATTTATAGTATTATTACTGCAGATCACACACACACACTGACTGCTAATCACCCCTGAGGGATCAATATAACGTAAAAAAGTGTACACCTACAGCATTGCAAGACTACCTACGATTTGCCTCGCATTGCACCCCTAACTTTGTGATATCTATAGTTTAACATTCAATACGAATAACCGACGGCCCAGGCGTGACTCTTAAGATCAAAAACAATTTTTAAAAATCTTTGCCTCCACGGAGATTTGAAACGGAGACCATGACCCAAACATCAGTAAGCAAGCGCTTTAACCACTGAGATACCTGACCACTACATGGAAGAACAGTACAGAGGCCGGCCTCGGTAGCGTAGGGGCTAGAGTGCTAGCTCCGCGTGCCGATGGCCGCCGGTTCGAATCCGGCCGCGGGCATGGATGTTAAGTGTTGTGTGTCTGTGTGAATGTCCTGTCCGTCCTGTGGCGTCCATACATTGAAAATAATATACATTGAGCTGGCTGTATGGCCTCCGTTGCCGAATGCCATTATAAAAAAAAAAAAAAAAAAAAAAAAAAAAAAAAAAAAAAAAAACAGTACAGAGACCTCCACATGCAATGTGTCTGTCCATCGCCATTCAGTAATTTTTGGAAATTATAAGACAACATGTATTATATATACACATAATTTTTCAACCAAATGTAGACAGTATTTTTCTACTTATATCAAAGGATAAGTGTGCAAAGTTTCATCGAGATCGGATGAAAACTGTGGATTTGTATGAAGAACAAATAAACCAACAAACAAACATACATACGTTCATCTTTATATATATATAGATGATAACTCGCCAGTGTGGTTGAGTGAGTGAGGCGCCACCAGCTGTATCGGGGAGGATCGAGCCGTACCGCCCGTCCTGACAGCGGTTTTCCGCAGTCAGTTAGGTGAATGCTGCGATAACCCGCAATCTCCGCCTCATGAATTAAACTTTCCACATAAACGCACTTATCACGTGGAACATATTTTCACAAACAAATGGCAATATATGCACTTACCCCCATCAGAACTACGACAAGCCTAGGAAGCCGTTAGTAGATGGAACCTCGCTTTGGAAAGAAGCACAGTCCCTGAAAGACAACGCAACGGACGACCCGCAAAAATGGAAACGTTCAAAAGACAAACTGCTGTGATATAAAATCACTAACTGAATCGCTATGTTGCTCTGTTATTTTTTAAACACACTATCACCGCGTATGCGATAGTAAGTATTTAGACTGTGACAAGCCTTGTACCAGACAGTATTAAACGGATTAAGTCTATTATGGAGCAATTATATTAACCGGCCATTTTTATTTCTAAGAGTGTCAATGTTACATCGAAACAATAACGTAAGCTATCACTAACGTAGCATAAGCTATGACTGTATGCAGTTTCGCTGAAATGAATGGGTTTTGTTTAATCCGTGCATAAACGCTCAAAAATTCCCAAGTTTACTGTCTTGGACTCTGTGTATCATGGATGAAATATTTTACTGCTCGGGATAAAAAGTATTCCCGCTGCCGGTAACCAAAGCAATTAGCTCAGCGTGAAGATAAACGAGGGAGTGGTGTGATGACCGCCAGAAGTGATACTTCACTTCGAAACAGTGCTGATGAAGGCCCCAGGTTGGGCGGCCGAAACGCTTGTAGTAGCGCGAATCCCGCAAAAGTAAGTGCAATATTTGATTGCACCCGTTTAACGATGACGTAAGGTATCACTGTGTACAGTTTAGTTAATATCTGTGAGGCGCGGACAGAAAGACAAATTTTGCAGTTTTGGCATCTCTGTCACCAATAGCGTACATTACGTTTACTATTTTGAAATAAATTTCGCGTATATACATACTGTTCCTACAATTTTACTGTATATCACAAAGGATTACCACACTGTCGTTCTACCAGTAGCTCTGTATGTGACGGAGATATCGTCACTAACTGTTAATGCCAAAGAATCGAAAAAATAAAGACAGATAATGAGAAAAATATTCGGCCCCAAGATCCAAGACGGCATCTGGATGCGCAAAGCTTGGAAGAACTATACTCACTGACAGAAAGATTCACCTCACTCGCACGGAGAAGACGCATAAAATTCTACGGACATATAGCACGAATGGATGACTCGCTACTGACCAAGAAAATCTTCCACATCGTCAACGGACCCCGACAAACCAAACCAAAGCACGCTGACTTGTAGAAACTCAGAAGGACTTTGCAGAAGTCAACCTAGACCAGCTGACGTCTACACGGGGTGTATATAGGCAATCACTTCATGTAATTTGCACCTAAGATACCAACAGCAAAAAATCTGAATCTCGGATATGCATGGACAGAAAAGAGACGTGAAGCTCACAGCGAAAGAATGATGAGGTTTTGTGAAGACAAGAAGAACGACAAGGAAAATAAGAAGGACAATACAAATTAATGGTTGCAAGTGATCCTTAATGGGCTAAACGATAGTATAAATACAATTATAGTTGACTATAACAAAGTATGATTCGATAATCTGTAAAACTGTGTGGTATCACTATTCCTAAGTATCGCACATGTGCTGGATTCCACGTGGCGACCAGTAATTAGGACCTATTCAGAGACCCAAACTGTCAGCTGCTGAAACGAACCCAGTTACCTCCTGTACGGTGCAGTGTGACTGAATGTGATGTTGGGCACGGCACAGAGGGGCGCAGTTATGATTTATGGAGGTCTGTGCAGCGGCCAGCCGCCACTGTGGAAGACATTCTTGGCTCGTTTCCACTGCGATGTTATCATCCTGGCAGCGACAAACAAACAGCGTGTCGCCATCGGAATTTTGTCAGGAAACAACCATTTTTAACACAAGTGTGTTTACTGTCTGGAAGTCGAAACTATGGTCCTTTGTACAGGAGTTTCATGTCTGACACTCGTTCGTTTAAAGTGTTCAGCTTTTGACAGGCATACCGTGAAAAGAAAATATACACATCTATTTGTCGTTGGAACGAAGATACGGTTTCATTCGCTACTGGTCTTACCCGCTTTTCGAGTCGCAAAACGGACGGCCAGGTCCGGGCCTGTCATTCGAGAGGGCATGTGTTCGAACCCCATTCCAATCATTCAGAGTTTCATTTACGTGGTTTCCTGTAATCGCTTCAGGGAAAGGCCGGGATGGTTCCTTCAAAATGCCATGTCCAAATTCCTCCCCTTTTTTTTGCACTCAGTTTCTTTCCCCGACACTAATGACCTCGATATCTAAGAGGCGAAAAGTTATTAAAAAAAAAACGACGTTCATTGCGAAATAATACCAAACAGCTGATGGTCGCTTAATTTTTTGATACTGCTTGTTTTTAAGGTATCTTAAACCCAAAGCATATAACGAGACGACAATCATTTAACAGGAGACATTGCTGACGAGACCAACCTGAATGAACAGAAACGCCTCTGATAAACAAGTAATAGAACGAAAAAAAATTTTATTGACAGGCATAATTTAACTGATTTTTTCTATTGTAGTAAGGAAAATGGTACTCTTGTTTTGGCTGAGGAGGTTATAGATTGAACAAACAGTATCAGAACATGCAGCTGTTGAAAGAGCGTCGCTGCTAAAACTGTGTCCTTAGTTGCCAGCGAATTTTTACGAGCCGGGACAAAAACTTGAGTTTATCGATACGTCATTCCAGCATCTGAGATTAATTATTTCAGGTAAGCAGGAAAAAGAAAATAAAACACTGGTAGATGGGTAGAGATGTACTGATTACTTTCCACAGCGCAGTTAAACAGTTAATAATTATGAACAACACACATAAAGTTGGCCCCCAATCGCACTAAATCTGGGGGAATTGTTACTTGCAGATCCTGGAAACTGATCCATCAACACTGAATTTACTCACAATGGCTGTTTGTTTCAGTATTTATTTTTGCTTAATTACCCAACATAATTTCTTAGAATTTCAGTGCGAACTTTCAGTCTGTGATGTTGTTGTGTATCAAGAACACATGTTCAGAAACCACACATACACAGTGCGCACGCGGCCTGCAGACTGCGAGGCTAAACAGATCCGGCCGTGCCGCTCGTCAAAGAGCTTGCGGCTCGGCCGTGAGAGATATGTCAGTGCGGGCGTGGGCGTGCGCCTCTGTTCGCCTTACCTTTGTGAGGATGGACGGCGAGCCGGCGTTCCCGCGGTCTTCCACACTCAGCACTAGAGCTCCACTGAGGCGCGCGCGGCGGCCGCTGGCGGAACTAACAGCGATCGAACCGCGCTCTGATCGGCGCCGCGTGAGACGCAGGCCCACCTCGTTACGCCGCGAGAATCCACTTCAGAAGAGGGGAGGGTCAAAGACCCCACACACTGTACGGTTCAATCAGTCTCACTCACCAATCAACTAACATCGACCATTACGGGGAGAGACGAACTATTGTGAATACTTAATCTGGAATTTTTAGTTAACCAATATGTTAGTCTGAAATATTATCCCTTCATTCCATTATGACGGAAAATATTAATTATACGGCGAATGCACTATCGAGATAATCAAGCCGATAGTGCTGAGTGTATGCTAACGCTCTGGCCTCGCCTCGAATCCCAGTTCGGGGATTCCTGTTTCGATTTCCATTGGCTTCCCAAATCACTCCAGTAGAATGCCGCGATGGTTCCTTCAGAAGGCATTACCCGAATTCCTTCCCGTTCCATGGCCGCAGTCATTTTCTGCCTCTAAGCGACCTAGACGAGGTGTAAAGCCATAAGAAAATAAAAAGGGATAATTAATTTGATGATTTCTAACAAGTTGTAATGAATTTTCTAAGAAGCACAATAGAGCAAGACCGGGAATACCGAAGACGTTGCTCTCGACGGAAGCTACTTGAAAAATTCACGACTGACATATTTCAGAATGGCAGGAAACAAATATTACTACCAGCAACATTCGTATCTCGGAATGAGCGCGAAAATAAGATAAGAGAAATCAGGTCCAGAACCGATTCTTTTCAGTATTCATTTTTTCCACGAGCGATTAGGGAATGGAATAGAAAGGATTTACCGGGCGAGTAAACTTAAAATCCGACAGGAGTAGCTTTCGATAAAGCTCTCCGGCCATCCTGATCTGGGTTTTCCCAGATCGCTTCAGGTGAATGCTAGAATGGTTCCTCACAATAGCCATGGGCGCCTCCTGCCATATCCCGTATATCCCTTCCAAACTATTATCCATTCTGATAGGTGCAATACACCCTCTGCCACACACTTTTAGTGAATCGCGGAGTAATAGTAATAGTAGAGTTTACAAGAATGGTCAGAATAAAGAACGAAAAGAATACGGAGAAAGTAAACGGGAAACCTCTGCTGGAAACGACAGAAGGCTAGAATAAACTGATGTGGTAATTTTAAGAGAATGGACGAGAATACCAAAGAAAATACATGAAATGATGGTACGAGCTAAACTGCCCAGAGTAAGAGCAAGGGACAGGTGGCTGTCAGGAGTGCAAGAGAGTACTGGACCGAGGTGACGGTGGAGAGGAGGATTATGTGTATCGCAGATCCGGCAAATAGATGGAAACTGTGAATGTTGATTTAATTTAATTGTAATAGAGCGCACGCCCCAGTGACAATTTCCCTATACACCTACTTTTACCCATTCCTTTTCCCACACACTTTTGCCTTCTACTAATGTCAACTTTAAATTCTTTCAGCGTTTTTGGTACATAATCATTTGCTTTTGGTATTTTATTACCATCCCTGATTCCGTTACGTACAAAACGAATCTTCCCACACCCTTACACCTGAAATCGATTGTCAGTTTGTGGTCATGGTGATCTTTCCCCTTCCATTCACCTCTCCTAATTCTACCACCAACGTCTTTCCACGCCTCATCACCAATATACGCCCTGTACACTCCCATGACTCTCTTCACCCTCCTCCTGTCTTCCAACGAATACCATTCCAGCTCCTTTATCATAGCAGTGACCTCTTGTGTTCTGCAGTTATTTCGAGACATAAATCTAGCAGCTCGTCTGTTGACCCAGTCCAACTCAGGTATTTGATAACCAAAATGTGGATCCCACCACCGTATTCAAGCAATGGTATGACGACAGTTTTGGTCAGACATTCCTTGAATACGAGGGTGTAGTATGGAACCCCTATTTTATGTATCAAATACAGAAGTTTGATGAGTTGCAAAGAGCAGCTAGATTTGTCTCTGGAAATTACTGCAGAACACAAGAAGTAATTGGTATGATAAAGGAGCTGGAATGGGATTCGTTGGAAAACAGGAGGATGATGAAGAGAGTCATGGGATTGTACAAGGCTGATATTGGTGATGAGGTATGATGAATGTATGTTTGCGAAAGAAGAATGAGACAGATTTTAGAATTTCTCTATACAGGCTATGTTAGTGTCACTAATATAAATCGTCCACGCACTCATAGAAGATGAAAATAATACGTCCGTACGAATCATAAATCAGTTCTAGTTAAGGGCTTCTACAATACAACTGAATAATTTTTTCGATGAACAGGGCGTAATAAATGTGTAGGAAATTGTGCATGATAACAGACGGTCAAAATCATATCAACTATTTACTTGTATACAACAGTGAAAATTTTAGAACAAAATGTTTTCTCACTTCTGACCCTTACCTCCAATATTAAGAGAAACATTACATATGAAGTTTTCAGATAAACGACTTAAATATTCAAAAATCAAAATATGAAGAGGTCATGAGGAGGAAATCGGAGATATTTGGAACGTAAAGTCATACAACAGCGTCAGAATCAATTCAGTCCACAGCGTAATTGAACACTTTGTTGACGTGATAGGTGAACAAGCCATTGTGAAAAGAAGCTTAGGATATTTGATCACACATTTATGACAGACGAGTCGGATAATTTGTTGGTAAACGTTGGGGGTAGAATATGTATGAAAAGATAATTGTTAGAATACGAGTATCTTAGACAGACATTAATTGAAGACTTTTACTGGAATCGATTTGGGAAGAGATGGAGGATCCAGTACACAGACTGGTGACGCGTAAGTACTCCCTCTCTTGCCTGCGTCACATACCGGTAAATTTATCTTCTTTTTTTTTTATCACTGATAATGTCTGAAAGAAAATGATGAAATGACTGATATGTTGTTAAATCCTTTTCAACTGAAAACTAATTAACATTGTTCACATAGAATTATGTTTGATTCGTCTTCTAGATATGGGGGCGACTCTCTCAAACCTGTGGTACACATAATTACTGGTCTAGTATCTGTGATAATTATACGCTACTGATTTCTCATATTTTGCATAAAAACGCGATGGTCATCTACGCTAATTTTCTTCCAATATTTGTCGTCCCCTCTCACAGTATAACAGGAAGGATTTCTGAACTTAATAGCTTTTAATAATTTGGGTGCATTAACGTGCTGATAAGCTTAGGAACGTATGATGAATTGTGTATTTGGTAGCGACGCATTTCGAGGTACAGTTAAGGCGCATTCCCACGATCCATTGTAACGAAGGCGAGACGGGACAGGACCTCATTAGCCGAAGTGTAGGGACGACCGCGGGCCGCAGGTTAGTCCTAGCTTACCTCGCCACCACCTCCGCACCGCGTTGCCTAGTGTCGTTTGGCACAGAGCACTTTACAGCAACAGAAGGGGTGCGCACCGCTGCTGCAAACCGATGGCAACAGCGCACCGCTACACACGCATGTGATGTTTACCGACTCAGAGTGGGTAGCTGCGTCTCGTCTCCGCTAGCAAAGGCGGCCCTGTTCCCATGGCGTGTGGTCGAGTATTCGTCCCGTCTCGCCTTCGTTACAAGGGATGGTGGGAATGCGCCTTTAGACATATAGCTTTGTGGTATCTGCGTCCTTGTGACGAGTGTATAGTGACAGTAGGAGAAAAGAGTAAGTCTTGAGGAAGGTAAAAGAAAAAAAGTTGCAATCGGAATGTGCTAACACCAATTTTAATTCATGGCAAATGCGAATAGGTCCTCTATTTAAGTTGAGGCACTTGTAAGTGACAGCGAAATCAAAGATTATGATCACAGAACAAACAACAAAATCATGTTAATTTCGCGGACACACATGAAGTCATGACGCTACTAACAGGACACGTGTCACAGCAGAAGTATCAAGCCTCATTGAATACTAACAAAAGGCTGCTTTGGTCATCGTGTCTGTCATGCTGACGTCACGCGCCCGGGAAGGCGCGTCTTCACTCTCTGCCCCTAGATGTAGCTGTTATAACAAGTTAATAACAGAGGATACGTTTTTCGTTTCTGTGAAAGGTAAAGGTCGCGGTGTTCCGCCGCTTCCCATAGGATTCACGGTGGTGGAGCTGCGCACTCCCTTTACAACCTTCGGCAATTAGAACGGATGTGACGGGGTGAGCGCCACGCTATGGCCGTACTTCACCTTCCCTCCACGGTACTCGTTGGATGGCAGGCTGAGTGGGCCTGGGGAGCCGTTCAGGATGTTCAGCTTCATCGGGGATCGAACCACGGCCCTCCGAGCCGCAGTCAGGACCTCTACCTCCTGAGCTACGCGGCCGCTCTTTTGTTTCTATAATAGTTTTAAAATTAATATTACAAACCAACCAGAAATACAAATATGTATTTCGTTTAAATCCACGTACTAAGTATTACTCGCTTTTTGTTTATTTACGTTCGTTCAATGTAGATATTTATAGCAGCCCTCAGACCCAACCTATCTTATGAAATGTCATTTTGAGAATTGTGTATATCAAGCTAAAAGTTGATTCATAATGGTTTTGTATATCTTCCGTGCAATAAATTGTGAATTTGTGTAAACTAAATTGTTTTATGGAGAGAAATAATGTAAATACTATTTAATATGTTCAAGGACAGCATTATGCATGAAACATTGATCAAAAGTTTGTAATTCTAAGTGTTGATGTGAGCTACGATGTTTGGACGACATTTTGCGACGGTTTTGACTGGTTGATGTAGATAATTTTGTTGGCAAATGCTTGTAACTATCTTTAATTTTCCGTGTGTTTGGTGATGGTTGTGAATGATTTTGTATTAATTCTGATTGTTTTTATGTGGATTTAATTGTTAAAGTATTGTTACAATTCGCGAAATGTCGGTCGAAATTCTTTGAATTATACTGGATGTTTCTAAGTGTCTATTTAAGTGCGCAGAGATGGCGCGCAGAGAAAGTTGTGTCAGTGGTTCTGGGAAGTGTGTGAGTTTAATCGCTGGAACATTTGTTTACGTTTGTACTTAATATCTTTGGATGGAGTCCATGCCTTACGGAAAAATAAACAAAGTGGAAAGTGATGCTTCAAGTAATTATTTCATACAACCAAACACCTATCATGTTCTATTTACATACTGCGTCCGTGGCTTTATAGTCAGGCTAGCGGAGTTGCCGGCGTCGCGCGCTGTAGTTGGGTAATTTACCCGTACCCTATTTTTACAATTTAATTTCGTAAAGTATCGTCGAAGAAATGAATTGCCCGTACATTGCGATCAACGCGTCAGTCGGGACAGGCTAAGAACCTGGTTACTATTACACAGTGTATTATGTATATTGAGCAGCTAGGGATTCTACGATAACAGTGGCGCCGCAATTTGATGATGGATTCTTATGTAACTCGACGAGACAAATTGAAAGCAAAGAATATATTTTTTTGATATATCGCTTAGTTCTCAAAATTGACATAGGTTGAAATGTGGCCTGGTCCAGAAGAAAAATTTCGCCACAGCCAAATTTGATGATGAATTTGTATGTAACTCGACGAGACAAATCGAAAATAAGGAATAAATTTTGTTGTTATTTCGCTTAGGTGTCGAAATATTTGATCTCAAAAGAGAGGAGATTAGGGTGAGATACAGCCTGGACCAGAAAAAACCGCTATATCTACATGGAAATGCACTATATGTGTTTTATTTTCTTCCTAGTGGTGGTTGTTAGGTTGAAATACGGCCTGGACCTGAAAAACGTCACCAAAAGAACGAGGAGCCATACCTAAAACTGATTTTTGACGTGCTATACCTGGAAAACGAAGCGAGATATCAAAAAATTTATTGCTTATTTTCGATTTGTTTCGTCACGTTACATAAGATTGTGGCGCCACGGTAATGATAGAACTGCCAGCAACTGTTACGTCTTGGCACTTCCGAATATCTCTTGAAGACTGCGGTGCAAACATTGAGACATGTGACAAAAGGCAGTTCGTCTACGAAAAACTGTAATCAGATAATCGTCGCCTTCCGAAATAAAGTACGCTTCGCAGGCTTCGTAAACTGAAGTTTCGACTGAAATTCGCCAGCGGCGCCGTGACTTACTCATCGCTAGCAGCAAGGTGTCATGGCGCCAATCAACTCACCTGCAATAGAAACAAACACACAAATTAGCTCACGAGGCGTATCAAGTTTCACAACAGAGAAATATCACGAAAAACTAATAATTGGACAAGTATTCTTCATCTTTCTTACTTGGGTTTCATGTCCTGTCGATTACCAGCAGAAAGCTCTTATCTAACGCAGATTACTGGTAATAATGTTTTGAAGAGATGACTCCGACCATAAGATGGTACTCAATTTCAGACGTAAGGGAGAAGGGAAATTTTCTTTTGTGGATAAGGAAGTTAGGGAATGGAATAAATTACCAAGGAAAGTTGATAAGCATCTCAGCAATTAACTAATTAGGCTAGTCCTGCCGTCAATTAATGATGATTACCTTCAAATATTTCGCCCTCCAATACACAGATTGCCGTCGTTGGTCACCAGGAGTTTCATCTTCCCACAAAGGTTAATGAATTAAATAGTTCCACGGAATAACAACACCGACGAATTACTTTTCACTTTATATTTATTTCTCCGTCAGCTCCACAGTATAATTACACGCGGATAAGGCGCGAAACTTCTCCAAAGATACTAAAGCTCAAATACACAAATATTCCAGCGATTAAACTCACAAACGACTGCAAAAACAAAACTAGTGAAAATGACTGACATCTAGCTCTGCTCGCTATAGCCGCGTATTTAAATAGATGCTATGGAAACATCCAGAATATTACAATTTCATAAAAGGGCTGAGTCTGGGGGCTTTTACAAAGTGATGAACAATTTCAAGTTGGATTTCGTGGAGGGCAAAAGTAGGCAGGTGAGTAGTGAAAGACTCAACAGCGTAGTGTGTGTTCATCGCAATTCAAATTAATTTCAATCAAAAGCTTTATACTAATGCGTTTTCTGTTGTTCCGTTTTTATATATAAAAAATAGTTTCTTTGGCGGAAATTGGAGAGCTGGAAAGCTACGCTGGGCTACGTGGGAAGAGGGGGAGTTTCCGAGCCAAACCACGAAGCTTTTCATTAATATTATTTGTCACAGTTAAAATAAAGTACAGAACACGCAACAACATGTGAATATTTATTTACGTCATTTAATTATCTCAGCATATAATTTCAGATAGGCTGACAGGACAAACAGTACAAAATGTCTCCGGAATCAATAGGGGGGAGGGGGGTTTGAGGCAAATGTCACGTCGGGCTACGTGGGGGGGATTGGGTTCACAGGGGGCCAGAATGGAGCTACGTAGTTTATGGACGCTCCGCAGCATACTTCAAATGGCGTAGCTTCACTGTATACAAGCTGAGGTTTTTACTTTTTCTCTGTACGTATAACATAGAACTAGATTGTGTGACTGAAGGCAATAATGTCTTTTGTAAGATCGATGTTTGCGTATTAGTTTATCAATCATAAACATTTACTATAAGACCTTTCAGTTAATAACGTTTAACGATAAAAAGTAGCTTTGCTGTACAGTGTAAAGTATATGATTCGTGTTTTAAATATGTCAAGCGTTTAGCGCAATCGTCATTGGCCGGATATTCGTTATCAACGTATGGCCCCGTTAGCGTAATTTATGCATCCGATTGATTTATCTGTATTCTGGAGCAGCTGCTGCTTATAAAACAATGTTGTTTACTCTGAAGGAACAGCTTACGTACATTGGAAAACACGCTTTCGCCACAGTAAATAACACGGGAACGGTATTGAACTTAACCCGTTGCGAAATAAGGTAATGGAAAATTATCTGTAGGCTAAAGCACGGGCGGGGAAATTCCGTTGTGTCCCTGATGCTGACAAAAAGGAATATTCGGAATCTTGCTTCGGCGAATGGATTTCTAACACCAAAGAGTTTACTACAAAAGTTGGAAAGCTAAGCCAGTGAAAACAGCGGTTGAATGTAATCTGATACTACGGAATGTGTACATCTGTACTGTATACAGTTCACCAGGAAAATTCAAGGTATAACAACACATAAACTTGGTAGTAACGAAAGTCATGAAATAACTTTTAAAAACTGAGCTATTACTTAACTATGATAGATCATATGCAGCGCTGACAATATCCAAGCAAATTCGCTTTCTCTTTTCATGTTTTTTATACCCTAAATCCTTAGAGTGCAATATTGACAGCGAGCTTCTTTTTGCCGTTACAAATTTTAAGTTCTTTAAGCTTTTCTGATAAATTGATCAACATTTTCCTTTGTAATTTACCGCTCTCTGACTCCTTAGCTATATTTTGGGTTTCATATGGTATACAGGCGATCAGCTAGGTTTGGTTTACGCAAATTACCGCAGGACCCAGTCAGTAACTGATGTGATAAAGGAGCTGGAGTGGAAGTAACTGGAAGGCAGAAGAAGGGTGAAAAGAGTGCTGGGATGAGGCAAGAAAAGATATTGGTGGAAGAATTGGCAGTAACATATGTAACGGAAAAAATAACCACTACCACAAGCTGGTACTCGATTTCAGGCACAAGGGACTGTGAAACATTTCTTTTGCAGTAAGCATGTATTATGAAGGGAAGTGATGAATAGTTTTACAAAAACGCTGAAAGTGTTTAAAATAAAAAATCGTAAATCGCGAAAGTAGATCTATGCAGGACTAAAACGATACAAGATAATAAAAAATAGCAATAAGAAGAAAGGGGAAATTGCCATCGAGGCGTGCGCTCCATCGACATAAATTAAATTAAAAGAAAAATTTCCCGCAATGAAGGTCCAAATAGTGGTCACGGTAATTTCTTTCCTTCCATGTACTAATCACAATTCTTGTACTAACGTCCATCAAAACCTCATCACCAATGTTCATTTTGTATACTCCCAACAGTCTCTTTACCCTCTTCCTGTCTTCCAGTGATCCCTAATGCCACTCCTTTATCGTATTAGTTGCTCATTTTGTTCTGCTGTAATTTACACAAACAAATTTAGCTGCCTTCCTTTGAAACTCTTCTATTTCCCGAATTTGATAGCCAAAATGTAAGTACCATAATTCACACGCTTATTCAAACAACGGAAATGTAGATGATTCGCTGCCACAGGGACTCACTAGATTGGATCGCATCTGCAATGAGAACGTTCGGGTGGCATTTGGTGTCGCTCCAATCCCTGATGAAAATGCGAGAGGGTCGTCTGCGAATGTACAGCCATGTACTACACAGCAACGGCACCTCAGAGGCGAGAACAGCACTCGACATGAGACCAGAGGGAGACCCAGGAAGGGTTGGCTGGACACCTCAAGGGAGGACATGCCACTAGTCAATGCATCACCTGAAGAGGCACAAGATCGGCACTAATGGAAGGAGTAGTCCATTAAATCAGACCTTGAAATGCGGGATAAATGCTAAGAAGAAGAAGAAGATTTGAGCAATAGTGTGACTACGGTTTTGTAACTCAATTCCCTCACTTCCATGATACATCCCCTCTTCAACCTCTCCAGTAAATTAAGGTCTTTGAAAATCTCTCTGCCTCCTGCGCAATGTGCCCTGTCAAAATAAAGTTACTAACAAATTTTATCCCAACAAATTTACACTTATCTCGAAAATTAGTTTTATAAAAGATTAAACACAGACTGTTAGATAGATGACAGACAGGGAGAGGTACGCTTTGAAAGCTGTATATGGTACAAATTCATAATTGGAAGAAACGAGGCGAAGAGAGAGGATTTAGATGACGTTTACTCTGGAGGAGTTGAGCTCGCTGTGGTCTACGAGGCGCCAACTGTGTTCTGCTGTTCACTACAGCAGCACGCGAACAGCCGACAAGCCTCTCCGTTTCCGAGATGCTCGTTCCCAGATGCCGCGCCCACAAACCACTGCCCCGTAATTTAAGGAATTTCTTGACCTGTGCGTGGAAACCTAGTGTCCGATACCTCTGGAAGCCTACCAACTACTTGTAGAATCCATGATACGCCGAATCTTTGCTGTATTACGTTCAAAAGGTGGACCTATATGCTAGTAAGTAGGTGGTCATAATGTTTTGGCTAATCAGTGTATCCTCCAGTATGTCCTGGATTTTCACGAGCATCTGGAATTTCCAAACACATTCAACTTTCTCGGTTGACGTAGTAAAATTATATGAAATCTCTCTGTTTACTCTTTTATAAAAGTAGCTACTGTTTGAAACCTCATTCACGTGTAGTATTAAAGACTTCTAAACTTATGTCACAACCAACACCTCGCCAGTGTGTGTGTGGAGAGAAACAAAACTGATACTGTGGAAATGACGACAAACATATCGATTGCTAGAAATAACTCAATCTGACCAGTAGTTTTTGCGCGAATCGCGTTAAACAAAAAATAGAGACTGATTTGTGGAAAATTTTACCGTAAATAACTCAGCTTTCACATCGAAATGAAAACATTTATCCTATTCTATCCCCTGAGCGTGGACTGTACCGCTTCCAAAACTGCAGCGACAGATTTTCCCTGGAGCTCTCTATCAAAACAAACAAAAGTAACTTGTTTCTCGCAGTCCTGCATGTTTATAGCTTGGCATATAAAGAAACACAAACCAAGGAAGCCATCAACTACTTGACGCGGCGCTTCAATACCATCCTGCGACATCAGAATTTCCCGAGAGCATGGAAGCATGCCATCGTGGTCGGTATTCATAAGGCTGGGAAAGATCCAATCTTTCCCCAGCATTACCGGCCAATCAGCCTGCTACCCGCCTCAGCAAAGTGTTCGAGCGAATTCTGCTGAAGCGTATTGACACCTACATCCAGGCTGCAGGCGTCATACCCGATCATCAATTTGGGTTCCGTAGAGGGCACTCCACAACGCAGCAGTTGATGCGTGTTATAGAGGCAGCCACAAGGGCCCTTCAACTAGAGAAGCTATTGTGGTTTGGTGTTGCTCGATGTCGCCCGTGCATTCGACTCAGTGTGGCATACGGGTCTGCTCTGCAAGTTGTACGAATGGGGCTTGCCTGGACCCTACGTAAAATTGATCCGCAGCTATCTGTCAAGGCGCACATTCTGCGTCAGGGTTGGTGATGCCATGTCAACACGACGGCGCATTCGTGCAGGTGTACCACAGGGTTCAGTGCTGGGACCAGTTCTTTATAACCTGTACACAGCCGACATTCCAGCACCTGTGAATGTGAAAACAGCCACGTACGCCGACGATACGGCATTCTTTACATCCAGCCGTAGCAGAGCCATCGCGACGAGACGATTGCAGGAAGCTCTTCAGCAGACGATAGCCTGGGCCAGAAGGTGGCGGATAAGTATAAACCCTGTCAAAACGCAAGCGATTATGCTGACGCGACGCCTAGGACGCCGTAGTGAGCAACTACCTCACCCGCAACTTCAGCTCAGAGGTAAAACCATTCCCTGGGCACCAACTGCTCGTTACCTTGGTGTAACACTTGACTGTAAGCTGACATGGCGAGCTCACATCAAGGACATCAGGCAAAGGGTAAGTGCTCGGCTCCATTCTCTTTACCCTATACTTAACCGGGAAAGTTCGTTGGTACCTCACCTAGGAGTTGCCATTTATTGCTCCTTGATTAGGCCGGTAATTGAATATGCTTGCCCCGTCTGGGGGTACGCTGCTAATTGCCACCTGAGAAAGTTGCAGGTGCTGCAAAACAGAACACTGAAGCGGGCACTACATCTGCCCAACCGTTTCCCCACCGTCGCAGTCCATGAGGCGTCGGGAACAGAGAAGCTCATTGACAGGTTCCGGCAACATGCCTATAAATTCTACAGAGCAGCACATCACTCTGCCAATCCACTGGTCAGTTGTCTCGGCGAATATGAAACTGCCGCTGACAAACATAGCAGGCCATTGGTGCTGACGGAGCGCTAAGGACCAACTAATAATACGCCACCAAGACGACCAATCAGAAGTGAAGAGAAGACCACTCAAGAGAAGACTGAGGGAGGAAATGTCTCAGGACAACAACCCCCAACCGACCAGCTTTAATGCTGAGACTGGCGAAGATGAAATAGATTTGTGGTAGGTTTAACGTTAATTTTTGGGTAGGTTCCCTGTTAACTATAATCTGCTGTCAATCCGTTTGGTTGTTGCTCTATTCGATATAGGACATTTGAGGACCATGAAAATTAATCCTGTTCTTTCATTTCAATGTTTTTCACTTCAATACTTATTCATCCTTTCACTTTACTGTTTGATTCTTTCTTGAGTCCAGTTGTTATATTTCCTCTTCTTTTTTCCCTGGAAATCCATGAGATTTTGTATTAATCTCCTGAAAGTTATTCCGTCTTCTATAGTGTATTCCGTTATTCCGATCTCTACCATAACTTTCTTTACACCTTGGATCCACTAGCTCCCATTCTTTCTCTCATAAACGTAGTTGGCAATATTTCTTGTTTTCCTTTTGTCCTACTTCCATTTTCCTCATTCTAGTTCAGAAGGCTTCTCTTCCCAAAGTTTGTGGAACAATTTTCATTGTTGGTATGAGGTTGTCTAATTGATTTTGGAATTACCAGCTGCAGCACACCTTTCGATAACTAAATTTCGCATATGAAGAGGAAGGGTATTTGATAGTTGTTCCGATTTCCTGTCACATACACGCGTATTATGTTAGTTTCTTTGAGCTGATTTATTGTTATATTTCAAGAAGTCCTTCGCAAGAAAATAATTGTGAGCGTTGGCCTCAATTTAAGTAGGAGTTAATTAAGGTATGTGCTTTACCTAAATCTTAAGTGTAATGGAAGGTATTTCTTTGACGTTTCACTTACTAGTGCAGTCGTTTGTTAGAGCAGTGTTAGACCACAGAAGACTCTTAATGGTCGATAAAATAAAAAAAAAAAACAAAAAACAATTTTGCAGCTGCCGACGGCAAATCATGTCTGCGTTTCGTGGAATAGCGACTCAGCTGTCAAAATCTGTATAAAAACCAATTTGGTGAGTACAGATTACAGCCCTGATACTTCTGACGATTTTAGCGATATGTCAAAAGCATTTATATAATGTGACACTTAACTCTTTTTATGTGATACGCTCCTATCTTATATACATATATATATATCTCATTTTTACTTGCAGTTGCACTGTATAGCCTGCACTTACAATGTATAATATCCAATAATAATTTACAAACTTCACTGAATCATTGTACATCCAAGTAAATTAAATATTATTCTGCAAAATAAAATTTACATATCTAGTACAATCATGTCGTGGTGCAAACAATAAAAACATTATTTATAGCTGTGAGGTATAAACGAAGTTGATTAATTAGACTTTTTACTGTTCCACCACGTAGCAAATAATGATATTTACCATCGACTACGGAAGAAAGCATTAAGCTCACAGTTAATAATGATAACTTCTCTGAATTTCCGCCAATTCCAAATCAAAAACAGGATACTACTTTACCAAATGACTATAAATTAAATTTCTTTTGTTAAAAATGTCCGTTCATTATTTATATATATATATATATGTATATATATATATGACTGCTTGCTACGAAAGCGATTCGGCTAGTTGTTATTGCTTGTTCTAATGAGGTGTCTCTCATTTTAAATTAATCTTTCTGTAATAAATTTTTATTCGAGTACAGAGCTGCTGTTTAATCATTGTGGAAACCAAAGAGCGATGTTTGCAGTAGCAGCCTCGTGAAGCAGTGTCTTTGAATGTGCGTCATAGAAGTTATGCGCACTGAACTGAACTGCACAGAGACAATACTGTATACACGAACAGACAGCAAAACGAACCAGTCGAAAAATGAATCATTCGATTATGGTGCAGTGGTTATTTATTGGTTTACAAGTTGACTACAAATAAAGAAACTGTATAATCGGAAATTAATTATAAAGTAAAAATAAAAGACGTTTTTGTTTCTAATGAAAGTTGTACTGTCTTGCATTAATGTAACTAAAATTGAAATTATATTAAATTCAAGCAATGCTTACCAAGTGATTTTACTTTTCTGTCCATTGCTGTAGTGATTACATGATGATAAATTAAATATTTACACACTTTAAACGAGATTGAATATTGCCTACATAATTAAAATTGTAACTAAAATTTTGCCATGATGAAACCGAATTGTAGACTGTACCGTATACTCTGAATCATATTACGCCGTTCTGTCGTACTGCACTGCCCTGTACTGAATATTTCCGCGCGCAGCGGCAAAACTTAAAACAAGCGATCGAACATTCGGGAACACGAGTTCAATCCAGACAACGGACCGGAATCTCACACAACAATCTACTAACGTCAAATATTTATTAAAACCAGTTTCAAATATTTATAAATGATTCAGGAAATTCATAAAACGTGATTAAAAGTGCTATGAATCAAATGAACTATTGCAATCATACAAAATAACGTGAAATAATTTCAGTAATGTTACGCAGGCTTACTGAAATGCTTTAATAAGATTTGAGTTGGTCTACATAAGTTAGTAACAGGAGGGTAACAAATTTCCCGAATTAAAATTCGACTGTGCCCTAGAGTTGAAATCACACAGTAAACTATAGACGTATTTATGCTGCATTGACCGAAAATATTTTTTCCCCTTAATATGACTCTGCGCCTCGTCGATGTCGAGGTGATTAGAGGCGGTAAGGGATGGGAAGGCAGGGAATGGGACAGAAATCGGTCACGACCTTTTGAAGGAACCATACCGGCAGGAATTCATACTTCAAATGAAACACCATAAACAGTTGAAATAATCATTAAAGCTAACAAGTGTGTTTTAGAACGGAATCGACGATCTTACTGTAAATACGAGAACTTTCACGTGTGTGTTTGCAGTGAAGTCTTGACTGGTGCACTGAAGGATTGTGCTTTAAAGACACGGTATTTCGACGTCTAGCTGCGCCGTATTCTTCAGGTGTGAATCCACCCGTTCTATCCAGAGCTGTCGGTCCATCCGTGAGGCAGTGGAGTGTCTGCTCGGCCTCAGATAATGCTTGCGTCACAGCACACAAAGCGTTTTATTTTCGGTTTAAGAGTTCATTACGAGAGCTACCGCCTCGACTTCCAACCGCTTCGTCATTGTTTTCTACTCCAGACTTCACGGACATTTGGCAACACTGCTGTAGAGAGTTTTTCTACCGAGGCACACGCGAAATTGTTCCCTCAACAGCCAAAGAGAAAATGGAAGCTCTACAGTACACAACGTCATTTTGTTTACTTCTTCAGCTATGAATGAATACCTGACAACACTGCAGTCTACTCTTTCTAGAACTTCATTTCCTGTTAAACATTCGTTTTGTCTCTTATTGCAGCGGTGAAACGGCAAATACAGTCACGTTTCATAGTTCTGAAAAAAAAGGTTTGTTTCCTCGTGTAACTATTATTGGTATATATGATCATAGATTTCCAGAGATTCAGAAGGCCGCGGGTTCGAACCCCGCTCGCCCATCCTGATTTAGATTTTCCACGTATTTCCGAAATCACAGGTGAATGCCGGAATGATTCCTTCAAAAGGCCATGGCCGAATTCCTTTCTCGTTCCTTGCCCCCAGTTGTTTAATACCGCCTCTAAGGACCTCTTCATCATCAAGTGGCAAAACTGCCCTGAAGATAAAACTGTGAGTACGGTCAGAAAATGAGAGGTACTCAGCACGAAGAGAAATCTCATTAAAATAAGACACTGGGTTATAGCACAAATTCATGTTTCGCTTTTAGAGTTAGGTTAATTTAGTTGTAGGGAAAAGCGTAGAAGGGTAATGTACGTACAGGGACTGATCGAAGTGAAGTCTAGTGACGTGTTCAAGGCGATGCAGTAACTGTGATATTAATGAAAACATTGCTGTAAGCTGTGTAGGAGCGATGCAAGTTTTGTTACCAGTAAGTTTGCATTAACCATCACCCAACAAATTATTTAAAAAATCATTACATGTAGTTCTCTTACTCTACTCAGAAGCGTTTTTAGAGTCCCTTGTCATGACCGCGTGACATTTGTTTGACCTTTCAAGGTCAATTTAAACCAAAAATAGAACTTTACATCGTATTTGACCCCAAGAGTTCGCTGTGCGAAATTTGAAAAGTTTCTGTTGAACCTGGGTAGACTTAAAAGTATTGCAAAGACACGCAGGGGATCTCGCTATACACAGATGCCAACCGACATGGTTTGAACTTCTTCTGGATTGCCCCAGAAGAAAGCCAATGCAAGTTTACCGAAATATCGACAAATCATACTAACACCCGGCGCCTCTCAGGAGCAGCGTACGAGTCATCACGTGCCTTGATCTATTGTCCCCCCCGAGTCATTGCTGAGTAGTTTTGGAGATAGAACAAAACGAAGATACAGCACGTAAGATGTTGACCCGATTTCAGGAATCAGAAATAAAAACCCCTCCCGAGATTTCTTCAAAGTGGTTAATTATTATTATCGTAGCCAATTTACAGAATATGACACAGCAAGAAGAAAATTATTACTAATAAAAAGCTACTTTTGGTCGTCGTGTATGTGCGTCCGTTCCGCTGACGTCACCAGCTCGGCCTTCGTTTCCGTACTAACAACGGGCAGAGATGTTATTGCAAGATCGTTATTTAATGACAATTTCATTTAGTTAAGTGTCTGTGATGACATTAATTGTCAGAACACTGAAAGAATAGTACTATGTATTTCGTTTTCAGTGACATATTCATTGTTGGTTGCTTTTAGTTTTATTAGTATTCGTCCGATGTTTCTATTACATTTCTGAGCACCAATAGCGGAGGCTTCGACTAGATTGAAACGTAGCCTGGACCAGAAGTACGAGTGACATTTGTTGTTACAGCAGAGGTCATGAGTAATTTAAATTTTTAAATAATTTAATTTCCTTTTACGAAAGTCATGTTACAGAATAGATTATTTCGTCGGATGAAAGAAGTTCCACATTTATGGCGATGTATACGATAAATCACAAAGACGTGCTCTAAGTATTATTTGTGGAGCAAATCCACAGATGTAGTGCAGAAAACTGTTTAGAAATCTAGCAATACTTACAATGCCATCAACTACTGTATAATTTAGTAAGCTCATTCACTCTCTTCGATAGCTATCAGCCTTCGCTCGCAAAACAGCGACTAGAGATACCATTAGAAAAAATTCCTGGTTATGTCCACAATTTAATAGCTAAGCAATTGCTACCAAATTAATTGCCATAATACATTCATTAAGTTTCCTTTTGCTAGCGTTTTGTATTTAAAAAACATCGATAAACTTTACGTCTGAAAAAAAAACGTGGATCTGCTTTTCAGTAACAAGTTGCTAATGAAAGCAACATTAAAAACTAAAAAAAAATTAAATTACCCATGGTCTCTGCTGTAACCACGAATGTCAATTGTCGTCCCGACTAAGGATAAATTTCAATTTAATTAAAATGTTCTCTAATGTTGTTGCCTGACCAAAGTTTATGCATGCATTACAGTTTATTTGATTTTTACATATTTTACTGACAACTTTCGTTAATGGTCTTTCTTAACGTTCGCTATACGTGAATATTAGGTTATTTTAAGCGGACATCAGACAAAATATGTTACCGAATCAACTATTCTGGCAATTGATTTCTTCGGAGCTGCTCAACTGTTTAACAATATGGAATATGTATTAAGTTCTCTGTCCATTACGGATATTATGATTACCAGTGTTTGACCAGTCTCAATAAAAAACAACGTGATGCTTTAAAAGCAGACAGATTTTTTTAAAAATTTTGTGGAATGAACTTAAGCAATTATACGATTGCGCTATCGTCCCTGTTCTTGTTTAATACCTACCTCTATTAATGCTTCTCAGTTCTAAGCTCAGAGATATTATTCACTGTGAAACACAGGTAAAGTTTATATTTGGTCAAATGAGGTCTACCTGTCACAATCTTTCATTCTAAAAACTGGAACTATTCTAGACCCGTGACGATACGCAAAAAACGGTAACGGGCTTACACAAGTAGCCTACTATATAATCTTCCTACTATCTTTTGTACTAGAAAATTTTGAACACTTTAATCTTAATACTAACATACATCACTATAATACTACGAATAAATATAACATTCACAAAGATTACAACTCATTGCCAATTGTACAGAAAGCGATAACTTTTACTGGAGCTTTCTTATTCAATGTCCTACCACAGGAATTGTTACCTACGAAAGCCTAACAAATTTAAATCCAAACTGAAAGAGTTTTGCTTCAAAACCCATTTTACTCTGTGAAATAATTTTCTTATTGGAATTTGGTAACTAAGAATAAACTGAGAAAATACTAATATACCTGGTGTCTGGAAGAGTAGGGTGACAAAGTTATTCACAATTACTAAACTGATGTGTGATTCTTCTTGGAGTTGAAACATTTTACAAATGCAGAAATTACATTATCTAGAAATTGTAATCACTTCTAGTAATTAACATGGAGTAATATGTATTTGCAGTTTAAAATGAAAATTTACTATACTAATGGGTTTTTAAGTTACTAACCTGTTGCCAGTTGTTGGTAAAATTATTCAGTTGTTAATAAGTGTTTGTACTCTTCAACATCTCCCGAGATTATTCTTACATGGGTTCAAAGTAAAAATATTTATTCTAATCTAATCTAATCAGGACTATGATTAAAACTAATACTACGCAGCACAACGTAAGTTGTTAAGATGTATCTTCTTATATATAACAATGAATGTTTGTTTATTTGTATGTTCGTCTCCTATGCGTTCCTATACCATTCATCCGGTTACGATCAAACTTTGATGAGTTATTGTGAGCACGCGTGAGAAGGTTTCTGACCAAAAAAAATAAATCACCCCCTCTTCTCCTTTACAATCCTTAATTTTATACGAACCCACATTTTTTATCCGATTTCGATGGAACTTTGCACACGTATTCTTTAAAACGAACAGAAAAATAGTGTCTACATTTGGTTTTTAGAAACCCTACCTTTCTCCCCCTTTGCACCCCCTTATTTTTGTAATCATTCTTTATACATACCCACAGATTTCATCCGATTTCAATGGCACTTTGTACACGTTTACCTTAAAACAAACAGAAAAATACTGTCTAAATTTAGTTTGCGAAAACCCAACCCCCTTTCCACTCCATTAATTTCTGTCAATGTTCTTATACAAAGGTAAGGGTTTTATCCGATTTTGAAGGAACTTTGCGCAGGTATACTTTAAAGTAAACAGAAAAATGTCACTCTTAAGACTACTTACACAGGCAATTTTTCCGTTTTTTGCATTGGTAGAGAAATCTGCCAAATTAGATGGTGATGGAGAATTTTTAACTACAACACGATAAAAATGGATATAACATCAGAACTTTCATGTCCACCTGCCGAGCAACACTAGGTACTCTGCTTTTGCAGAAGACCGAAAATATTGTATAACCCAAAGCACCAAAATAAACTTTTTGAATTTTAATTTAATGAATAAAAATTATTGCCTTTCACTTATTAGGTACGTATTAATGTGTCTGTTTTCTATATGCGTACCCATTTAAGAAATAAAAATAGGCATTGCAACGCATACCAGGAAAAGCTAGTTCTTAATAAATTATAAATAAAATAAAAGTAAAGAATTTTCAGACGTCTGAAATGTCAATCTTACTGGATAATATCTGTTAGGGAGCGTCCATAAACCAAGTAGCTCCATTTTGACCTCCTATGAATCCCTCCTCCCCTTTCCCCACGTAGCCCAACGTGGCTTTTGCCTCTATCCCTTCCTCCCACCCCACGTAGCACGTAGCGTTTTCCCCTATTGATTCCATAGGACGTTTTGCACTGTTTCCTCTTGCCAGACTATCTTAAATTACGTATGGAACTAATTAAATGACTGAAACAAACATTCACATGCTGTTGTGTGTTCTGTACCTCATTTTAACTGTGACAAATAATATGAATGGGAAGCTACGTGACCTTGCTCGGAAACATCCACTCCCCCCCCCCATCCCCCCCACGTAGCCCAGCGTAGCTTTTCAGCCAACAGCAACCGACCCCCTTTCCCCCCGCCCATAGACCGATCCACGTAGTTTATGGACGCTCCATTATTGGATTTATGTTAGTGTTTGTTGTTTTAATCTTGATTCTACGGTAGTATAGCAATATCGAGAGTGGAGCCATCTGCTGGATGGACCTTGGTGTAGCGTGAGCAGGTGTTGTAAGTGTCCTGCCGCCCGTGCCTTGCTGTATCGTGCTGACAGCGCGACTGCTACCCGACACTGTTCCCACGACGAGGCCTGACCCACCAGCACGTGCAGCTCTCACTGTCAGCACCGCAGCCCACAGCTACGATCGCTGCGGTCGTATTTTGGCAGCTACATACAGTTCAGGTCCGTCCTTCCAAAAGTCTGTTTCTAGATGGAAAGCATACCGTCTTGCCAGGCCTGTCACAGTCCCGTTGGCCGACACTTTACGGAGTTCCCGCAGGGCCTTCAGAATTGCCGTCGTGGTGCAGGTGAACTAATTTTCCCCACTTTACCTCACCACACCTGCACCACATCGTCATCCGCATCCCACTACTTGGAGGAGGGTTGGGGCTTTGGGGTGGGGGTAGCAGGATAAGGAACGAAAATGTTAAAGGTACAGCGAAAGAGGAAGCCTTACAGGAAATAATAGAGAATACACGATTAAGATGGTTTGGGGGCATCCCTTGCTTACGTGGCGGAAATAGGGAGGGGGTATGTTTCGTCTAAATCTCACAAAAGGGGGGGGGGAGAGGTCGACAGAAATCTCACGTCATCTTTTTAATTCTTTGAAGAACAGTAGAGCTAAAAAAGTCAAGACTTCCGAAAAAAACACCCCACGTAATTAATGGACGCCCCCTTGGTATGTTATGAGAAGATAGGAGCAGGGAATACCAAGGACGATACAAGGTAAACAAGCCGGGGGAAGATCAATGGATAAATGGGTGTGGAGAATAGAGAAGAGGACTGGACCAAAGTAGTGGAAGAAAAATGAAAACACAGAGGCTTCTGCATAAATCAGGCCGATCCAGTAGCTGAGGAGGAGGATCACTCAGTCTCTCAGTTAGTTGCGGAGTCGCGATAGTGTCCGGGTTTTGCTGGTTCGAGTCGTTGTGGCGAAAACAACTTACATTATAGGATGATTGGCCGGCACGGTAGCAGAGGCGGTGGAGCATGATTCCTAATCACGAGATCGCGTCTGAGAGCCATGGCTTGAATCCCACATCTCTCCACAGTACGTATTCAGTCACCCTGTTAGGTTTATGGTAGTAGTTCCCAGCTGACCGACGTGGCGAGTCGGTGATGGAATCATTACGAATAGATACTGCAGGTATCGTAAAGCAATTAGAGCTCCTGAAGTGGGGGAAAGCACCGGGCCCGGATGGAATTCCAGTAAGAGTATTTTCAGAGTATGCTGCAGAAATCGGGCCATTTCTGTCTGATATATTCAGTAAATCATTAGAAGAGCGAAAAGTACCTTCAGACTGGAAAATCGCGCAAGTAACTCCGATTTTCAAAAAAGGTGATCGAAGTGATCCTGGGAACTATCGTCCCATATCTATAACATCTGTTTGTAGTAGAGTTATGGAGCATATTATATGCTCGAACATTATGAATTTTCTAGATTATAATAATTTGCTTACAACAAATCAACATGGATTTCGGAAGAAAAGATCATGTGAAACACAGCTGGCCCTATTTACACACGACGTAATGAAAGTTATCGATACAGGTTCACAAGTAGGTGCAATTTTTTTAGATTTCCAGAAAGCCTTTGACTCTGTGCCACACAACCGCCTTTTAGCGAAGCTTCCAGCGTACGGTATATCGGATCAGCTTTGTGAATGGATAAAGGATTTTCTAACTGGTCGGTCGCAGTATGTTGTCGTTGAAGGAGAAAGTTCTTCTAATCTAGATGTTACATCGGGTGTACCTCAAGGAAGTGTAATAGGACCACTTCTTTTCTTAATTTTTATAAACGATCTCGGAGACAAAGTGAAAAGCCTTTTAAGATTGTTTGCTGATGATGCGGTTATTTATAGGGAAGTAAGAACTTTGGCCGATTGCTTAGAAATTCAGCGCGATCTGGATGTTATTTTGGCTTGGTGCGTTGAGTGGCAACTTACTCTAAACTGTAAAAAGTGCAAGACAATTAGCATAACTAACAAAAAGAATCCGATTGTTCAGAAATACGAGTTAAACAATACAGTTATTGACATGGTCGATTCTATTAAATATTTGGGAGTAACAGTACAAAGGAACATGAAATGGGACCTACACATTAATTCTTTAGTAGGTAGAGCAAATTCTAGGCTGCGATTCATAGGTAGAATCTTGAAAAATTGTAATGAACAAACAAAGGAGATAGCGTACAAATCTCTTGTGCGTCCACATTTGGATTATTGTTGTGCCATTTGGGACCCGTTTCGTAAGGGATTGATCGAAAGTATAGAGAAAGTACAGAGAAGAGCCGCTCGATTCGTGACCGCTTGCTACAGTCCTTATGAAAGCGTCACAGAACTGATTAGTAGATTAGGTTGGGAGTCTCTGGTAGATAGACGACACACGTTTCGTTTAAACTTATTGGAAAACATGCGTACTCCAACTTTCACTCATGAGTGTAGTGAAATACTTCTTCCACCAACCTATTTGAGTCGGAAGGACAGGAAAGATAAAATTAGAGAAATAAGGTGCCGGACTGATTCTTATATGAATTCTTTTTTCCCTCGTACCATTAGGGATTGGAATGCACAGCAAAGAGATTAGCTTTGGTGCTGAGCACCCTCTGCCACCCACAATTTTGTGAATTGCAGAGTATATATGTAGATGTAGATGTAGATGTAGATGTAGGTTCAGGTAGAGAAACCCCTAATGTCATCGGGGACTGTCTTTGGGACTTGTTAACTGTTATGGAAATGTTTTTTTTTTTTAACTGCTTTACGTCTCTCAACAGCGAGGTCTTTAGAGACGGGAAAGGTTGGGGGCAAGGAATGGGAAGGAATTCGGCCATGGCCTTTTTAAGGAAGCGTCCTGGCATTTGCCTGGAGTGATTTGTTAAACCATGGAAAACCCAAATCTGGATGCCCGGACGGGGATTCGAACCGCCGTCCTCCCGAATGCGAGGCCAGAACGCTATCCGGTACACCACCACGCTCGGTGTCATGGAAAATGCCAACATGACAGGGAACTGCTTCTGGAAAGGAAGGTCACGAACTCTTTCAGCTTTTCGGAGGGATAAGCGTTGGAATAAACACAACCGTATCTTTTGGCAGACTCAGTCAACATTTTAGCAATAGTCAAGTTTGAGCGTTTGTAGTGACCAAAAAAGTAAGATTCTGGAGTCAAAGGTAATGACCACGTGATTTGATGTGATACATTTCTTGAATTTGATCATTGTTGAAACTCTGAAGATCAGTTTAAACCAGAAGTACATTACACTGAGTCTAAAAGAGACAAACAATGAGTTTTATGGATATGGAGATAAGAATTTCGGAACAAAGGTCATAAAGAATTGACCTGATTCGTCTGAAATACGAATCTGACCTGTATGTGACAACAAGGGATCGCCCTGCGAAATCTAAAGCATCTCTGTTGAACTTGAAGGGAGTTGGTAGTATTTAAAGATGCCCAGGGGCAGGCAGTTACTACGGAAAACGTTTCGTCTTCATACTAACATCCCAGCGACATCAACTGGAGTGGTTTTCTGTGTATGTTTTCGTAAGTGTTACTGCATGTGTGTGTGATTGTGATAGTGTATGTGTGTTCGATGTAGAGTGTTGTTCGTAATGTGACTTGAGAAAAAGGAGTGAAGAATCCCGGCTTGGTTGTGGTTTAACGCCTCGTCGATGTCGCGGTCATTAGAGGCACAAAAGCACTGCGAATAACAAGAAATTTGGCAATGTATTTTAAAGGATCCATTCCGGCCTTCGCCTGAAATTATTTCGGGAAATCATGGAAAGCAAAAATCTAGATTGCCGCACACAGATTCGAACCCGCATCCTTCAGAATGTGAGAATCCCGGCGTCTGTTCATTGAGGCCTACTCCTCCAGAAGTCACTGACTCTTTTGCTCCGTAAGAATAGAGTAACATGTTCTAAATCTAAATTGTAATAAGTATCTATAATAAATTTGATTGTACGGGTGCGTGGCGCTGGCATGAGCGATGAAAGGACGCCAAGGACAATGTATAATTTAAAACTGGATGGGAAGATGTCTCCAAGAAGATCTCTGGATTTGCAGATGCAGTAAGGGAATAGATAAGAGTGCGCAAGATTTGGTAGCAACAGTAATGGACGGTAATGAAAGAGGAAGAATGGTGGAGGGATAGGAAACACTGGTGAATACTGTGTACCAGAGGCTGGAATGGGTCCAAGTACGAAAAGCGATGCGACAGCTCGTCCCTTGTAATGGTCGTTGAATTACAGTGATTACCTCTGTTTTGAGTATTGTGGTTCCCGTGGGGCGCGACCTCGACCCATTACAGCGGCACGCCTCAGCGCCCTGCGCACCTGTCATTTGCGAGATAAAAGCGGCGGCACTTCCGCCACATCTGAATAAAAAATTACGGGCCGCGACTCAGCCAACAAAGCCAGATTAGCATCGGCCTCGCCCCAGCTGCGACCACGTGGCAGGGCCTCACACCAGCGCACGAACTCTCACGTCAATTTCACACGCTACTCTGTTCTACGGCACACTCTGGCGGTGAGCTGGAATAAGATATCTCTCTCTACAGCTATATAGACTTGCAAAAAAAAAAAAATCCGAAGCACCCAAAAGATGATCGGATGTCCAAATAAATTCGTACACATACACACACAATTAGAGTTCTCTGTGACACGTAGAACGGCCATCAGAGTGCATTACTGTTGTTTGCGTCGGGTACTGCTGGGTTGGTTATGTAAGGGACGTGAACAGCATCAGCTTTGCCCTCCTACCTAACCTTCAGGAGGACGGGAGTCAAATCCCGTCCAGCCATCCTGACTGGGATTTTCCGTGGTTTTCCCCAGTCACTCCAGGCGAATGCCGCGATGGTTCCCTAAAATGCCACGGCCGACTTCCATCCCCCTTCCCTCCATTTAGATTAAGTCGGCTGAAAAGGGTCCCCGAGTCGTTCCAGCAGCCCGCCTCCCAGCCTTTAGCTGGGAGGAATAAAATTTGTAAAAAAAAGATGTTGAGTGATCACTGTTAAGGTAACTGACATGCCGCATACTCGTGTCAGACAGCGTTATCAGCACCTGGCAGAGTTTGAAAGGGGCCTCATTGTGCGTCCATTTTGCTGGCGCTCGAATAGTGCATTTATCCATAATTACGTATACTCGGATATAACACTGGTCTGCTATTGGACTGCAGGGCAACATAAGGGCGGGCGACGTTAAGGTTCCGGCCGACGAATTCTGACCACACCGAAAGAGGATCGTCGTATCATGAACAAAGCACATCGTAACTCTTCACATCTGGGACTGCCATCCGACAACAAGTACAGTAATGCACTACCTGCAAAATTCTATGCGATATTCCACCATTGGTTGGAGATTAGCATCAACCGGACTAGCTGCAGTTAACACCACAATACAAATGGCTGCATGTGGAGTGGTGCCGTGACGGGAAGCATGGTCTGCTGATGAATGACATTCCATTGTGTTCAGTGATGAATCGCGGTTCCGCACTGCCTCCAATGACCAGCGTCGACGAGTACGGCAGTGACCTGGAGAGAGGTCCTATTGTTCTAATGTGTTAGATGGCACAGCGGTGTTACTGCTGTCGTCATGGCCTGGAGAGCCATTGGGAATGACTTCAGGAGACGGCTGGTAGTGATTGAAGGAACTGTGACAACACCACGGTGCGTCACGGAAATCCTACATCCTCCTGTGTTACCGCCAAGGATCAGTATCGTGGTGCCTTTTTTCAACAGGACAATGCTGCCCCACATACAGCAAGTGTCTCTATGAACTATATGCGTGAGGTACTCTCGTGGACAGAAAGATCCCCGATAGAACGTAAGGGACTAAGCTCGGACGTCAACTCCGTCCCAGTGCCTGTGTCCAGAATATCAAGGATCATTTACAACAGTTATGGGCAAGCTTACTTCAGGAGAGGATGCAACGCTTTTAAAAACAGCCTTCCCAACAGAATAAATGCATGCATCCAGGTCAGAGGGGGTGCGACGTCTTACTGATAACTGGGCTCATAGTGCCACGCTCTTTGAGAAATTGATTCGATTTTGTAATCACTGAAACAACATCACATACCCCTCAATCCGTGAAGTTTCATTTCGTTTCCTTCTTCCCTTCTCGGTGCTTCACTTTTTCTGTCAGGTATGCTAATATTTGATGATTTTTCATGAGAAACCATTTTTCTCACTTAATACATAACCAAAAATCTATAAATGAGGTAAGTATTAAGTTTTACCATTCTACTGATTTTTTAATTTGGAATTGTACATTGTATTTGTTTTTTATATTTCGATGTTTTGGCTCAGTTTTCTGTTAAGCGTTGAGAGGAGCTCCTTCAGGTGGTTTCATTTCCTGTACTGTGCCTGTGGCTCCATCTTCGCGGCTGTGTTTCTAATTACCAGCTACGGCACAGGGCAGCAAGTAAACACCACTACACCTTTCTAAAGTTACACAGTATTTCCATTTAACATTATCATTCCTTCCACAAACTCCAAACCAGAGAAGCAACTCCAAACCAGAGAAGCGACAGCCAAAGGACACACGATTCACTCGCACGGAGACGCTGGTACGTCTGAGGCAAACAGCGTCTGTTTGTACAAGCATGTCACAAACTACTCGATAGATTTGCATGGAGTTCCGAAGCTTAGAATCTGACTTGTGACTCTCCGTGGCCGACAGACGTAGCAGAAAATAAATATCTGCTCTGAAGGAACCTCACTGGTAGTCACCTTGAGTGATTTCGGGAAACCACGGGAATCGCTCTTCGAATTATAAATTCCAGAATTACTGGTTTTTTAATGTACTTGTCTTTAAAGTAGAAATATGTTTTCACTGTATTTCTGCTGCAATTCATGACAATTGTATTCGAAATCGGAGCTGGCTAGTTATACTTTCAATGATAGCAGTAGTGACAGATTTGTGTAGGGTATATTTCTGATCCTGAAACGCAAATATAAATATTGCGAAAACATGATTAGTGTGAACTACTCTGCAGGTAGTGTTGCCAGAGGATCTGTAGCAGCCGTGACACCGTTGGAACCTTGCCGGCAGCAACGCCCCGTGCATCTCCAAGACACCAACACCGACACCGAACAGCTGCCAAGACGCACCTTCCTCTGGCAAGCGCAAATACGCTCGTAACTGATCGTTGGGTGAGCATTCCTGCTGCAAACGGATCTTCGGTACACGGCTAAGTCGAGTCAACGGCGGCACTGCATACCCTTTTCTCGAAGCGATTCGGGCCATTTTTGTACCTCAATGTCTTCGTTCGTATTGATGCTACACGTCTCAAATTTCTGTTCTGCATAGATACCAACAATCTTAGCGAATATTCAAAACTTTATTTCGTTATTATTCTTAGATCTGATGTTATTCACATACAAATTTCAGTGACCTATGCTGCTGTCTTCAATTCTGAAGTGTTCTTATTCACCGATTTTTCAAATGGAATAATTACAATTGAGCAACGATTCAGAATAAGCGATCAGCTCACAAAAAGAAATGAGATCCTACAAAAACAATTCTTGTAAAAATAAGCCAAGTCTGGTTCTTGTGTAGTGACAAAAAGTTACGAGATCTTATTTCGAACCAAGTCTACACTTTGCAATGTGTATTCACTTTCTGAAACCAATTGGTTTCTCTAGATGATTTAGGTCGTTTATTTAGAATAAAAAAGATTCTGTATACTCTGCAATTCAAAAATATTGTGGATTGCAGAGGGTGCTAAGCACCAATCTTAATTCTGCGCATTCCAATCCCGAATAGCACGAGGAAAGAAAGAACATATAAATGCATCAGTACGGCATCTTATTTCTCGAATCTTATCCCTCCGATCATTGCGACCTAAATAGGTTGGTGGAAGAAGTATCTCACTGCACTCATAGGTCATAGAATTTCGCGTATTCTCCAATAAATTTAAACGCAAATGACGTCGTCTGTCTTCCAAACTATCCCAGCCTAATCTATGTATCAATTCTGTGACGCTTTCATAAGGGCTGTAGCAACCAGTCACGAATCGTGCGGCTCTCCTCTGTACCCTCTCCACTGAGTCAATCAGGCCCTTGCGATACGGAACCCAAATTACACAACAGTAATCCAGATGCGGACGCACCAGAGTTTTATACGCTATTTCTTTTGATATGAGCATTACAATTCCTAAGAATACAACCTATGAATCGTAATTTACAATTAGCTTTCCCTACTACCGAAGTTATGTGCAAGTCCCATTTCATGTTGCTTTGTACTATTACCCCCAGATTCTTCAGGGAATCAACAATTGAATTGTTTACTTTGTACTTGTGAGCAAACTGATTGTTTTTGTTACTTATTCGCATTGCCTTGCACTTTTTGCAATTAAGTGTAAGCTGCCATTTACGGCATGATTTATTCTAAGACTTACCGAGAAAGCGCGAGTGAAATCTTAGCTTTTATGTATGTGTAAGTTTGATAAAGCAACACATTTAAGATATTTATATAGGTTTACTAAATCATGGCATGCATAATAGCCTAGTCACCAGAATATTTGTAATTATAAATAACCGGCCTATAACACCGAGAGAAACCAATACACACTGTAACATGTAGACTTGGTTCAGATTAAGATGTCATAAGTTTTTTCTCACTGGACAAGCCCAATACTGGCCTATTTTTACAAGAATTGTTTTTGTGGAATGATATCGACTGGGTGACTCAATATCCATATTCTTTCACGCCCCGTCATCAATATACGCCTTGTACGCTCCCGGCACTTTCTTCGCCCTACTGTTTTTTTTTTTTTTTTAATTTTTGCTTTTAGCTTTACGCCTCACAGACGTTGAGGCTAAAACAAGAGAGAGAAAAAACCGAGGGCAAGGAACAAGAAGAAATTCGGTTATGGTATTTTTGAATGAATCATCCCGGAATTCGCTTAGAGTGATCTGGCGAAACCATGGAAAGCCCAAATCTGGATAGTTGGTCGGAGATTCGAACACGCGTCCTCTCGAATGTGAGGCCAGAGCTTTACCGCTCACCCACCACAGTCGGTATCCTACTCCCGCCTTTTAATTGTTTGTGACAGTAACCGATTGCATGAACCGTGTTTGCCGTCCTGGAAGCGTTGGTGGCGCAGTTGTTCCGTCTGGAATTTCTATGTGTCTGCAACAGCGGCCAACAGAGTAGCTTGGAATACAGGTAGGGAAACTAGTGTAAGTATTGTCATCTAATGTGCCTTTGCAATATTCCAACAAGAGTGTGATGTTCGTTTTAAATGTGCTTCTTCAACAAAAGCGAAGCTAAATGTATCGTCTGTTTCCTGTTTTAAAACTATGCTTCATCACAATAGAGGAAGTTAAAAACTTGGTAGGGTCAACGTGCAGTTTAAGAGTTTAATAAGACTACTGATTGCGAGTATGAACTCTGCATAGCGCGAGTCCGGTGATTTATTGAAGCCAAGTGGGAGCGCCCAGCGAGTCTCCGCCTGTCCCACAGCGAGATACCTCCTGCCCAAGGTCGCTCGTCTTTCGTAAGCCTCGAGCAGGCTGTATCCAGCTGCGGCACGCTGTCCCACCCCAGCCAGTAGACTCTCGGTCCATCAGGCAAAGCTTCACGAATCACTTAACGGAGCGTCCATAAAATAAATAGCTCTATTCTGGCCTCCTGTGAACACCCCCACCCCCCATGTAGCTTGACGTGGCTTTTACCTCTACACTTCCACCCCATCCCCCCCCCCCCCCCACCTTCCGCGTAACAAGTAGTTTTTTTTCCCCCTATTGATTCCAGAACAAATTTTGTACTTTGTTCTCTTGTCAGACTATCGTAAGTTACAGACTGAGATTGTTAAATGACCAAAATAAATATCCACATGCTGTTGTGTGTTCTGTACCTTATTTTATTTAACTGTACACAATTAATGTGAATGAAAAGCCTCGTGGCTTGGCTGGCAAACCCTCTCGCCCCCACGTAACCGAGCCCAGCTTTCTACCCCCACCCCTACACCGAATCACGTAGTTTATGGACGCTCTCTAGTCACTGGAGGCTGAGTGCCTTTAATGCCGTCGTCGGCCTACCCACCAAAGCCAGCGATCTAATCCGATCTAAGATGGCACAGGTGGAACGCAGACAGAATATTAAAAAGTTAATTACTCCTAACGAAATCAAAAGGAATCGTAACAAAAAACAAATTAATAAAAATATATCACATAAAGAGCGGTCTGGTAGCTCAGTGGTTAAGGCGGTTGCTTTCAAAACGGTCGCTCCTCCGGTCCGTGGTTCGAATGCCGGTAGGCGTAGGAATTTTGAGAGTTGTGTTTGATCGTATGAGCTACGTCAGGACGTTCCATGCTTCAGATTCCACATTAAACTGTAGGTCCCCTCTAGGGCTAACAACCCTAGTTGTAACTCGATGTCTACACATCTACAGCAAAAATTCAAGCTAAACAAAGGCTTAACGTCATTCTAGTTGGCCAAACCAACGTACATACATATGACATAAAATGTACCTTCGACTGTTCCCTCCACCAACAAATTAACCAATCCAGTATGTCTTAAAATATGACCTACCAGCCTGTCTCTTCTTTCTGTAATATTCTTCCACAAACTTCTTTCCTCACCCATCATTTCCAAAACTCGTTCATTTCTTATTTTGTCAGTCCACATAATTTTCAGCATTCTTCTGTAGCACCACATTTCAAATGCTTAATTCTATTTTTAATTGCTATTTATATATAGGTACGCATTTTCTATGTTACCAATTACGAAACTATTCCTTTAAATGATTTATTATGAATCAGTAATAAGTATTGAATTATAATATTTTATAAAACATTAAAAGAACGTTTTCACAAGACAATCGGGCGTTTTTTTCCGCCTCCCTATCTATTGCGAAATATTTTACAAATCGGAATTGCGCCAGAAGAGGCAAGAGGTTTCCAGATGGGTTGGGAGACACGTGCGCCTACTTGCCTCTTGGATCGAAACCTGTCTCGAGGCATGCGACTCTGCATGCTCCTACAGGCATGCCTCTTGTTGCACGAAAAGAGGCACCGTCTAAACGAGCCTACACGTAATGTTTTGACGATCAGGTAAGACGTATAAGATAAAAAATTACGTGTGGACTGACGACTTCTAGAGTATTGTTCTTCCACAAATATCCACCCACGCCTAGACACCAATATACGCCTTGTACAGTCTTCACACTCCACCTATTTTCCAATGAACCCCGTTTCAATTTCTTGATCATATCACTTGCCATTTTTGTTCTGCAGCAATCTCCAGATATAAATTTAACACTCTTTCTTTGCACCCCTTACAACTCCTGTATTTGATATCCACAATGTAGGTCCCATACTATAATACCATAATCAAGCAACGGTCTGACCAAAGTCTTATAATCCAATTCCCTCACTTCTCTGATATAAGCAATCATCTTCTTGATCACTGTGTCTGATAAACAACATTTTATACAGTTATTACACGGGAAAAGCCTCGATTCATTCAACATTTTTCCTTTTTAATCTTACCAGACACAATGAAATAATCACTGAAAGTAATCCTTGATCAATGGTTGTAAAACTGTGCCAAACATGGAAGTTAACAACGTAAGTGTGTGGACATGTGATTTTGGTCAGTTTTACTTGACGTCTTGTCTGACCAAGTAAAACGTCCGTCAATACGTTATGTGTAGACCGGCCTTTACCCGAAGGAACAATGCCGCCTTGTGATGTAACGTGTTGTTAATAGGCTCATAAAACCTCAGAGAGAAACTGGACAAGCTGTGTGAGGACTACGCTATCGAATACGCCATAAAAATCTGAGTCAGCAAGAGGGTATGATGTGTCGTAACGCCGGTGACTACGCTACCCTGCTTCATTAGGGCCAATCAGGCTCGTAAAGGTTGACGGCGTCGATTAAAGTGCTGTTGACTGGTGATCCCACCGTGCATTACGTCCGCGCGGCCGGTGCAGCCTAAATTTATCGGTTGTGCGAGCGCGCGTTTTCGGCGTGCCGCGATGTCTATAAATTGCTCCTTGAACTTGACGGGTCAACCGGTGACGTCAGAGGCGACTGTGACTGCTCAATGGAGCGGACTGAGTCAGTGGCGCAACACCTGTGCGCCGCACAGTACCGATGGTCCAACTACCACGGAGTATCGTCAGCCTCATAAGGACAGCATCTACTTTGATTTGGCATATTCAGTCCTTCTTTCTATAAAATTTCTTACGGAGCTATTACTTATCGGAAATAAAAACCTAGGATGACTGTACAAGACGATGTTATGAAAGAATCGCGTGGTGCAAAGACTGGTATCTGGAGTTAAACGCTAAAAATGCCAACTCATGCATATAAGAAAAAAGGCGACCTCATATAACCCTGAATATACAATTAATGCCACTGTCCTTAGAACGGCAGATTCCGCTAAATACTTAGGTGTAACAATTCGTAATAATTTGTCGTGGAATGAACACATTGAGAACGTAATTTGGAAAGGAAATTATTCCGATTCCCAGGTAGTAGCTTCAAACAGTGTACACCGGAAGTTAAATCGATTCCATTCAAAGCACTGGTGTGTCCTCACTTAGAATATTGTTGTTCTGTATGGGGTCCCTATGAAAAGGGGTTAATGGAGGCATTGGAGAAGGTCTGAAGAACAGCCGTCCGATTTTTGACAGGTACCTGGAGAGAAAACGTAAGTGTGATGTAAACGTAGATTTCCGCGGCCATAGTCAGTTGATCAATTATCCGTATGCTCAGACTACCCGTTACACAAACAAGAAACACACTTATCATACAGAACATAAGCTACACGAGATAATTAAATGGCGGAAATAAATATTCACATGGTGTTGTGTGTTCTTACCTTATTTTAACCGTGGCAAATAATATGAATGAAAAGTTACGTGGCTTGCGGCTTGGCTCCGAACCTTCCTTCCCGTCTTTACACGTAGCCCAGCGTAGTTTTCTACCCAACCCCTCCCCCCCTCTTGACCAAGACACGTAGTTTATGGACGCTCCACAATCTGCCTTTGAAGTAGGCATGGTAAATGAAAACCTTCACGGCCGTAACATTTCATGAGACCTTCGTGACCCAAAAGAAAGTAATTGGCACGCGATTGAAATTGGGAAGGGATCCAATACTATTACAGCACGAAGTTTTTTTAAACTATTTGTTAAAATGGGCTGTTTTCCTTAAATTATCGCGTAAGCTTGCAGAAAACTTGAGAAAATTTCTGCGATTTGTGGTAATAACAGCGCTTCCCATAAATACTCTGAACAAAAAATAAAATAACAAGTTCACTATCAAAGAAATATACTGTTTCTATCATTTTATTCAATTTTGTCACAACTCGCAAACAAGCCGATACAGATATCATTACAGTGCTACTAACTTATTCCTAGCGATCAAAGACGAAAGAAGCTACTTCCCAGGGAGCTCCGAAAAGTCATCCGACAGGCTAAAAAAAAAAAAAAAAAAAAAAAAAAAAAAAAAAAAAAAAAAAAAAAAAAAAAAAAAAAAAAGATTAAAATAAGAGATTTACAGCCTAATTCATCACAACAGTTGTGCTTTTATCACAAAACGCTGACATTTTCGTTTATCATATATATATATATATATATATATATATATATATATACAGGTTGGGGCATTTAATATGTTTTCTGGAAATATTTCGGAAAGAAAGCATTTTAACAAACAATAACCTGTATAAAAAAATAATCGTACAGTAGGGGGCTACAATTATGTGATACTGGTTTTTTCACAGGTGGCGCTGTTGTCGTTACAACAAGATCAACTTAATTCTTTTAAATGGGAACCCCTATTTTTTTTTTTTTTTGGAAGATTCCGATTCCTCATGAAAAAATAAAAATAGTTTGCTTAACTCACTTTTCTGTTAGCCTCACAGATGGCGCTGTAATCGCGAAAAATGAATATTCGCGTTTTTTGTGTATAATTTTAAGTATTGTTTAAATAATTACATATAATTTTCATTCTGTAAACATGGAAGGTAATTTTAAAGGATAATGACGAAATTGATTTTTTAAATGCTTTTTCTTACTTATTTGCAGCCATGTCTACAGCAGGTGCTCAAAAAGGTGACCATTTACTTCCAGACATTTTCTGACCCTTTGCAGAAATGATGCCTGAACAGCTCGATATATATATATATATATATTGTATCTGTTGTCAACGACCCTTTTCTATTAGTCAATTCAAAGCCCACAGCCGGCAATGAGTTACAGGATTCTGACGTATGTTGCTCAGATTTAAACGCATTGTTTGCTTAAGATTTAATTTAAGAGTCGCTGGACGTTGGCCGGGACAAAGTTTACTTCACAGCAGCACCTGCAGTGGAGAGACGCAACCCGTAGCGCACAGCAGTCGCTGTGGTAGCTGGAACTTTAGGTGTCGGATGGAGTGCCAATTAAAATTTGCTTTGAAAAGACTATCAGCAAGTCCTACGGTCAAGCGCTTTAAAAAGCAGTATTATACTCGTTAAATGCTGTATTTACATGGAAAACTCTAAAGTAAAATATACAGTATATATTTTTTTTATCGATTACCTAAAACGAAAAACAAAATATTCATAACTGCATGCTGACATCAAACATTGTATACAAAGAATTGTTGTAAATTTTAATTTCGTACAAATTGATTATCTGCCATTTTCTGTATAAATGTCTATGTTTATTTAATTTCAACAACCCATTAAAGGTTGAATCTTTTTCCTGTTCAAAGTTGAATTTAATTTAATTGGGACGCAGCGCTTCGCCCGGTGACCTTTTCCCCAAGCAGCTTTATTGTTATTCCTATCTTAAATTCTTTGAATGTAATACTCCCACTCATTTACTTTTGCCCATCCCGAATTTTAAATTATTTTAGGGTTTTTATGATAAATTATTCAGCACTTTAAGTCAGCTCACTTTTTCTGATTGGTGTGGAGAAGTTGGCATTAAAAAAACGACAATGAATAATTTCGAGGCCTTTGAAATTTGGGTAAACCGCAGATTATTAAAAATGCCATTGATAGCCAAAATAGCTAACGAGGATGTCCTGAAGCGGATAAAAAGAAATCGCGAGCTAAAGTGACAGTAAAATAAGAAAAACAGCTCACTTGGCCCATCTCATGAGGAACCCGAATTAACAACTCTTCCAGCTCATCGTCGAAGGGAAGATCGAAGGTCAAATAGGATGATGGTAAAGGAAGGTGATATACGGGAATGGACTGGAATATGTTACACACGGCAAAAGATATGCAGAACACGGTCTCAAACATCCCTTAGCGGATATTGGTCAGAAGAAGAAGTTTCACCACTTCTCTTGAAAATGTATTCCAATGTCTGAAACACTTACCCTGTGCCACACCCTTGAGCCTGAAGTGGAGTGAAACTTGTGGTCATGTTGTTTACTGTTTATCCAATGATTTAGCCACAAGAAATGACATTTCTTGATGCCATTTTACACATAATCCAAAAAAGGTTCTCATTTTGGTGAAAAGGTACTGATCGACCTTCTCTACGTGTGAAGATGCTCCTTTTTTAGGTATGATTTCTTGTTCGCCAGGTGGAGACTATCGTCGGTATTTTTAAAGACCGCGCGGCCATTGGCCGACCCCAACCTGCCCAACATCAGCGCTCAAACATAGTTCCTAAAATAGCCGCGCGGAATGTGGCGCTGCGGCAAAACACATTCCACGCATTATTCCCGCTCGCCGCAGTCACCAGATCACAATACGGTCCACCGGCTACGTAATTTTTGCTTTAAACAATTATTTTCCAGCTGGTTCGCTCCTGCGCATCATGGTGTACATACTGACGCGTTTGCCTTTTGTTTTTCTTCTAGTAACAAGGCTTAAACGTTTGTAATTTAGTATCTTTGTAAACTTAGCCGTAAATTAAATTCTACAATTTCATTACATTTATTTGGGTGTTGATCATCGATATAGTGTTTTCATTACTGTTTTCCATGTATTCTTACTTCTAAGAAAACTGAAGAAGTAAACAACGGAAGTTAAGTAGTCAACAAACAATACTATCAGAATCCAAATGGAGGAGCGTTTATCTATGTTGTAGTATGATCTTTGGTGAGTATCTCGTAATGAAGAGTTCACCTGAGATGCAGTGTGATCTGTGTGTTACATGCACGAAAGAATGATAAGATATACCGCAGATTTTAGGTTAAACCATTAGATTTCAAAATCTGTAAACTCTATACAAATTGGTTCTATAATCGGATAAAGGAACCGATACACGCAGCCCACATATAGATGAGGTTAATCACTTGATAAGTGACATATCACGTCAAACGAATTGCTTAGCAAGGTCCTCCGTTTGAATTTTAATTTTTGTAAACGCATCTGATACATTATTCATTGTTTTCTTTGGTAATCTCTTCCATTTACTGACATACTAAAGAAACTTTCCGCGCTCCCTTATGCCTGAAATCGAATTCCATCTTGTGGTCAAATTCATCTATTCTCTGTCATGTATTATTCCTGTTTTTTCTCCGAATATCCATCCAGGCCCCCATCGCGGTAGTATACCAGTTTATAAAAGTCCACAAATATTCTTGCGAAACCGTTGGCGAGAGAGTTATTCATTATGTAAAAATTCAAAATTCTGCTGTGGAATCTATACTGAGCTCATAAATTCGAAATTATTTGCCCGAACCGGCAATTGATAGTGTTGCACTAGACCTATCAAAGGCCCTTGACAGAGTGAGCCATAAAATGGTGGTAAATAATCTAAAAACTATTGGAGTGGATGAAAAAGTGAGTTGCCGTGTAGAAGAATTTTTAAAAGGTGGAAAACAAAAAGTTAGAGTAGGAAACGCAGTATCAGAAGAAGTGGAAGTAAAAATGGGAGTGCCGCAGGGTAGCATATTGGGACTATTGTTGTTCAGTATTCTGATGAATGTGGCTATTACAATTAAAAATTAGATTGTTTGCAGATCATATAATGCTATATAAAAGGATCAAATCGGTATAGGACTGAACTGCTGCAGGGTGATTTGGACAGGATATCTAGTCGGTTTAGTAATCATGGGATGAAGACAAATGCAAAGAAGAGTTAGCTTATTACGACATTTTTTGGTAAATTATAAAATGTGACAAGAAATTAATAAATACCAAATGTCACTGAAACTGGGTGGTTATTAATTGTTATTGCTTTATGGAACAAGTGCCACTATTCAGAATACGGAATCGTATCTTCTAACCGTTACGTTTATCACATAATATGGTATTTACATTTTGCAACGCAACTTGAATAAATACTTGTGGTATGATCGCAAAATTTATTAAAATCTAAGCTTTCAAGTTTTAACTATAATCAGAACGCAAAGGGAGCTATTCAGATTTTTATATCTCCATGTAAACGTTTCAACTGCGACAAAAAGAAACCTTGATTTCGTTGGCCGCGACTCCCGCTTTCCCTTTACGCGTAGCACTGCTATAAAGCTGATCGAGTAGAGGTTATCGTTGTATCACTATTGTGGACTAACATACAACTAGCTTCACGTTCTGTTTGTCATCTCCTTGGCGTAGTTGGACTCCAACAGGACCATTGTTCTCTTGAGTTGGTCACCAGCTGATGAGATTCACACACACACACACAAAACTCTTCGAATTTTCATGGAATGTTGAGCACTGTGCAGTCCATAAATTGAGGTATGCTTGATCTTCGTGTAACATCGGGAAGTTAACAAATAAAGAAAACGGTGTCTGACCGGCTAGCTGTATGTTTCGTCAAACGCGTTTCGCACAATAACTTTTGGTTGAACCTTCGTGCGGATTCAGATATTGTACAGCTCATGGTACTAAGGGCGAAATGTTGCACATATCGTTATGTGGAAGCCTGATAAATTAAGAAATATGTGTCGGAAATTAGTTTCCATTTTCCGTTGAATGTGATTCACACAGAAAATGGTGGTCGGATTCTGATGGGGTTGGAGCAACGTGCATTGCCATGGATCAAGCACTCAAAAAACAATTCCACTATAAAAGAAGTGACCGGGGGAAAAATGCTGTCTTCCACATGCTATCAGCAAATTCTATAGTTCTTCGGTAGTTCCTCCCGAGCAGCCGAGGAAGTAACTTCCTCGAACAGCGGCCCGCGAGTGCGATTGCTAGTCGAGTTGTTTACTTAGTGAGTGTGAATCCCGGAGTGAAACAGTTATATTTTAGAATCTAACGAGAAACCTAACAGAAAACAAATAGACAAATCAGTGGTGCAACCGAAAATGTCTGTCCCGCTAGACACGGGGCAGACAATTAAGACAGCCTTAGAGACGATATATTCCAGTAACGTAACCTTGCAAACGCAACCGGTGAATCTTACTACCAACGAAGTAACACAGTTTCAGGCAGCCAAAAGCATGGGGGAGCCAATACATACCCCAGTGACCATAGCGAAGGAGCAACAACAGCAACCCCAGCAACAGCACATACAACAGCAGTACATACAGCATCTGCAACAACAAAAGCAGCAACAACAGCAGCAGCAACAACAGCAGCTGCAACAACAACATCAACAACACACGCAGCAGCAGCAACACCAGCAACATCAGATACCGGAGACGGGCGAGGGGCCGTGTAGTACTTCGTCGCTCGACCCTACAACGACTCCCGGTATAAACACCCACCAGACGACAGGTAGAGCCGAAGCAACTGTAGTTAAAACAAATCAGCTGATGGATGAAACGGTAGTCATGGACATCGCAGAGGATGGCAGATTGGAAGAGGATGAGGCTACAAGAACTCCCAGGAAGCGAGCTTGCGAATCCACGTCCGAAGCAGCAGAGAAAAGATTTGAAGTAGAAGAAGAGGCCAACCGGACCATGGTAGATATGGAGATGACAGCACCTCCCCCGATCAATGCAGCCTCCTATCAAGCATCAACTAGCCAGACGGAATCAACACATAACACGAGTAAGCCTCCAGTCATTTCTAGATCAGTAAATTATTTCAAGCCTTCCGATCCGGGTCCTTATGACCTGTATTTCGAAAGTAAAGATCGTAATTTAGGCAAGCTACACGCAATGAGTATTGGAAAGCTGGAGCATACCAACATTCCAGAAGCAAAGGGGCATGTTGTAAACATTACCACGTCAGGAAAGAATAGAATTAAAATCGAAGTAAATGACCACTCAGTAGCCAATAAGTTAGTTCAGTCGGCAGTATTTAAAAATAGAAACCTAGAAGCATATATCCCCACATTTCTAGTCAAAAAGCAGGGTATTATCCGAGGAGTAGACATGACTCTAAACGAAGCAGAGATTATGGCAGATATTGAATCCCCAGTAACCAGTGTTAAAAGAATAACAAAGCGCGTTGTACGAAACGACTCATTATCAATTGTGAAATTACAGACATGCATATTAACATTTGATAGTCAAAAAATACCGCAATACGTATACCTATACGGCACGAGATGTGAAGTAAACCCATATGTCCCAGCGGTCAAACAATGTTATAAATGCTTAAGATTCAATCACATCAGTACCCAGTGTAGAAGCGGGCAACGCTGCGGTAGATGCGGATGTCCACATTCCGTGCAACAGTGTGAATCCAATGAAACAGTATGTGTTAACTGTAAGGGTCAACACGAGACCACAGATCGGACCTGCCCAGAATATTTATTTAGAAGAGAGGTAGACGAAATGGCTACATTTCACAACATGTCCCTTAAAGAAGCTGAAGGCCAACTAAAGAAAATGTCTTATGCAAACTGTGTATCGATTTTTTTTTTTTTGTAACAGTTTAACGTCCCTTTTTAACAACGTGGTCTTTAGAGACGGGAAAGGATGGGGGCAAGGAATGGGAAGGAATTCGGCCATGGCCTTTTGAAGGAAGCATCCCGGCATTCACCTGGAGTGATTTGGGGAAACCATGGAAAACCCAAATCTGGATGCCCGGACGGGGATTCGAACCGCCGTCCTCCCGAATGCGAGGCCAGAACGCTATCCGTTACACCACCACGCTCGGTCTGTGTATCGAAAGCTTCCCCCAGTCATCCCCGACAGCCACCTTATATACCATTACTACAAAGTAGAATGGAATTCCCACCACTATATAAAAGGAATACGCCAGTAGACGAAAACTTAGATCAACAACATAGCCACTCTCTAAATCACAATTCTGCAAAAGCATTTCAGGAAGAGATACAGGAAGGTCCGACCGAAATACTGTCAAATAACAGAGAGCAACCACCTCATCCAACACAGAACATCGCGGTCACTGCGATACACAACAACAACCGTGGGATAACGGAGAGTAGGCAGAAACGCAGCGTAACTCAGCAACGTAGTAGGACAAACGACTATCGACAACATTGGTATTATCCAACACAAATGTCGGCAACACCAATTGGCCACAACCCCTATACTCCTAAAGCACAAAACCTAGTGAACCCTACCCTTATGGTGAATGGGAAAAACAGGATAGTAGAAGAAATTTTCAATCTAATACTAACAGTGGCGAGATACATGAAAGACAGTGGAACTGAGGATTTACAATTAGATGAAATTAGAAAATCTATTGAGACATTAGTAGAGCCTAATCTTCCTAACTTCAAACCCAACTTTAATTAAGGAAGATAGCTAATACTATATTACAGTGGAATTCACGCTCCCTCACTGCAAATCATGAATCATTTATGAGAACACTGAGTACACGAAACATATCGGTTGCCACTTTATCAGAGACTTGGCTGAAGATGGACAGGAATATTTCCTTCCATCATATAACTTATACCGCAATGACCGCGAAGATGACTGGGGAGGTGTCGCGATCCTAATCGGGAACTCAATACCTCATACAGCGATCAGCATAGATCACACCCGTATAGAAGCCTTTCAAGCAATAGCAGCTAGAGTGAAGATAAACCGGCAGGAAATTACTATAGTCTCACTGTACTGTCCACCAAGGAACAACATTCCAGAGCACGAATGGCGCAACCTTATGCAACAGCTGGAGCACCCGCAAATAATCTGCGGCGATTTTAATGCGCATAACACAGTATGGGGTTGCGAGATAACAGATACCAAAGGAAGGATTCTATTGGACCTAATAGAAGAACAAGAGCTATTTATCCTAAACGACGGATCGGCAACGGTACTCCCGCGGCCAAGACAACGTAAGTCTGCAATAGACCTTACCCTCTGTTCATCTTCACTTTCCTCGGAGTTCAGCTGGCGAGTTCTTCCATGCACATTGGGTTCCAACCATTTTCCCATAGAGATATCGGCCATAAACCCAACTAACCTTCCGCCATACAAACCTTGCTCCAAATGGAACTTAAATAAAGCGGATTGGAGCAGATACAAGGAAATCATGGAAAAGGAAACTAATGATATTCCAAGCTCTCTTCCAGAAATAGAGAAATATAACACTTTCATTAATTGCATCAATAAAGCTGCCCATCTCGCCATCCCGCAAAAGAAAGCTGTAAATCACCCAAGAGGAATAATAGTTCCATGGTGGAACCCTGAATGTGGAAGGATGATGGCAAAGAAAAAACTGGCGTTGAAATATTATAAGCAGTCTCCAACCTGGGAAAATCTTATTGGTTACAAAAAGGTCGACGCTGCTGTAAAACGGACATTAAAACACCAGAAAAAGGAAAGTTGGAAAAATTACTGTTCCAAAATCTCAAAAGAAACGCCACTATCAAAAGTAAGGGCAACCATAAACAAATTTAAAAAGAAACAAATTCCGACACGTTCCCTCTATTGCTGGACCGAAGAATTTGCAGATATTATTGCTCCACCTTCGGTAGCATCGCCTCCAGCGCCACTACAAGAGCCTTTCGCTGGAGCGCTTCCTCCATGCTTCCTGCTACCCTTCAAAGCAAACGAATTAGAAATCGCCCTAAAAAAATCAACAAATACAGCACCAGGGTACGACGGAATCCACTATAGTATGATTGCAAATTTGCCATTTAATGCGAAACAACTGCTCCTCCAGCTCTTTAACACAATTGGGATGTCAGGAAATATTCCCGAAGATTGGACTACGCATATTATTGTACCCATTTTAAAGCTGGGGAAAAAACCCAATGAGGCTACGTCATATCGTCCTATAACTCTAACATCCTGTGTCGCCAAAACGTTTGAACGAATAGTAAAACAACGACTAGAATGGTGGCTGGAACACAATAATCTGCTACCTAAGACTCAATTCGGTTTCCGTAAGGGATGTTGCACATTAGATAACCTTACCTCTCCTAACCACAGACATAGAAAAGGCTTTCACAGGAAAAGGATATTTAACAGCTATATTCCTAGATATATCAGGCGCGTACGATAATGTAACCCCAACAATACTGCTCAAAAAGCTGCAGGAATTGGGAATTCCCACTTTATACTGTCAAAGTATTTACAACATGCTTCGTTAACGTACGATATTTATACGAAAACAAGATAATACCCTTTTCGGGCCTAGGAAACTAACTAAAGGAATACCTCAAGGATCTATTCTCAGCCCGCTGTTATACGCCATATACACCGCTTATCTTGAAAAAATCTTTGGCACTCACATTAAAATAGTGCAATACGCCGACGATATATGCATTTACACCATGTCGCCTTCGCTGCAATTAACGTTTCGTTGGTTAAATTAGGCGGCAACAGCGTTATCAAACTGGATATCCGAATACGGACTTAAGCTCTCACTAGCCAAATCGTCAGTGGTGGTATTCACAAAGAAACGGTATTCTCCCGAGGAACCAGTCATTCGCCTGGGACCGTATACTTTCCACATTGAAGCTTCAGCCAAAATACTCGGTCTTTATTTGGACAGCAAATTAACATGGAGCCGTCACATAAATTACATCCTAATGAAAGTGGGGAAAGCACTAAACATAATGCGATCTATCACTCGAACGTGGTGGGGAGCAGATCCCACAACTTTACTGACCTTATATCGCTCCCTAATACGCCCAGTACTATACTATGGAAGTATTTTATTTGGGAATGCACCAAAATATGTTCTAGAAAAACTGGATAGAGTACAATTCAGAGCTATAAGATTATGTCTAGGAACAATGATGTCAAGCCCGACAAACGCACTTCTGGTAGAAGCAAAAGAAATGCCCCTCCATCTTCGCCGAGAATTCCTTACAAGCAAATACCTTATCCGTACAAAGCTCTAAAGGAACATCCAGTACAAAAGAAGCTGTCAGAAGTGTACAGCGGAAATAAAAATAATGGTCCATCTTTAGTGAGGAGAATGCCTCTATTAGCAGAAGGACATAAGGAATATGAAAAGATCAAACCACTGATACTAAAAGCCGCATCATCCCAGACTTCCTAAATCCATACGAGTTTATGTTTTTGAAACTTCATATATATTACTTGCCAGAATATATCATCCGGAATAAAAACATTAATACAGCACTTTCACACTTCCTAAACGTAACCTGGCCTAATTACACCCACATATACACGGATGGATCTAAAACCATGGAAGGAGTTGGATACGGCTATTATTGTCCTTCCACCAATGACTACGGACAAACAGCATTACCTGCAGAGACGTCAATATTCACAGCAGAAACCCTAGCAATCTGCGCAGCAATCAAGTATGGGTTAGACAAACAATTTGCTAGAATCCTAATACTCACTGACGCCAAGAGTGTGCTCCAAAAATTACAAAACCCAGTACGCAATACGAAGATGCACCAGTACCTATATGAAATTATCAAACTCGTCTCAGAAGCATATTCAACAAGTATACAAGTCCATTTCCTTTGGATCAAAGGTCACACAGGAATACTGTATAACGAAGCCGTCGACCAGCTGGCGAAACAGAGTATCAATGAGGGGAACTTCTTAGGCATTAAGTTACCTTGGACCGATTTTATACAACTCGTTACCAGGAAGGCATACAGCAAGTGGAATGAAGACTGGGACCAGACACAGCTACTAAAAGGGAAACATTATGCAGCAGTCCAACCAAGGACACCATGGTTTAAAAAATTCAATATAGCAAGAAGACACATAACAACAATAATTAGAATGAGATTAGGACACGGGTGCTATCCACAACATTTATGCCGCCTCCGAATAATTACATGCACTTTTGATCAAGAGACCTCAGATCTTAATCATATCATACTCTCATGTTCGCAATACCAAGCTCAACGTAAGCGACTATACAAACAATTACAACAGCTATCGGTTAGTTTCCCAGCGAACCTAATTACCATTCTACAATCAAAAAATATACAGGTCTATAATGCAATCATCCGCTTCTTGCAAGACACAAACATAAAGATCTAAAGCCCATAAAATGTAATGCATAAGAAATGCGTTACCTCAATGATGTCCTGTACAGTTACCTTGTAATGTTGCTATTATAATGTTATCGCACTATTGTTACAATGTTTTTATTGCAATGTTATTATAATGGTCCTATTACCATGTTGCCATTGTAAAATTGTTATTATAACATAGTTTATGTAAACTGTTGTAGTTGCAAGATGGCTAAATGGTCGCAGACCAAAGGCCAATAAATAATAATAATAATAAAAAAAATAGTTCTTCGGGCATATTGTTCGCCGACGGGAAGGTAACATGGAATAAATCATCATTCCGGAAAAACTAGAAGGTATCTAAGGCGGCGTTTGCGCCAGATTGAGGACAAAGCATAGCGGACGACGCTCAATTATCACGTGAAGCAACAGACTGAAAACGGTGGAGTTAGGTTCCGGCAACATACCTATAAATTATACAGTGCAGCACACCACTCTGCCAATCCACTAGTCAGTTGTCTCGGCGAATATGGAACTGCCGCTGACAAACATAGTAGACTATCGGTGCTTACGGAGCGCTAAGGAGCAACTAATAATACGCCATCAGGACGACCAACCAGAAGTGAAGACAGATGGAGGAAATGTCCCAGGACAACAACCCCCATAACGACAAGCTTTATGGCAGAGACTAGCGAAGATGTGGTGGAGTCAGGAAGCGTAGCGTGTGACTTCGTGGGCACCCACTTACAAACCTGCAAGACGGAAAAAGTCAACGGCTTGAGTCGTGTATCGCTCAGCGTAATGTCATTCAAAGCAGATGATGTTGCCTTGCTGGTTCACTACATTAATCAATAACGATTTCAGAAATTATTTCGTCTTGAATTCCAAATATTATGTGTTTACGTCAAGTCTAAGAGGCGTAAACCCCCTTGAACAGTATTTAAATGTAGCAGCTCTAGGTGGAGCTCTGTTCTCTGTCAGTCTCGAGCCAAGCGTCCTCTTAAGGGCTCAGGAATTCCATTCCAGCGGCCTCGCATCAATAGTTTACAGTCAGACGCAACGGCTAGCGCCTGAACGAGCGGGTGATGCACCCCGCACAACACTTGCCAAATGCGAAACACACCATCGAATGCGATCGTCGGCGCAATGAAATCGATGCCAACGAACGCGCTTTTAGTCGAGGCACTCGAACCCCCGCTAAACATCCGCAGGAGCCTTCTTAGCTCGAAATTCCTCCTCAAACACAGCCAATACGCTGGTAGTAGTGTGATGAATGCAATTCACGATCTCGCAATGCAATGCCTTACTGCCAACTACTGGGTAAAGAAAAAAAACGCCTCCAGTTGCGGCGGAATATTTAGAATCCTACAAGATATGTACGAGCATTCGACAAAACACGAAAATGCCATCCTATGAGGCCTCGTATTGGAGCACCGTCACAAACTTGGAAGTGTTTACAGATATGGAAGCGACGCCCCAGCCGGAAAGCCACAGAACAAATGTGTACCAATTTCTGTACAATCGTCCCCAAACGGAACACATATACACGGACGGATCTAAGCTCCCAGACGCGGCAGGATGTGCTTTCTTCACTCCAAAATTTGACGTAAAGGGACTATTCCAGCTTCCTGCGGAATGTTCCATCATGACTGCAGAACTAAGGGGCATACTTGAAGCACTCAATTACGCTAAAAACTCCTCAAGCACAGCCTTTGTAATCCTATCGGACTCTAGATCGGCCCTGATTTCACTAAAATACCACCACAGTAAATGGAACAATGATCAACGTGTGTACGACATCGTGAACGTAGTCCAAGAATTAAAACGCTCCAACAAATCAGTAGAATTCAAATGGGTCAAAGCTCACTGTAACCTCCGTGGAAACGAGTTGGCGGACCGCTACGCAAAACAAGCCGCACGTAGCGGTATAACAGACAGTAACAAGATTCCCTATCCTGACGCTGTATGTCTCATCAAAAACATTGCACTATCCAAGTGGAATATGGAGTGGAAGAAATCTATCACGACCAGAGGTCACCATTATGGCCTCATACACCCGGTGATTCCAACCAAGCAGTGGTACGAGAAGTATAAATGCACTCGCAGGTTTAGCACATGCATCGCCAGACTCAAATTCAACCACGAATGCTTCAAACAACATCTCCACCGTATTCACGTCATGGACACGCCCAATTGTATATGTGGCGGAACTGAGGATACAAATCACCTCCTGTTCGGTTGCAGTAGGAAGAAGACTGAGTCAGACCTCCTTCTACGATTCCTCACGAAAGCAGGAATCCCGTTACCCACATGCGCTGCCACACTCCTATCAACAGAGAACTACGCGATCTACAAGATTTTATATCAACATATGAAAAGAATTGGTGATAGAATCTAATAGACACATTTATGTATCTGTAACATTATATAGACAGGTCTCTGTACAATGTTAATATTTATTGTGAGACATAAGCAAGGTTATAATATCAAGCGTGTTGTCCGGGTGATGACACTACACCCTAGGGTAGCAATGCTCCTTCACTGATGTTATGTATGAATTAGAGCTAAATATAAGTTATGTATCATCATGGATAAGGCAAAGTAGCCTACGCAGATGTCAAAGCTAACTGTAATATCTTATCTCTGCACATGTCGAACCACTTACTATAAAATATCTAGATTTAATTAGAGGATAATACTCTCACTGCAGCTGATCTTGTATGATTATGTATATGGACTATACCATAACATTGTAGTATCCATGTAACCTGTACATGGCTGTATGGGTGCGCAGCCTAGGGCTGTTGATAAAATATCGATATATCGATATTTTTTTAAAAAAATATCGATATTTATGAGTGATATTTTTTAGGACGATATATCGATATATCGATATTGAAATCTGGATATCGGAGTCCGATATTTTTTAAAAATAAGTGGTTATTTTCCGTTTACAACGTAGAATATTCCAAGTTATTATTTGAGGGAAAACGATTACCAGTGTTGCACATGCAATACATTTTCATAGATAGAATTTTAAGAAACAATGAACGATACGAGCACATTGAGAAGCAGGGCCGCCGTAAGCGGGCGTGCAAGGCAGCATATTATGTAGCGGGCGACCTTTTTTTTTTTTAGCTCAACAGCTGCTTCGGACGGTCGGCGGCGACACTGGGGATGGTAACAATGGGGGAGGCAATCTCACAGTTTTTTGACCCGTTTCGGAAATTCACTAGCTCCACCACTGGCAGTAGTTGGACAGGGGACGGCATAATCGCTATTGCACGCGGGCGCTCAAACAGCTAGCGGCGGGCCTGTGGAGAAGTAAAAAACGAAGGTAAAATAACTCATTCAATATTCATTAGAATTCTTGTGTGGACATTTTGAAAAGTTTTTAAAATTTGTCTTCAATCAATGCAAAAGTATTAGCATTAAGAAACTAATTGTAATGTACCAGGTATGGGTAGGGTTGCCAGATAGCCGGAAAATCCGGGAATGTCCCGGAATTTTGTGTCTGATCTCGTGTTCAGGAAGTATGCGTTACTGTCCCGGAATTTCCGTATACTAGTTTTTTTCTCAAACTCAGTTCACCACGGTGGTCATAAGGCCAAGCCGAGTATCCCATGCTTACAGCGGGAGGATGGAATGTCCCTTAAATTAGAGGAATTGAAACTGACAGGAAAATACTCTTTGAATTTTCTGGAACTTTGAAAATTCTAGATGCAGTTAACATTAACTCCCTTTATACAGAGTTCACATGTCTGAAACGTGTTTTTCAGGTCCTTCCAAAAGACTTTCCAAACGATAAAATCTGGGCCAATTTCTTTAGAACAAGCGTTTTTAATGATTTTGAATATTTAAAAAAATAGCTGGTTTTGTTTTGTCAATTCCAACAAGCAATGACTTTTACGAGACAAGTTTTAGCCCGTTGAATAATTTATGAAATAAGAGCGAAACAGAACGTTCATGGATTCGATCAAGGCTGAACTGCAAACTCAATCAATTTTGAAGACTCTTGCTGAGAAATTTTATCAGTTTTGCAAAGCAGTGACGGAGAAATATTTATGAAAATGGCAAAATCTAGTAATAAATATTTTAAATGTAGACGATTAAGATCTATTTTGATTGATGTTGATTTTGATTTAGCAAAAGATAGATGCTAATTTTTTTTATTTGTTGATAAAACCTAATGTTGATTTTCTGCCTAATTTTAATTAATGAGCCTAACAGAAGTGTTCAGTTTTGGTTTAATATTTTTGAGATTTTGATTGATAATACCCGATGTTGATTTTGTACCAAAGTAAAAAATTCCTAACGAGGTGGTCAATTTTTGTTTTAAGTTTAGTATTTTTCCTTTTGATTCATAATACCTGATGTTGACTTTCTACCATAGTTTAATTAATAAAGTTAAAAGAAGTGCTTTATATACGTTAGATAGCATATTTACCTAAAATAGAATTTTTTTATTAATTTGCATTTTTGTTCACTCTTTAAACATACCGCTAAAAGACTATTTAGACCCAGAAATGTCCCGGAAATTATAAGCCTGTATCTGGCACTCCACAGTTAAATATTTCGCGCGAATTGGATACGCTTCTTGTTCCATACCAACAGAAGAATTGAGCTCCAAAATTATGTCACAGCCAGTTTTGTTATATCACTTACGAATTTATTAAGATAAGAAATTGAAAAAAATAATCTACCACTTTTGGATTGCCTTTACAAAGCGCTATGCTAAAAACTTATTATTATAGATTGGTGCCTTTAAAAAACAATTTTTTAACGCCAAGGGAACTGCCTTGACAGTAGCGGCTCTAGGATTTTTCCAAGCCGTGGAAAAACTGAGATTGCCGCCTCTTCAAACATTGTTGCCAGCCAGACCCCGAGAATCGCCTCCTTGATTGTTGGCCAAACGCATTGATGTCGCCACTTTAACTGTTTGCCAAACGCATTGTTGGACATGATTTTATCGCCCAGAGCAAGTACCCCGGTTCGCCCCCACCCCTCGCCCTAAATCCTGCATTCCACCTAGAATCTCAGCTTTAAAAAATTGTATTATGGTAAAGCGTTACCCATTTGCGAAGCAATATCAAAGAAGGGGAAATTTTCAATTAATATAGGGAGTTCTCCATTCATAGTAGAAGAAACAACGGGAAAAACATGAGTTTTTGCTCTTGAAAAATATGTCCAATGAAGTTTCTGACATGAGTTTTGGTCAAAAATTTTACTTCATTCACCACCTTAGTTTTGGAATTTATTTGGATCTGAAACTCTTTTAAATAACTATGACGTTCTCTCATCATAATTCTATGCAACATCCAGTTGTCCTAGAAAATGGTAATTTGGTACACATACTTGGTTTCATCCCCATAGTATAAGAAAAGTTCCTGTGTTTTTTCAATGCCATTCTAAAAGCTGAAACGTCTTAGAGAAAATTTGTAGGTTAATTGCTTTCTTCTTGATGAGGCTATATGCCTTGATTTCAGTTTTGCACAAAGATCAGGAGCATAAAAAACACAATTAATTTTAATTTGTTTCTACATTTAATTTGGAAGTTATTGGTAGTCCTACACCGATGGTAACAATGCAGGCAAGTCGTCGCTCGCAAAGAACGAATCGGTCTCGAGCCCGTTGTTTTACATGAGCGTGCGTTGTCGAGGAAAGTATTTTGACATTAAAACTGGATGTAAGCAGGAATATTGATAAATTCGGATACACAATCTATGCTAAGATGCAAACATTTCGTTCAAAAAAGTAAGAAGACTCAGAATAAACTATCAACCTACAAAAAGAAATTAAATTCCACATACAACAATACTTGTAAAAAAAGTGACTTGGTCATTATGCAAACTCTGATAATAGAACATCAACCTAAATAAATGCCTCTACAGTGTTGCATTATTGAGCTTTTAAGCTCACAAAAGCCAAGATTTCCCTCGATGCTCTTTCTGGATTCACAAGTAATCGATTAATCATAAACATTCTGCCTTTCCTTTTAGTAAAGTAGTAGTATAATGGCTAAATCAAAAAAAAAAAAAAAAAAAAAAAGATTTATCCGTAACGTCATGAAAAACTATTGTTTTTTTCAGAAAATCAAAACTTGATTCAGAAAAATATCTCACAACTCTTTATCATTAAATAGCCACAAGACTTCGCCATTTTTTAAAATGATTTGTTTTTGTAACATTGTTTTTATTATAATAGGGTCGATATATCGATACTTTTTCTTCGATATATCGAATACGATATAAATATTTTTTAAAATATCGATATATCGAAAATCCGATATTTTTTAAAATATCAACAGCCCTAGCGCAGCCCAAATGCCAATAATAATAATAATAATAAAAAAAAAATGCGATCGTCTCTTTTCACGA
>JARYHS010013630.1:25633409-25983305 GCA_031002005.1 Vandiemenella viatica | reverse complement strand
ATAAGTTCACTATTTTTTATTATAATTATGAGCTTACGTCTTGTCGAGGCCATTCGAAGCGGGAAAGGACCGGGGCAAGGAACGGAAAGGAATTCCGCCTTGGCCTTTTGAAGGAAGCATCCCCGCATTCGCCTGGAGTGATTTAGGAAACCGTGGAAACCCCAAATCTGGATGTCCGGACGGGGATTCGAACATACGTACTCCCGAATGTGAGCCCAGACCTTCATCCGCTCTCCCACCACGCTCATTGTTCATTAAATGACAACCGTTGCGCAGAATTATGAAAATAATAATACAAAAATTTCCCACCAGACGACATTCCGACTGGCCCTCGATCATTCGTCGTTTCAACCTCCGGGTTCGTCTGTGAGAGCATCCGCCATTTAAGAAATCGGTGTCATGTCTCCCCTAACACCAGCTGCCTGCAGACGTGAAGTAGACCTATTACTTTTCACATTACGAAACGCCGGAATAACATAGGACCATCATAAATAGCAACCAAAATTACAATAACATTATTATGTAAAGATCAAACCAATCTTCATTCTAATAATTGCAGTGTTAAAGGTACACAGAAACAATTGCAGCATGTATTACTGTCGGAATGTAAGGGTTATCCTCTTCCAGCCAAATGTCACCTTTCGTTCACGTGATACACCCCGTTTAGGCGGACGATGCTCCTCAAAATCTTAAACTTCGCAATGGCACAACAGCTAAAACAAAAAATTGTTTTAAATGTTTAGGAGAATGGATGACGAACGACACTAAAGAAAAGACTGCGATAGAAACTAGAATACATAAAATGGAAAGAGCATTTCGTATGACAAAGAACGTATGTAACAAAAAAATCCTTATCATGGAACACTAAGGCACTATCAAGCAGTGGTTAGACCAGAAACGTTGTATTCGGCAGAAACGCTTAAGCTAAAAAGATATGGGGATCTTAAAAAACGTGAAAAAGTAGAAAGAAGAATCTTGAGTAAAATACTGGGACCCAAACCTAATAGTAATGCTGAATACAAATTAAGACCAAACCGAGAACAATATTCGAAAATAGAAAAATTGACAGTTATAATGAGGAAAAGAAGACAGAAATTTTACGGGCACATATACAGAATGGATAATAATAGACTAACAAAACAGATCTTCACCTTACTGAACAAATACAAATCCAAACCCACATGGTTCACTGAAACTGAAAAGGACATGAAAAATGCGCGAGTGAAAGCAGATATAATAGACAACAGAACACTTTTTAGAGAAGTAATTCACAAGGCAGGTTTTCAGGAGAGACAGAAATATATAAAGGGAAGGAAATGGACCCAGGAACAAAAGGAACAATACTCTCAAAGAATGAAGGAAGTTTGGAAGCAAAGAAAATTAAATACAAAGAAACATAGCCAAAGTTGATTTATCGTACCCTCCAAATGGGTTATTCGGAAGAAGAAGAAGAAGACAGGAGTAATTAGATGACTGGAGAAACTGCCAACGGAGCATTATCTCCACCGCAATTAAATTAAATTTATAACATCCAACCGCAAGAAAGACTTCTTTGTTATAAGGCCACTCTAATCACGTAGTTTCAGATGATACGTGTCATTTCTCAATATAAACAGGAATTGTTTCATGCTTACATTCATAGTACTTTCACTAATGCTAAATACTATGTCTTCTCTTATTGGTCGGTTCCATACGGAAATTCCCCTTCGTGTGCTAGTCAGTAAGCTGTGAAGAAGTGCCCCGCGGTTATGACGAACTTGATGATCGAACTTTCGTGCCACTTTTATATGCTTAAAACAGTTTGCATTACTTTTATTGGGCGAGTATATATTAGATTATTAAAAAACACAATAAAGAAAGGAGTGATTGGATCACTGGGGGAATTACCACTAGGGCGCGTGCTCCATTGCAATTAATTTAAAATAAAAATCATACCGATTGATGCATTTCACAAAAAACTGTATTATTAGTATTTAATTAATTTTGTTCCGAGATTACCCACAAGTCTGCAAGGAAATGGGATATCTACCATTCTTAGATAACATTACGACGCTATAATATTATATTCTAACCGCGTGCAACAGAAATTACATGTGTGGTTTTGTAATGGCAGAAATAACTATCAACTGTTTTAATAATTCTTAAGATCCTGTCAGAGCTTGCAAGTCAGAAATAACGAGGTATATTTTATATTTCAGGCAATCGGTTGAGTGTTGGATTACTCTCTTTAGTAAACCACATTAAAGGCAATGAAAATTGAACTTCACTTATTTACTTCTGTAAATATACCTTTTATTTAATCACTAGTTAATGAAACACTTTTTTTAAAATCTGAATGTTTCTCTTGATAACTCCTGTGACACCTATGAACTGTGACTAACCATTAAAACTCTAAAAGAGTTAGTAAGCGTATACATGCCAGGACATAATCGCTACAATGGGTGGTTGTACACAGGACGTAAGTAGGCCTACCTGAAGACGGACGTATTTGGGATACATGTGCCTTGGTCGCAAAATGCCTCGGTTATATCCCAAAAAAAACTCCGCAGTGTGTATGCAGTAAAGGTAAACGACTTTATGATTGTTATTCGTCCGTCGAATGAAGATGTAAAAATTCTCACGGTATTCCTGTATGCACCGGAGTTCTCCTTGTAGGTTCAAGCACACGAACAATACTGCACTCTGCACTCATCTCCACAGTGTAATGCTTCCTCATTTGTGTGAGTACAAGCAAAGACCCAGTCCCCTCCAATGCACCACGCGACGTAGATACATCGGTTTCAAAATCCTTGTTGGAGAGAGTTATGAGGGTATGTACGAGAGAAGTAAGGGAACAGGGTTTACAAAACGTTGGTCAGAACATTGCTGGAATACGGTATAGAGGGACCCACATTTTGTGTATCAAATACAGGAGTTGGAGAGAGTGCAAGTGAGGGCTTCTAGATTTGTCTCTGGAAATTACTGCAAGAACACAATCAGTAAGCGATATGATAAAGGAGCTGGGATGGGATTCATTGGAATACAGAAGAAGGGTGAAGAGAGTCATGCGAGTGTTCAAGGCGTATATTGGTGATGAGGCGTCGAAAGATATTGGCGGAAGAATTAAGAGAGGTGCATGGAAGGGAAAAGATGGCCATGACCACTAATTAGCAGTCGATTTCAGGCATAAGGGTGTGGGAATATTTTCTTCCGTAGGTAAAGAGAATTGAAAGGTGAAATTAGTTGAGAGAAAAAGTAGGCGAGAAAAGGAATGGGTGTATGGAGAAATTGCCACCGGAGCGTGCGCTCTATCGCAGTTAAATTAAATTACTCTTCTGCTTCAGCCAGCCGACTTGTCCTTTGACAACTGTGTCAGCTAACACAGTCAGCCGTTGCATTCAATATTTCTTCAGGTGCGAATTCATTGGTGAACGAGGGCGAGGAAATCACAGTTGTACATCTGGGGCGTTACTTTAATCTGTGCTGATCACGATACACAGCTCCAATCACTGGTAAGAATCTCTCGCACCACAGACACCTTGCTGAACCGCACAGTAACGTGTAGCAGACTGCACCGTCTCTCCCACACAAACACGTCTCCGTCCACCCTCCATAGCTGCCTGCAGCACGTAACTTCTTTCGTACTGGCAAAATCAATCCGCTGAAGTTAACTCCTTCGACCATTGTCCTAGCCATCTTCAAACGTAACTCTCCACTCCATAGAACTATGCAATAGTCCGCTAAGGAACGCGTCGGCTCACTCTATTGCCTACACATGCTGGGCCGGTGGATAATATGGGTATGGTGGGTAGCGCCCAGAATTTTCGGGTGCGCCTCATACCAGAGCGTGAGCGGTTCATTTGATTACTCATTATGATTCATAAGTCGTCCTGTTCGCATGAACGAAATTTTTCTGCGTTACTGCAACTGAAGAGTTACCTAAGATCGACAATGTTGTAAGATCACTAATAATGTCATAATATCTTATATCTTTAATCGAGAAATTCATACATACATATATATATATATAGGGCTAGTCAAAATGATTACAATGTTTCTTTTGGCTGTCCTATTCTCACTTTCAGCCATCTTGCTCTCTAGCGGCCACCGCGGGAAGCGTGCATTTAGTGCAATCGATACTTGAGGAGCCACTTGTCTTATAACAGCAAACTGCATCATCATACCTATAATAGGACAGCCAAAATAAAATCGTGAAATCGCTGCAATCATTTTGACTAGCCCTATATATACGGTAAATATTGGTGCTGTTATAAGACAAGTGGCTCTCCAAGTTTCGATTGCACTAAATGCAAGCTTCCCGCGGTGGCCGCTAGAGAGCAAGAGGACTGAAACTGAGAAAGCGTACGTTCTCGAAATTCATTCGACTCAGTCTGCGGTAACTGTTCAGCGATACTTAAAAACAAAGTTCGGCAAGGATCCCCCGCATGTTAACACCATTCGGCGTTGCTATCAACAGTTTAAAGCCACGGGATGCCTTTGTAAAGGTAAAACAACGGGTCGCCCTCCTGTGTCTGAAGAAACCGTTGAACGTGTGCGCGCCAGTTACGTTCGTAGCCCACAGAAGTCTACTCCTCGAGCGAGCAGGGAATTAGGTATTCCACAGAAACGACTGTGTATGAAGCCTTACAGGTTACAGTTGCTACAAGCACTGTCGCACAACGATGTAGTGCGTCGTTTTCAATTCTGTGCCCAATGTCTAGAACAAGACGAAACATCCGCAGAAAAACTAGTGTTTAGTGATGAGGTCACTTTTCATGTGAGTGTAAAAGTGAACAGGCACAATGTGCGCATTTGGGGGACCGTAAACCCCCATGCTTATGGGCAGCACGTTCGTGACTCTCCCAAAGTGAACGTGTTTTGCGCGATCTCGCGAAAGAAACTTTATGGGCCTTTTTTCTTTAATGAGGTGACGATCACAGGGAAAATCTATCTGCAAATGTTGCAGAATTGGCTCATGCCACTTCTGGAAGCTGACAGTGAAGATTTAATTTTCCAGCATGATGGTGCTCCACACCATTTTTCTCTAGTTGTCCGTAATTTCCCAAAACACCAGGATTCCAGACAGATGGATTGGTCGTGCTGGGGATGCTGATCGTCAACTGATGTCGTGGCCTCCTCGTTCCCCTGACCTAACCCCCTGCGACTTCTTTGTTTGGGATTTCGTAAAAGATACAATGTTCGTGCCACCAGTACCAGTTTGCTCTCATTGACAGAGACATGCTGCATCGGGTATGGGAAGAACTCAACTATAGGCTTGATGTGTGTAGAGTCACTAAAGGTGCACATATTGACAATCTGTAGACACTCAAAAAAACTTTCATAGTTTGTTTATATGATATTTTATTTAGAAGAGTAGTAATAAATATCACTTTTACTGTAAAAATCATTAAATATTACATGTTTAATTGTAAAATATTTAAAAAATAGATATTGGCTTTGTCATATTCGACTTTTTTTTCAAACTGCATCACTTAACAAAACTTCTTTGAAAACAATATTAGCAGTTATAATGTGATCATCGTTTACTTTTATCTTAAACACAAAGATAAATATTAATGACCTTACGAACTCGTGAAAAAGTTACGTACAGATGTCCATACAAAATAACAGGTTCTGGTAAGCGTCTGACCTTGTGCTTTTGTTAATGATAATAGCAAAGGTTACTTTTATTGGGAATTGTTTTCTTATAATTTGGAAAGGCACGGTTGATCAGAAGATGTGTGGTTAATGTGACGTATGAGCATAATGTTATCGCAGTGAATGAATTTAACACTGATGATGCATTGCTCTAATTGGATTACCATTAATCTTGCACTATTAATTAACTCCCGATTAGCATTTAGATTTCTATTCAACATAATAATAGTGTTTTTCTTTCAAACCAATTTATTAGGTGGTAAACCGGACGATCTCGAAAATGGCTCCAGCGATTTGGATGAAATTTCACATATAGATAACGTTTTGCTTTTCAAGTTTCTAACAATATTTTACAAAATCGAGCAATTCGTGTACTTAGTATCTCGGAAACAGCTAGAAAACTCATCTCGTGGAAGTACCACTAAACCTAATGATGTTAGTTAAGCTTCTCTTGGTTAGAGCAAGGTATTGTGCCCTTCGAAATTCCTAGGCAACGTTCAGGAAAACGTTTAACTTTAATAAAACTTCACTCAAAATCTTGCATATTGAACAAAAATCGAAAGATGCCGAGAGAAGATCAGTCACCCAGGTACTTACATGTATACAGTAACCTCACTGATAAAGTTGAGTTGGAAAAATTGTTGAATCATTTCGTTTCATGAAACGCAAAGCGCAATTAGTAATGAGTGAATTTTTATACACAATTAAAATGTTATACTGAATAAATTATATGATAAAAAATTTAATTTTCACCTCTATGAATTTCTCTTATGAATTTGATTACATGATTATTAATATATTTCTTTTTAGGTAATATAACCTCCCTTTGTTTGACTACCCCCCTGACCCTGTTCAGAACATTGCACCAAAATCTCGCGCAATCGCTGAGGTCTTCACCTACCAAGCGGCTGGATAGGCCATAGCTCCTCACCACACCCACAACACACGGTGGAGAATCTCGACACTCCGCGTTTCCAGACTATTTACGAAAACACATTACAATTAAATTCGTCAACAGTTCAGTATTTCTCGCAGGTGAACTGTTACATATAATTGTTCATTAACAAGAAAAGGGCAGTGCGGCAATTTCGCATTTGCCACTTGCCATTAGGGCTGTTGATATTTTAAAAAATATATTTTAAAAAATATCGGATTTTCGATATATCGATATTTTAAAAAATATTTATATCGGATTCGATATATCGAAGAAAAAGTATCGATATATCGATATATCGACCCTATTATATAAAAACAATGTTACAAAAACAAATCATTTTAAAATAGGGCGAAGTCTTGTGGCTATTTAATGATGAAGAGTTGTGAGATATTTTTTTGAATCAAGTTTCGATTTTCTGAAAAAAAATAGTTTTTCATAATGTTACGATTAAATCTTTTTTTTTTTTAAATGTGATTTAGCCATTATACTACTACTTTACTAAAAGGAAAGGCAGAATGTTTATGATTTACTCGAAGACTTGTGATTCCAGAAAGAGCATCGAGGGAAATCTTGGCTTTTGTGAGTTTAAAAGCTCAATAATGCAACATTGTAGAGGCATTTATTTAGGTTGATGTTCTATTATCAGAGTTTGCATAATGACCAAGTCACTTATTTTACAAGTATTGTTTTATGTGGAATTTAATTTCTTTTTGTAGGTTGATAGCTTATTCTGAGTCTTCTTACTTTTTTGGACCAAATGTTTGCACCTTAGCAAAGATTGTGTATCCGAATTTATCAATATTGCTGCTTACATCCAATTTTCATGTCGAAATACTTTCCTGGACAACGCACGCTCATCTAAAACAACGGGCTCGAGTCCGATTCGTTCTGTGCGAGCGACGCCGTGTCTGCATTGTTACCATCGGTGGAGGTACTGGCGACACAGAAATCTAGTTTTTATCTGATCTCGACAGATTTTTGAGAACATGTGTTTTTAAAAAAGATGTAAAAACAATGTTAACATTTATTTTACAAAATTGCACCCACTCTACTCATCATCCCTCTATAGAAATATTTACACAATCATTTTTTTATTTTTTTCTTCAAAACGATAGGAAAATCTGGCAAAGTAGATGGTGATGGAGAATGTTTATGACAATCCGATCAAAAGGGATAAATCCAGCCCTCAAACAACGCCAGACGCGTTTTTTCAGGAAGGAAAAAAGCTATTTATCTTGATGTGAAGAAAATGTATAACCTATTCAAAAAACAGCATCCTGACGTTAATGTCAAGTATAAGTTTTATCTGAGGTTTATAATGAAAACTTTTCCTTGAGATTCGGACGCCCTGAAGTTGATACTTGTGTAACATGTTAGTAATTAGGCATTAATATTAAAAGTGATTCTTCATTCTGCGATTCTGCAAAAAGAGTTGTTGTTGCAGAACTCACGATTCACAGAGGTAAGACCAAAAATTTTATTGCCAGCAGGGCCGGCGTTAGGGGGGGTTAAGCGGGGCAAAAGTACCCGGGGCCCGCCGGCCTGAGTGCCTAAATAAATAGAAACCAAACACAAATTTTAAAATCTGCACTAATAATTTTGAACATTTTTGTATTAAAAAGTTCTGAATCTAAAAAAACCAAAGTGTAAAGTAAAAATATCTTGGGGCGGGGATAGGGGGCCTAAGATTCGCTTACCCGGGGCCCGAGAATCCTAACGCCGGCCCTGATTCCCAGATTAAACTCGTAACTCAAATGTGCAAATATCTAGATCATGTCGTGGGGAATAATTTTGATTTCATGCAACCCCCCCCCCCTTTCAGTATATTACTGTACAAGATATGTTCTACTTTCACCAGCTGTGGGTGAATTGTTTTGGCATTTTTAACTTCACATCCCGGTTATCTACGTTTTTCATCTACTATGAAGACATGGCGAAGAAAGGTACAATTGAAGTTTGTTCTATGCTTTTGAAATCATTGATAAATATATCCCTTCTACTGTCTAACAACTGCAAATTTTCCCAGACAGGTGCCCTAGCCAAAATAAAAACCATTCAGTAATACTGTTTTTACTCACTTTGACAGCTACAGAACGTTTTGCCGAAATATACCACTATTACGTTATACAGAGATACTCTTACTTCCCTAATGATCGCATACTCAAAAATAAAAGAGCGCATTTATATTCAAAATCAATATAAGGATATTATTCTTTCGGCGAAAAGTGTATTCCGAGTAATGGCTTTGGATACAGACAAAGTTTTAGATGTCAAGAGATGGTAGAGCTCTTATTTCAAGAAATCGTCTTTGTCGACTGAATCATGTGGAAAGAAAACACCTAAGGAGCAGAAAAATGCTTTACAGCCATCCTCATACTTGGCTTTCCACTACTCTTCGAACACAAAATGCTCAATTGGTGCCAACACTTTCATAGGAGGCTTGAATTTTTTTTTAAAAAGTTTTTTTAAAACCAAACACACAAGTAAGACAGTTGCCTGTGATAAAATTTCCATAAAGTATAGCAAGGTGGCCAACATAAGACAAACCAAGCTCTACATGAAAGGAAAACACCTGGCATCATCAGCAAATTTTTGCAGTAGCCAACAACTCAGGGCCGCCTACAATAAAGCTCTGATGAGGAAGGCGACTCATTTTAGTTTTCAAATAATTTCATGTTTAGAAATAATTGGCAAGCTGCTGAATTCCTGCGATTTTATTCTTTTCTTTTTTAATGTTGTGATAATTTCTGTTTTTTTAAAGATTACCATTTGTGTAACTGTATGCCATAATTCTTCATAATTTCTAATAATCTGATGTTATAATAATTCATATGTGTATTCCACCAAATAAGTACCACTATTAGTTTGGTTGGATTTTTCAGTGATCATTTCCTATTTTACAACTACTGACTGTCAAAATAGTACAAATTCAAAATTTTAAATTTGTATAAATTCATAAACTTTCCACTAAAAATTACGTTTAAGGTTTCAAATTGTCCATTGCGTGCATCTCTTTCTATGTATGCCAGTAACTTGCTTATTCCCGTTTTTGGAAGAAGTATAAGCTGTTTTATGTCTCCCCTGTAAAAGTAATAAAAGGTGACTGATGCCTTTTCTGACCTCTGCAATTCAATTAGATTCACACTTTTTCCCCCCTTTCCTGCCGTTCGTCAGATTATTATTATAACTTCGTCGAAAAACCATAAAACTTATTCAGTCTTTAATTACATTAAGTAAAAGCGCGCAACTATATAAAAATTACTAAACCAAAGATAATAAACTCTCTACCCGAATACTAAACTTCAAGTTACCACGAGTAAGGTGAAACCTTAAAAGCACATAAACAAACTTAGTATATGTGGATGAATTTACTGTATAAATAGTTCTTTCTAACACTTACCTACAAAGAAACGTTTATATCCCGTACCGTGACTAGTTGAAACTGCAATATGTACGAAACTCAAGCGAACTCAACCACTGAATAAATGAGTTAAAAGTGCGATCGCATCTCCAGCAAGCAAGAGCGAGAGCTTCGACCATGTGAATGCGTGGCAAGAGAGAACGGGTCAGCAAGAGCGCTGGGGTATACACAACAATGTATTACGATACAGACACAACAATAGCGAAACGGCGTGTTTAACGGTGGAAAGGATAACAGCTTGGAGACCTATGAATCTACCATCGACGCTAGCGCTCTATTAATTAGTTTAGTGAACTATTACCATGCTCAAGGTTAGCAGTGGCCAGTTGTCTCTGGTGGCCAGTGGGCTGCTGGTTGGGAACGATGCGTCTCGACGTATGACACGCGATTTCATTTTTTGCAATGAATGATAACTTTTTATCACTTGGTTCAAAAATCGGGACATTTGGCGTCCCGATCAAAGGTAAATCGGGACGCATCCCCAGACCCCCGAAAATCGGGACGTCCCGCGCAAATCGGGACACCTGGCAACGCTAGTGGAGGACTACCAATAACTTCCAAATTAAATGTAGTAACAAAGTAAAATTAATAGTGTTTTTTATGCTCCTGATCTTTGTGCAAAACTGAAATTTAAGGCATATAGCCTCATCAAGAAGAAATCAATTAACCTACAAATTTTCTCTTCGACGTTTCAGCTTTTAGATTGGCATTGAAAAAACACAGGAACTTTTCTTTTACTATGGGGATGAAACCAAGTATGTGTACCAAATTACCATTTTCTAGGACAACTGGATGTTGCATAGAATTATGATGAGAGAACCTCATAGTTATTTAAAAGAGTTTCAGATCCAAAAAAATTCCAAACTAAGGTGGTGAATGAAGTAAAATCTTGCACCAAAACTCATGTCAGAAACTTCATTGGACATACTTTTCAAGAGCATGAACTCATGTTTTTCCCGTTGTTTCTTCTACTATGAATGGAGAACTCCCTACATTAATTGAAAATTTCCCCTTCTTTGATATTGCTTCGCAAATGGGTAACGCTTTACATAATACAATTTTATAAAGCTGAGATTCTAGGTGGAATGCAGGATTTAGGGCGAGGGGTGGGGGCAAACCGGAGAACTTGCTCTGGGCGATAAAATCGTGTCCAACAATGCGTTTAGCAAACAGTTAAAGTGGCGACATCAATGCGTTTGGCCAACAATCAAGGAGGCGATTTCGGGGTCTGGCTGGCAACAATGCTTGAAGAGGCGGCAATCTCAGTTTTTCCCGCGCTTGGAAAAATCCTAGAGCCGCTACTGTCAAGGCAGTTCCCTTGGCGTTAACAAATTGTTTATTAAAGGCACCAATCTATAATAATAAGTTTTTAGCATAGCACTTTGTAAAGGCAATCCAAAAGTGGTAGATTCTTTTTTTTAAATTCTTATCTTAATAAATTCGTAAGTGATATAACAAAACTGGCTGTGACATAATTTTGGAGCTCAATTCTTCTGTTGGTATGGAACAAGAAGCGTATCCAATTCGCGCGAAATATTTAACTGTGGAGTGCCAGATACAGGCTTATAATTTCCGGGACATTTCTGGGTCTAAAAAGTATTTTAGCGGTATGTTTAAAGGGTGAACAAAAATGCAAATTAATAAAAAAATTCTATTTTAGGTAAATATGCTATCTAAAGTATATATAGCACCTCTTTTAACTTTATTAATTAAACTATGGTAGAAAGTCAACATCAGGTATTATGAATCAAAAGGAAAAATACTAAACTTAAAACAAAAATTGACCACCTCGTTAGGAATTTTTTACTTTGGTACAAAATCAACATCGGGTATTATCAATCAAAATCTCAAAAATATTAAACCAAAACTGAACACTTCTGTTAGGCTCATTAATTAAAATTAGGCAGAAAATCAACATCAGGTTTTATCAACAAATAAAAAAAAATAGCATCTATCTTTTGCTAAATCAAAATCAGCATCAATCAAAAAGATCTTAATCATGTACTTTTAAAATATTTATTACTAGATTTTGCCATTTTCATAAATATTTCTCCGTCACTGCTTTGCAAAACTGATAAAATTTCTCAGCAAAAGTCTTCAAAACTGATTGAGTTTGCAGTTCAGCCTTGATCGAATCCATGAACGTTCTGTTTCGCTCTTATTTCATAAATTATTCAACGGGCTAAAACTTGTCTCGTAAAAGTCATTGCTTGTTGGAATTGACAAAAAAAAACTATTTTTTTTTATTAAATAATCAAAATCATTAAAAACGCTTGTTCTAAAGAAATTGCCCAGATTTTATGTTTTGGAAAGTCTTTTGGAAGGACCTGAAAAACACGTTTCAGACATGTGAACTTTGTATAAAGGGAGTTAATGTTAACTGCATCTAGAATTTTCAAAGTCCCAGAAAATTCAAAGAGTATTTTCCTGTCAGTTTCAATTCCTATGATTTAAGGGACATTCCATCCTCCTGCTGCAAGCATGGGATACTTGGCTTGGCCTCATGACCACCGTGGTGAACTGAGTTTGAGAAAAAAAACTAGTATACGGAAATTCCTGGACAGTAACGCATAATTCTTGAACACAAGATCAGACACAAAATTCCAGGACATTCCCGGATTTTCCGGCTATCTGGCAACCCTACCCATACCTGGTACATTACGATTAGTTTCTTAATGCTAATACTTTTGCATTGATTGAATACAAATTTTAAAAAACTTTACAAAATGTCCTGACAAGATTTCTAATGAATATTGAATGAGTTATTTTACCTTCGTTTTTTACTTCTCCACAGGCCCGCCGCTAGCTGTTTGAGCGCCCGCGTGCAATAGCGATTATGCCGTCCCCTGTCCAACTACAGCCAGTGGTGGATCTAGGAAATTTCCGAAACGGGTCAAAAAACTCTGAGATTGCCGCCCCCATTGTTGCCATCCCCAGTGTCGCCGCCGACCGCCCGAAGCAGCTGTTGAGCTAAAAAAAAAGGTCCCCCGCTACATAATATACTGCCTTGCACGCCCGCTTACGGCGGCCCTGCTTCTCCATGTGCTCTTATCGTTCATTGTTTCTTAAAATTCTATCTATGAAAATGTATTGCATGTGCAACACAGGTAATCGTTTTCCCTCCAATAATAACTTGGAATATTCTACGAGGAAAACGGAAAATAACCACTTATTTTTTAAAATATCGGACTCCGATATCCAGATTTCAATATCGATATATCGTCCTAAAAAATATCACTCATAAATATCGATATTTTTTTAAAAAATATCGATATATCGATATTTTATCAACAGTCCTACTTGCCATTCGGGAGGACCGGGGTTAAACTCGGTTCGGCCATCCTGTCTGAGGTTTTCCGTGGTTTCCTTCAGACATTCTAGGCGAATGCTGGGATGGTTCCCTACAAGGCCACGGCCGACCTTCCATCCCCCCTCCCTCCCCGTAGTATAGTTTGGCTGAAAAGAGTCCCCTGTGACCCCAGTGCCTTCAGCTGGAAGAAATGAAATCGTAAAAAAAAAAAAAAAAAAAACCCAAGCAGGCCTAAACACCTTTAGGCTCTAGTGTCCAGAAAATAAGGTGAAGGTGAACCCTACTAAATGTGCCGCAGTGTACTTCTCAACGAAAAGACCAAACCTGCAAAGAGCTAATGGGGCATAGGGTAACCTGGGTTACCGTACACCGGTACTTGGGGATAACGTTAGACCGTAAACTACTCTTCCGTCAACATGTCCTCGACAGAAGGAAAAAAGCCCTAGTCGTGGTTATGAATCTGACACCAATCTTCATGAGCAACGACTTGAAATTCGAAACAAAAATAAGAATATATAAATCAGTTGTCCTCCCCTTCATTATGTACGGTTGCCAGGTCTGGGGAACTGCATGCAAATCTACCCTGCTACACTTACAAAGAGTGCAGAACAGATGCTTAAGAATGATTAGCCATGCTGGCATCTACACGCCAATAGACCTTCTTCACGAGATCACCAACATGCCTACCATCAATGCAGAAATCTTTCGACAAGCAAAGAAATTTTTCACCAGGCTTGATACTATCCGCCCAGAAGTTGACAGATTGGAGTCAGTAGGTACAGTACTCCCAATGGAATGGCACAAATTCAAAGTGCCACTCAGCACAATTATGACACCAATATAAAGGATCAACTACCACAAGTGATCCTTAATAAGAACATTCAAGGGTTTCCCATAAATGCTGTTTATAACAGTCAAAGCTGGGTTTTTCCCTAACGCGAATCATAGCGAATCCAATACAATCTATTCGAAACAGTAGATAAAGCTACATACAGTAGCGGGGCTACAAAGCGCCGTTGAGGCAGTGAAAAAAAAATGTCCGTGTAACCCTGAATTCAGTAGATTTATTATCTTTCTCTACTCTGAGTTGTTTATTTAAAACAAGAATTTCTTGATCTGTTGTGACACATTTGACTAAGAGAGACTATAGAACACAAAAATCGATAATAAAATAGATATATTCTGGTGTATTCTAAAGCATGTATACGAAGAAGTTGTGCTGGTTTAATGAACACGGTATGCATGTGCATGGTGATGTAGTATGAACCCACATTCTGAGTATCAAATACAGGAGTTGGAGGGGGTGCAAAAAAGATCTGCTAGATTTGTTTCGGGAAATTACCGCCCAACGCAATCAGTAACAGATATGATGAAAGAGCCGGAATGAGATTCACTGGTAGACAGAAGGGGGGTGAAGAGGATCATGGGAGTGTTCAAGGCGTATATTGGTGATGAGGCAGGAAAGATATCGGTGTAAGAATTAAAAGTAATCCATAAAAGGGAAATGATGACAATGACCACCAACTGGCTCTCGCTTTTAGGCACAAGGGTGTAGGAAGATTCTCGTTTTTATATAAGGGTGTCAGGGATTGGAATAAGTTACCAAGAGAAATAACGAATATTTTACCAAAAACGTTGAAGAAATTTAAAGTTGAAATTTCTAGAGGGCAAACACCGAGCGTGGTGGTGTAACGGATAGCGTTCTGGCCTCGCATTCGGGAGGACGGCGGTTCGAATCCCCGTCCGGGCATCCAGATTTGGGTTTTCCATGGTTTCCCCAAATCACTCCAGGTGAATGCCGGGATGCTTCCTTCAAAAGGCCATGGCCGAATTCCTTCCCATTCCTTGCCCCCATCCTTTCCCGTCTCTAAAGACCACGTTGTTAAAAAGGGACGTTAAACTGTTAAAAAAAAAAAATAGAGGGCAAATGTAGGTGGAAAGAGGAGTGTGTGAGAATTTTCCACCAGAGCGGGCGCTCAATTGCAATTAAAATTAAATTAAATTATATAATACGATCACTGCATCGGGGAAGGGGTAAAGGGGTAAAGACAGACAGACATATGGTTGGGCCGAAGCCCATGTATAAACTAAAGTACCAGGGCGTTGCAGCCCCCTGACTTTCTTCTGAATGGGGGGTTGTGAGCTGGCTTTTTATGGAAGTCATAGTTTTGTTTTGTTAAGTTATTGTTGTTGTCAGACCCTATAATTTCTGGTAATAGTTGTGATGGGGCAATTGTAATGAGCGGCGTCAGTTTGTTGTCCTATGTTTTGAATTAGTTGATGGGGCGAAAGCTGTGATTTTTGGTAGTACGTAGTCGATTTGTCTTTTATGAAGTCAGTGATTTTTGGGATGCCTAAGTCATGGTAAATGCGTTGGTTTGACATGTATAGGGGAGCGTCTGCTATTATTCTCAAGAATTTATTTTGTGTGGTTTGCAGCTTCTTTACGTTGGAGTTTGCTGCCATACTAAATAATTCCGATCCATAGAGCAGGGAAGGTCTTATTACTACAGTATATATCCTAAGTTTAGTCTTAAGGCTAAGGTTTCTCCCCTTGAGGAGGGGGTACAATTGGTAGAGCCTGGCTGAACTTATATTAAATGCGTTTTGGATGTGGCTGAGCCATGTCAATTTGCTGTCAATTTTGAGACCTAAATATTTTACTGATCTGCACCACAGGAGGTCCACTCCCTCTAGCGAAATTTTGTGATTGGGTTTCTTCAATCTGTTTGTAAATAGAATTGCCTGACTTTTTTCTGGATTTATTTTTATCTTCCAAAGGTTGCACTATTGTGTAATTGCTTCGAGGTGCTTGGTCAGTTTATGCGCAATGTAATTTAAGCTTCGGCTCGACCTATATACGGTAGTGTCGTCCGCAAATAATCCAATTTCTCCGCCTGGTTGGTGGGGTATGTCGTTAGTATACACACTGTACAGGGTTGGAGCCATGACCGATCCTTGTGGTACGCCTGCTTCAGTTGATTTCAACTGGCTTTCTGTTCCATCCACCACTAAGTAAAATTTTCTGTTTCTGAAGTAACTGCTTATTATTTTTGTCAAGTGTCCAGGGCAGCCAAATGTATGTAATTTGTAGACTAATGTATCATGCCAAACCCTGTCGAAAGCTTTCTCAATATCTAGCATAACAGCGCCTGTACTGTGCCTTATAGAGCGCGCCTTGCAGATATGCTCAACCAGTCGGGTAGCTTGCTGGATGGTAATGTGCTGTGCAAAAGCGGCCCTGACTCGTTATATAAGGCAGCCTCCTTCGCTTCACCAAGGGGATGTGAAACACTTAATAAAGTAATCATAATAACTGATTTTCACGCGACGAAATTCTGTTAAAGCCAGTCACTGTTAGTATTTACACTGATCAGCAGGAACATTATGACCATCTACCTAATAGCCGATATGCTGATAGGTGGCTGAAGGGAGTAGGCACCACATCTGCACACACAAGTCACATAAGTCCCGTAAATTACGGGGAAGGGGGCGATGAGCTCTGAAGCCATGTTCCTTCACATCTTAGATGTGTTCGATCGAGTTCAGATCTGGCGAGTTTCGGGCCCAGCAAAACAATTTCAACTCGCCACCATTTTCGTCGAACCACTCCATCACACTCCTGGCCTTGTGACATAACGCTTTAACTTGTCGAAAAATGCCACTGCCGTTGTGAAACATGGTCGAATTGAAGGGGTGTACGTGGTCTGCAACCAGTGTACGATATTTAGTGGCCGTATGGTTCCTTGCACGAGCTCCACTGGACCTATGAATGCGTACGTGAATGTTCCCCGGAGCATAATTGAGGAGCCGCCAGCTTGTCTCCGTCCGGCAGCACAGGTGGCAAGAAACTATTTCCCTGGAAAACAACGGATTCGCACCCTCCCGCCGGCATGATGGAGAAGGTATCGGGATTCATCAGACCACGCAACGCTGCCATTGCGCCAACTTCCAGTAACGATGTTCACGTGCCCATTTCAGTCGTAGATGCCAATGTCGTGGTGTTAACATTGGCACATGCATAGGTCGTCGGCTGTGGAGACCCATCGTTAGGAGTGTTCGGTGCACTGTGTGTTCAGACACACTTGTACTCTGCCCAGCATTAAAGTCTGATGTTAGTTCCGCCACAGTTCGCTGCCTGTCCTGTTTTACCAGTATGCCCAGCCTACGACGTCCGACATCTATAATAACGTTTGGACGTGGTTTCATCTTGGTTTCACCACTTCTTGGACAATAAAAGCCGCGAAAGAGCTAACGTACTAAATACTGTATTCAAAAATTCATTTACTGACGAAATTAAGGATAGCATTCCGGTTTTCCCACGTCGTGTCGAGTTGGAGATGGAATCATTACGAATAGATACTGCAGGTATCATAAAGCAATTAGAGCTCCTGATGTGGGGGAAAGCACCTGGCCCGGATGGAATTCCAGTAAGAGTATTTTCAGAGTATGCGGCGGAAATCGGGCCATTTCTGTCTGATATTTTCAGTAAATCCCTAGAAGAGCGAAAAGTATCTTACGACTGGAAAATAGCGCAAGTAACTACGATTTTCAAGAAAGGTGACCGAAGCGATCCTGGAAACTAAGGTCCCATATCTATAACATCTGTTTGTAGTGGAGTTATGGAACATATTATATTCTCGACCATTATGAATTTTCTAGATGAAAATAATTTGTTTACAACAAATCAACACGGATTTCGGAAGAAACGATCATGTGAAACACAGTTGGCCCTATTTACACACGACGTATGAAAGTTATTGATGCAGGCAGGGGCGGATGAAAGGGGGGGGCCTAGGGTGCTCAAGCCCCCCCCCCCAAAAGTATCTAGGTCCATCTCCGACATTGCAATTTTGGTGACCTTATTTTATTTTTATTTTTTTTATTTTTAGCTCTAAGGATTTGAGGCCGAGGAGACTATAAATAGCAACTTTTTCCCGACTCAAGCCCCCCAAAGCCAAAATCCACTAAAGGCAAGCCCGCTCCATCCAAAATCCACTAAAGGCAAGCCCGCTCCATCCAAAATCCACTGAAGCCAAGTCCCTCTCTAACAAAAGTTCGCTCAAGCCCCTCCCAAACCAATATCCTGGATCCGACCCTGGATGCAGGTTCACAAGTAGATGCAATTTTTTTTAGATTTTCAGAAGGCCTTGGACTCTGTGCCACACAACCGCCTTTTAGCGAAGCTACGAGCGTACGGTATATCGGATCAGCTTTGTGAATGGATAAAGGATTTTCTAACTGGTCGATCGCAATATGTCGTTGTTGAAGGAGAAAGTTCTTCTAATCTAGATGTTACATCGGGTGTACCTCAAGGAAGTGTAATAGGACCACTTCTTTTCTTAATTTTTATAAACGATCTCGGAGACAAAATGAAAAGCATTTTTAGATTGTTTGCTGATGATGCGGTTATTTATAGGGAAGTAAGGAATTTGGCCGATTGCTTAGAAATTCAGCGTGATCTGGATGTTATTTTGGCATGGTGCGCTGAGTGGCAACTCACACTAAATTGTAAAAAGTGTAAGACAATGAGCATAACTAGCAAAAATAATCCGATTGTTCAGAAATACGAGGTAAACAGTTCAGTTAATGATATGGTCGATTCTATGAAATATTTGGGAGTAACAGAACAAAGGAACATGAAATGGGACTTACATATTAATACGTTAGTAGGTAGAGCTAATTCTAGGCTGCGGTTCCTAGGTCGAATCTTGAAAAATTGTAAAGAACAAACAAAGGAGATAGCGTACAAATCTCTTGTGCGTCCACATTTGGACTAATGTGACATCTGGGATCCGTTTCGTAAGGGGCTGATTGAGAGTACAGAGAAAGTACAGAGAAGAGCCACTCGATTCGTGAACACTCCCTACAGTCCTTATGAAAGCGTTACAGACTAGGCTGGGAGTCTGGTGGATAGACGACGCACGTTTCGTATAAACTTATTGGTAAACATGCGTACTCCCACTTTCACTCACGAGTGTAGTGAAATACTTCGTCCACCAACCTACTTGGGTGGGAATGACAGGAATGTTAAAATTAGATAAATAAGGTGCCGCACTGATTGTTATATGAATTCTTTTTTCCCTCGTACCTTTAGGGATTGGAATGCAAAACAAAGAGATTAGGTTTGGTGCTGAGCACCCTCTGCCACCCACAGCTTTGTGAATTGCAGAGAATATATGTAGATGTAGATGTAGACACTCACCACAGCATTACTCGAACACCCGACTAGTATTGAAGTTTCCGAAATGCTCGTGCCGAGCCTCCGGGCCATCGCAATATGCTCAGGGTTAATCTCAGATAGATCGCGCGCTTTCCTCTATTCTAAACACGGATATCACGCTCACTGATACTACACGTACCGTGCGTGTGTCTGACTAGCAGTCACCCCTCGTCAGGTAACGCTGCTATCGCCTGGACGGTTTTACATCTATACTAGACAGGTGGTCATAATGTTCTGGCTGACCAGTGTATGTCGGTGTATAATCATTGCCTTGCCGACTGTTGGGCGTATTCTCATTGCATTCCTACGCTGTATCAAATAAAACAGATGTCGATACATGCGTAACGAACGGAATACATCATCTGCTGAGGTAATCAATTTCCGTGCGTTACGATATTTTTAACTTCGTTTTCTGTCCTGTTTTTCTAGTCCGTTTGATACAATCAAAACGAAGTAGTTGATATCGTGATTGCTCGCGGAGCTGTAGTAGCGACCCGGCCCTGACAAACAAACTGGGATTACGGTAACAACCGATATATCATCCGGGTTTTCTCCTTGGGATACATGGGTCCAGCACTCAAATACTTTAAACTGTTTAAAGGGACAGTTTGATATCTTCTACTCCTAGTAAATCCTAAAGTGAAAGAACTAGATCCTCCAACAAAATTATTCACAGCGTTACATCTTGCTCAAGACGTAACAGACGACGCAGAATTAAAGGGACTGGTTTCAGTCTTGTAAGTCGTTAAGTGTACCAGTGTCCGACAGGAGTTGCTAAAGTGGGTTTTCCTTGGTTTTTCTGGTTTCTCTGATAAGTAACTCGGTAATTACTGTTCAGTGCTGTCGCGGAAGCCACTATAAGCATTTGGTATCGTGAAATAGCAACTCCGAGGAATCACCTTTCACTTACGCTTATTTTTTCCGCGAGATCTACAATAACATCACCCAGTGCACACAGAGTAGGCATAGGTTCGGCCAAAGATACTAAGCACAATCATTCAAATATTCCAGCGATTCTAACTTTCAATTAACTTGCAACTCTGTGCTAAACTAACTCGTTTCTGCCGCTTGTTTAAATAGACGCTGCAGAAAGATCCAGAATAATTCTAAGAGTTACGACCGACGTTTCTCGAATTCTACTAAATAAATCCAAACAAAAATAATTACAGATTGTACAAAATTACTCGCAATCATTAGAAAACACCTTGAAATGAAAGTTAATACTGTTTACATGTATTTACAGACACAATTATCAACATAAACCAGTCCAAACCGTCACAAAATGTCCTCCACACATCGTAGTGCACATCTATACTTACAAATTACAAACATTAATTAATGTTTCACATATAATACTGTCCATGAACACATTACATAGCATTTACATAGTTTCTCTTCATAAAACAAGATTCATTTGCATGAGAAATATACACAAATTCACAATTAGTCACAAGAAAAACAATTAATCGTATCCCCGTGTAACAGCCCTCATACCTGAATTTTGGAATAGTATTGTACTGTATGAAGTATTTGTAGTGAGCTAAAGTTTACTTGAATATGATCTGGTATGTTTGTTTTGTAATTTCTTGTAAATCAGTGTATATAGACTTTGTTTTAGGTAAGAAAATTATTTAAAGTCCATTTAATATGTTTAAGAATCGAATGGTGCAAGAGAATTTCTTAATGTTTGTAATTCCATGTATTAATGTAAGTTACGATGTCTACAGGACAATTTTCTACCGTTTGAAAGGATTTCTGTAAATAATTTTGTATTTAAGTATCTCTAATTACCACTTCTGATCATTTTGTAATGTTGTTAATTAATTTTGTATTAATTCCGATTGTTTTTAATATGTTTGATTGTTTGAGTGATTGTTAATGATCGAGAAATATCGGGCGGATGCCTTTGAAGAATTCTCGTAATTTCGATAGAGACTATATAAACATATCGGCTGGACAGAGCAGTTAGTTAGTTGAGTATTCAGTCAGTATTCAGTGTTACAGAGAGTTTCACAGAGATTATCTTTGCGACTGTTCAGAAGTGCATCTCTGTATTGTATATATGCTTGTGAATATTGCTGACTTCATTTTGAGTAAATAAACAAACCTTCAACATAACCTGGTGGACTTTTTAATTAATAAATATAGTAATTAAACCACCGAGGACCGTAATATTGCTACGTTGACAGGACGAGAAGTCATTAAACATCCGAAGAAGCTAATACCCGCTTGCTTTACGTAATTCTTAAAATAACATTTCATACAAGGGCTGTGACTCAGGGTTGTTATAAATCGAAGCAAATGTCGGGATAGTTCCTTAAAATAGTCCATGGGCGCATCGTTTCGTATCCCGTACATCCCTACCCGCGCAAAGACGTTCACAGGTTAGGACAGGTGCAACGCACCCTCAGCCACTCACTTGTAAATCCGACATCGTGCCGCGCACCGGATTCGTGCATTGCTGTTCTTAGACGATTTTCCACTTTCGTCTGAGGGAGTACTAGGGTGTCCACATTCAACGAACAGATTAATACGAAGGTCTTTGGAACCAACGCCAAAGACCGATGTGACATTCACTTCCGTATTTGCAGACAGATCCTTCTCAGCATCTGTGCCGTCCACACGGAGTTCAGTTCCACCGAAACGTCACAATCACCGAGCGGCAACGCACAGGTCTGGTACCGGGTTCGATTCCCCGTCCGGCCACTTATATTTCGGCTTTCCAGGCTTTCCCCAGATCACTCCAGCAGGTGAATGCCGGGATGGTTCCATAGTCGAGACCCTTTCCATTCCTCGCCCCCCTCCATACTATCCCAATTGGGTAGTTGACTAAATTTGAAAAATAGGTTAATACTTGACCTTATTATCTATTTTACTCAAAAAACATCTTATTTTGTAAAGAATCGAACATTTACATTATGTATTTTGCTTTTGTAAAGGCGAATTTAAATTTAGCTCAATAACGCTCTAGACTGTCATGGCGTCGTGAATGACGTCATAGCGTCTGATATGAATGTAAACAGTCGTGTACGTATATGGCAGGTGTAGATTTTCTTTAGTTAAACATGAGTTCCTCGTTTTATATATAAGTACTGTGTAGTGCCGAAGTGTAGAAGCACAACAATAATAACACTAGATAAGTTATTCATATATGTTCCAAACAATAAAAAAATACGGAGAAAGTGGTTAAAACTTGCAAGGAGGGAGGATGCTCACAGTTTACCTGCAGACAGAAGTATCTATTTTTGTGAAGACCATTTTGATGTAAGTGTTTGTGCATAATATATTTTAAAATCCAAACCAAAAATGATGAATTTTGCAGAACCACTACTTTTCAAGTAATGATAATGTAATAAGGTATGAGATGAGTTTGTTTTGGTTTTATGTTCTAAAATCTTTCTTTAGTGTTATTTTTCATAGAATAAACATCATTAAGTGGCGCCACAATCTGATGATAGATTCTTAAGCAGCTTGACGAAACAATTCGAAAATAAAGAATAAATGTTTTTAATATCTCTCTTGGTTCTCGAGATATCGTTACTGAAAGATGATGTTGTTAGGCTGATATGAAGCTTAGAGCAGAAACTGGCAGTGCCATAGCTTTAAAATTTACCACACCTCTTTTTGAAGATATATTTTTCTAGAAAAGGTTTATATATATAAAAAAAGAAACATACCTTAGGCGTCATGCAGCTGAAAAGTTAAGACACGGCACAGAAATAATAGTACCGAACAAGGAACTATAACTTATTTTTAACGTGCTATATCTCGAAAACGAAGCGAGATATCAAAACACATTATTCTTTATTTTCGATTTTTTTCGTCGAGTTCTACAAGAATTCGTTATCAGATTGCGACGTCACGGTAATTATAGAACTCCCTACCAGTTGCTTATACTTCGCAAAAGTAACATCAAAACCATATCAATTAACTTAAAAACGTACGTCTAAGCAATAGATTATTGTTTACGAAACTCATTTCAGCTTATAATATATATTTGACACTTGTATATACTTACATGGAAGTTTTTGCATTGCGGAATTCCGACGAGCAGAAGTCTATGTTTGAGGCGAAAAATCTTCCAACGGCTACGGAGTCAATTTTGGGCAAATTACAACTGGTTGCTTTGCTAAAACCTTGTTCCATAATGAATTAGACTTCTCTTTCGCCAAATAATTAACAATAACTAAATTAGCAACACAGAAGTTGCTACAAACGAAAAATTTACTACGCAAGGTGTTCTATTACATGTAAATGCTAACCACTTCTGTGGCGCTAGGGACGCTATGACGTAATGCTTTCTCATTGGCGTTCGCGGTCACGTGTCACTATAGCTGATTTCGTCGATTTTATTTTCTATAAATAATTCTAATCTGTATCTTTTATATAAAATAAGGTTGTTTTTTGTTATCTCCTTAGCATGATTAATCATTAAAAACCACTATACGCCCGATTTATTCTTAGTGGAAACAAGCCAATTCTAACGACCTCAATGATGAAGGGAAAAATACGTAACAAGGAATGTTTATTCCGTAAAATTTGGTATCTGTTACATGTTCGCCAAACTTGTATGGATCGTGAACGTAGTTTTTCACGGCGTTGTAAATTAATAAACGCATCTCGTGCTTCCAGCCGTGTATAAATGTCACAACTTGGTCGGCTTTTGTCTTCCGCCGTTTCCGCGGCATCGCATAAACAAACAGTTGGTTGAAAATGAGGGCAGAGGTAGACGCCTTCGAAACGTCGCACAGTTGTGACAGTTATACACTGCTGGAAGCCCGAGAAGATTTTATCGTGGAGGTCACATTGAAACAACCTGGTGTTGTATTGTGTACGAAACGATTTCCTTAATAAGAAAAAAACAGTTTTTTTATATCACTCTGTCGCTGTAATAGGCCTCGCACCTTCGAGTATGTTAACTGGAACCAACAATCCGAAAGCTATTGTCTAGGAAGTTTTATAATATAACTGGGAATTTTAATGCGTTTACTAATTAGCAGATTGTGTTTCAAATTTCTCGATTTTATCATAAACCATTCCGCAGTGCGCATGGACTGAGTGTATTCGGCACTGTTAATGGTGATTTGTCCGCTGGATTGGCAACCCTTGATATCATTCAGAAGATTAGGTCTGAACAGGCCGGCATTGGGTTTCACCTCGTGTATTGCCACACTACATCAAAATATATTTGCGAGAAGCTGGACTTGTAGCTCGCACAGATGGACGGTGCGAACGATAGACCAACGGAACTTCCCGGCAGTTTTCCGGAATGTGACCTTGGGACGATTATCCCTCAGTGAAGGAACAAAGCGTGCCGCCAGGGTGACGTGGTAGGGAAGGATGGTGCAGTGGATTGCGAGCTGTGTGGTGGGTGCGTGGCCAGCCTGCAGGAAGAGATGTGTGGCGACTAACGCCGGTGCGGTGTGTGGTTGCTCTTGTGTTGTGACTAGGGTGACGTGGTGGGGATGGTGCAGTGGATTGCGAGCTGTGTGGTGGGTGCGTGGCCAGCCTGCAGGAAGAGATGTGTGGCGACTAACGCCGGTGCGGTGTGTGGTTGCTCTTGTGTTGTGACTAGGGTGACGTGGTGGGATGGTGCAGTGGATTGCGAGCTGTGTGGTGAGTGCGTGGCCAGCCTGCAGGAGAGATGTCTGGCGACTAACGGCGGTGCGGTGTGTAGTTGCTCTTGTGTTGTGACTAGGGTGACGTGGTGGGGATGGTGCAGTGGATTGCGAGCTGTGTGGTGAGTGCGTGGCCAGCCTGCAGAGAGAGATGTGTGGCGACTAACGGCGGTGCGGTGTGTGGTTGCTCTTGTGTTGTGACTAGGGTGACGTGGTGGGGATGGTGCAGTGGATTGCGAGCTGTGTGGTGAGTGCGTAGCCAGCCTGCAGGAAGAGATGTGCGGCGACTAACGGCGGTGCGGTGTGTGGTTGCTCTTGTGTTCCATCTCGTTATCCGAGTGGTCTCCTCCGGCAAGCAGAAAGTGAAATCATCGCGTGGGACGACTGCGGGCAGCACACTCGGCTCCTTTTGCTAAATGGTAACCCCGCTGATATGGTGATCACTGTAAATCATTATCGTGTAGATCAATCCAGTGTCGCCCTAGAGAAAACCTCATCACTCCGCTGAGCTTAATGAGTGGACATGTAGAAAACCCTGAGAACCGATGTAAAATGAATCCATTGTTGGGTTTGAAGATGTTTGCTTAACTGTGCCATACTATTGTTAATTATATTTGATGAAGAATAATTTTGTAATAAATGTATATTAATATCAAACGTGGGTATTGCGGTGTTTTTAAATTGTAAAGCAACATCCAGGTTCCTCACATCGTCAACTGGAATCATTAATAATATTTTTATTGATAATTTATGCAAAGAAAATTAGTTTCATTCATAACGAGAGGGAGTACACCTCACCCTTCTCGATTTGTCACTTTATACAACATATTATACTGTCATTCACACTTACAAACACGAGCACACACTGGGTAAAGCAACGGGGAATCAGCCCAGTTCATCTTCCCAATAGAGTTTCCACAGAGCCGTATGGCCTCATAAGAAGAATGACTTGATCGAAAGATCCTAGACATCGAAAATGCTTCCATTCAAAAACTGTTTTCCTTTTTTTTTTCCTTTTGGCTTTACGCCTTGTCGACGTCGAAGTTATTAGAGGCGGGAAAGGATTAGGGGCAACGAGGGGGAAGGAATTTGGCAGTGGTCTTTTCAAGGAACCATTCCGGCATTCAGCGGGAGTGATCTGGGTAACCCATGGAAAATCTAAATGTAGATAGCCGGATGCGGACTCGAACCCGCGTTCTGCCGAATGCAAGGCCAGAGCGTTACCGCTCACCATCGGTCATTCAAAAACAACGTCACCGACCAACCACACATTCATATCTGTGAATAATTTTCCATGCCATTACGACTCGTGGACTGGTGTTTTGAAGGAAACAACCTGGCATTCGCCTGGAGTGATTTGCGGAAACCACGGAAAACTGAAATCTGGGTGCCCAGATGTGGATTCCTTCGTCTATTGTTGTTATTTTTTTTTTACTTATGGCTTTACGCCTCGTCGAGATAATAGTCGTTAGATGTGGAAGAGTATTTGAGACAGGGAACGGTAAGGAATTTGGCCATTGCTCGTCTGGAATGATTTCGGGAAACCATGATAAATTCAAATCTGCCTGGCTGGACCGGGATTCGAACCCGCATCCCTAGTGTTTCCGCTCAGCCACTAGGCTCGCCAACTGTGCTGTAATGAGTTCGGTAAACCCTCCTCGTGATTCACTAACGGCAGGGACTTCAAATAATAATTACCGTCAACCAACCAACGAGAAGCAGCGAACAAGTCATCAGAGCTTTTTTTTTTTTTATTTTTTAGTTCGCATTACCAGCATGCTAAAGTATGACGTATTGCGCGTAAGATATGCGCGTTGGACGCTTTTTGAATGGGTAAAATCTTGTGAGTACGCGTCACCAACATGCTGTAATAACAGTATATGACTTGTTGCGCAGCAGTGAAGGTATAGATTATACTATACATACGGCGTATAGATAAGTATATATACTAGCGCACGCGCAGCGGCCTGTGTACAAATATACACAAATACATTGTATATACCTGACTGTAAAATATATATACTTTATTACAACGCGTCCTCAGTCCATGTGGAAGGTTACATATAGTGCCTATAATATAGTAACTACATAAAGTTTTTTATTATAATTATTGTAAGGTTATAGCACTACTGAAGAATTTATAATAAATTTAAGAACTTAGCAGTCATGGGTGGCATACCTTTATTTATTTTGCACTTTACGCTTAGTAACTGCGAGCGCATAGATCACACTGCACCTTGTGAGTGATTAGTAGGTTCGGATCTTTAGGACAAGCAATATTTTTTTCCTACCTTCTCTTTGAGCTGTAATGCTGAATTAAACACCGATTGAACGTTTCTGATTTTATTTAAATGTATATTATATGGCATATAAATGCATATTTAGACCATTTTCCTACTTTTGGTCATATTACGATAATATTTATGGGCATATGGTCATATTTTGAGCAAAAGCCTGGTAATTTTTTAATATTACCGGGACTTTACTAAATATAGATAAGAAGAAATTAAAATAATTATTCATGAACTCTACTATTATACATTGTAGGTAAAACAAACCCATTGTCACTGAATTGGTCAGAAATTAAGTTATGCATTATTGTCACTCTCTAAACGTTAATGTGTTTTTTTTATTATTGTTATTATTATTTTCCTTATTGCTTTACGCCTTGTCGACGAGTAAGGTCATTAGAGGCGGGATGGGACTGGGGACAAGGAACGGGAAGGAATTCTGTCCATGGCCTTATTGAAGGAAGTATGCCGGCATTCGCCTGGAGTGATTTGGGGAATCCTTGGAAAACCCAAATCTGGATGCCTGGACGGGGATTCGAACCCGCGTCCTCCTGAATGCGAGGCCAGAACGTTAAGCGTTCACCCACCACGCTCGGTACGTTAATGTTCCGCCCGCCTTTTAATCTGGACAACGCAGCAGCAGTATGCCTGTTCCGATCCGCGTGAATCAGTGTCTCAATTAAATACTTTTGCAAATAATCCTCAGTCAGTGTTAAATCTGCAGTGGATCAGTGAGTACCGACGTGTCGAAAAAAAAAAGTTTTTTAAGTGCGAAGTTGCAGATTTATGTAAGGGATTTTGGAGATGAGTATTTTAGTACAGAGTTCTTTCCTGTAAATTACGTGAAATTGAAGTGACTGCTACAAAACGATTCAAAGTTTAGTTTTCCAATAATGCCGTGAGTGCACGGAAGCAAATTATGCTGTGTAAGTGAAAGCGACACTAGTATATAAAATAAATGATGTGTAGTTGAGCATGTTTTGATGTACAGTAAATTTAAACATTTGGTAATTTTTAGGTCGTATTTACCAGTTTTTAAGGTCATATTTACCTGCATATTTCTCTGTTTTTTCGTCATAAAGATCTGAACCCTGGTGGTCAGGCTTCCCTCTCTCTGTGTGCGGTACCGCTTTGCTGGGGAAAGCTCGACACCCGCTCTTCCGGGAGCACCCAGATAATCTCGGCAGTGACGTCACCGTGTTACGCCACCTGCCAAGGACTAGCCACTGCGCGCGATAAACGTGAAATCGGCAAACAGCGGGGGTCACAGCGTCATTCGCACACTGCACTGGAAGCTGTGCACACAGTGTCACAGAGAAACGGCATAACCCGTCGCACAAACAAGACACGAGTCCGGCGAGTAGCTGGAAACTAAAACTACTCCCAAAAGTCGGAGTAAGGTGTCCTGAGACACACTTCACGTTCATTACCATCCTTGTAAATAACTGAGATTATGTTTGGTAAAGAAGCAAACTGAGTAGTTCTAAATATGCAGAATTATTTCACGGATAAACTGGTCACTGCCCATTGTTCCGCAGTTGTTCGTTAAAGGTTTTTTTTTTAGCCGAGCGTGGTGTCGGACGTGGGAGCGGTTAACGCTCTGGCCTCGCATTCGGGAGGACGGCGGTTCGAATCCCCGTTCAGGCATCCAGATTTGGGTTTTCCAAGGATTCCCCAAATCACTCCAGGCGAATGCCGGGATGCTTCCTTCAAAAGGCTATGGCTGAATTCATACCCGTTCCTTGTCCCCAGTCCCATCCCGCCTCTAATGACCTCGACGTCGACGAGGCGTAAAGGAATAAGTAAAAAAAAAATTGAAAATACCATCTCTTAACAACTGTTATTTTATTCCTATACATTCAGACGCGTTTCGTCCTTGTGTACTGGGGCATCATTGGTGAAATCGCACGTTGATCAGTAAAAAGGAGCACGGCAGCAGGGTGTTTTGTTTTACGAACAAATGCAACTAGTGCTGTTTCCTGACCAACGTGTGGTTTCACTGACGATGCCCCAACAAGGCGATACGTGGCAGAGCGCATAGGAGTAAAATAACAGTTACTAAGAGACGGTATTTTGAATTACAAATATTTCACGAATATTTTCCGTCCTCGACGTGTACTTTGTGTGAAAATCCTAAAAATGGATTGAATGGCTGTAGTGAAATTTGACAAAACTGTTACAGTGCCTGGCGTACTAATTTAAAAAAAAACTGTAATTGAGAATACTGTGCTGGCAGTAATATTTAAAGAGAGATTTTGATTGTTTGGATATGTTTATTGTCGCCAGCTCAATGCTGAGTGCTTGTAGATATTTTTTGTAATCTCATTTAAAATTGTATCCCCATAATTTTGGCTAAATTGTTTTTGTGTTCAAGAGCGGCCGCGCAGCTCAGGCGGTAGACCGTGGTTCGATGCCTGACGAAGTCGAAGTTTTTTCCTCGAAAATGAACGTCCGGAACGGCTGACCAGACCCACTCAGCCTGTTATCCCATGAGTACCGCGGCGGGAAGGTAAACAATGGCCACAGCGTGGCGCTGACCGCGTCACCTCCATTCTAGTGTCGAAGGTTGTACAGGTTGTGCGGAGCTCTGTGAATCATGCGGCAGGAGCCGTCGGAACCCCGTGGCCTTTACCTTATATTGTTTAAGTAACTGTTAGCGTTTAGAAAGACTGTCGGCGCTTTTCTAGCACTCCACAACTTTCCATGTGATGTATATGTTACGGCTAAAGTGCAGAAACTAGTTATTCTGTAGATCTACATCTACATCTACATCTACACATATACTCTGCAATTCACAAAATTGTGGGTGGCAGAGGGTGCTCAGCACCAAAGCTAATCTCTTTGTTGTGCATTGCAATCCCTAATGGTACGAGGAAAAAAAGAATTCATATAAGAATCATTGCGGCACCTTATTTCTCTAATCTTATCTATCCTGTCATTCCGGCTCAAATAGGTTGGTGGACGAAGTATTTCACTACACTCGTGAGTGAAAGTGGGAGTACGCATGTTTACCAATAAGTTTAAACGAAACGTGCGTCGTCTATCTACCAGAGACTCCCAGCCTAGTCTACTAATCAGTTCTGTGACGCTTTCATAAGGACTGTAGCAAGCGATCACGAATCGAGCGGCTCTTCTCTGTACTTTCTCTATACTTTCGATCAACCCCTTACGAAACGGATCCCAAATGGCACAACAACAGTCCAAATGTGGACGCACAAGAGATTTGTACGCTATCTCCTTTGTTTGTTCATTACAATTTTTCAATATTCGACCTATGAATCGCAGCCTAGAATTAGCTCTACCTACCAACGAATTAATGTGTAAGTCCCATTTCATGTTCCTTTGTACTGTTACTCCCAAATATTTCATAGAATCGACCATATCAATAACTGAATTGTTTAACTCGTATTTCTGAACAATTGGATTCTTTTTGTTAGTTGTGCTCATTGTCTTGCACTTTTTACAATTTAGCGTAAGTTGCCACTCAGCGCACCATGCCAAAATAATATCCAGATCACGCTGAATTTCTAAGCAATCGGCCAAATTCCTTACTTCCCTATAAATAACCGCATCATCAGCAAACAATCTAAAAAGGCTTTTCACTTTGTCTCCGAGATCGTTTATAAAAATTATCTAGGTAAGGTGCAGATTAACTAGGATGAGCCGTTAAAGTGAGAAAACTGTTTCACTTCTCAAATATTTCTCACATTACCTAGGTAATCTGCAAATTACCTAGAAAATCTGCACATTACCTACTAGGCACTCGTTAAAGTGAAAATAACATCTTTGCTGATGATATGCATAGTTCCTTGTGCCTTTGGCGACGTTTTTAATCTGGTGCAGGTTGCATTTCAACCTAACCGCAAAGGCTAGTAAGAAAACAAAGATAAAGTCACGAATTATGCTATACGTACTTGGAATCCTTAAATGGACGATGTTGTCACCACCTAAAATGTGGTTAGCGATGTATTTAATCTGTTCCATAGTGTTTAAATCGAACATTCCAGTACATCTTAAAAAACAGGTATTTGAACAATGTGTATTACCGGTCCTCACATATGCCTGCCAGACTTGGACCCTAAATAATCACACGAAGCAAAAATTGAGAACTGCCCAGCGAAGTATGGAAAGAGACAGGAAAAGGGCCGTGCACATTCGTTCAATAACTAAAGTAACAGACATCTTAAAAAGAGCCATGACCCAAAAAATGGCAAAGGGCCGGTCATATTGCTCGCAAAAGAGATGAAAGATGGACTACGGTAGTGCTGGACTGGATACCGAGAAACCTGAAAAGAGCAAGAGGAAGACCCCCGGATCGTTGGGATAAGGATATACGTCGAGTTACAGGCGTGAACTGGAAGAGGGTGGCTCAAGATCGATCAGCCTGGAAAGAACTACAGCAAACGTATGTAGAGTTAAATTATAATATATGGCTCATTAGACTTAAAGAGGCTACATCCTGAAAAAAGGATCCAAATAGCTGCAATAATAATAATAATAATAATATTTATAGGGAAGTTTAAGTAGGGCCTACTCTAATGTGGAGTAATATCACCAAACAGTTTTAAATCTTCAAAGATTTATTACTCAGCTAAAAGCACACCTGTTCTGAGTGGTTTAAATTCAGTTTTTAACCTTGTGAACCGATTCCTGAGATGTAAGGTTAAGATAACTATTTTTTAATGTTGTAAGTGTTGGACCGAAAATTAACTTCTGATTTTTTATTCAAACTACTGTGGTGAGACATAGAACCACATTAACATGAGGTATGTGGGTAACGAAACAAGGCTCGCATTACGCAGGCTTAGAAGGACATTCTCCAGGACAGGGGTCAGCGAATTCAAGTGCATTACGGCGAATTCTCCATTCAGGCTGGAAGAAAGACGAAACACAAGGGGACTTGCCAGTTTGTAAAGGCAGATTTACGACCTTTCACTGCTCAGTATGGGGTCGGCCGCAGTTCGGGGCACGGACAGCGTTGACGGGTGAGATATATATCGCGTGACGAATTACAGAAACGTGATAACGTCAAGACACGCCAAATTAGAGATTCTGTGAGTGCTCACTGCGTGAAAATAGTAAAACCGAGTGGACACGAAAGAAAAACGACAGTTTCCGAAGAAATTCTCCAACCCCGTCATAAGACCAGAGAGTGCTTGGAGAGGCGAATGTTTTGCCAATAGTATTTAGCATATAGAATATTTCTTATTTTTTTTTGTATAATCTTATTTCATGTCCGCCAATGAGGATAGAGGCAGGAACGTCTACATCGACGATAGGACCAGAGAAAAATCGGCGGAGGAGGAGAAGAGCATATCGAGGTTTTAAAAGGTGCTGCGAGATGCTCTTCGTGGTCTTTCTGGTCGTCTTTCTGGTCGTCTTTCTGGTCGTCTTTTGCGTCACACTGGTTGATCTACTCTTGTGCTCCCGTACGAGAACGACCCAGAAAGCCGACAGCATATCATGCGATCGGTTGTGTCTGCATTTTGAGTCACAAGGTGACAAATAAATTCAGTGTGGGTTCGGAGTTTGCTGACTTCGCCAATGCCGGACAGACGGTAAAAGACAAACATTGCAGCAGTTAGTAATATTGTGTCTGCACTCTACCCAACATAACGCTCTGAGCGGAGAAGTCCGCACGATAAGAATTCTCACTCTCCGAGAGATAAACTGAGATATTAGCCGTGGCATTATTTTTTTAAAACTTGATTCAGTAGTTTCTGTGATTGAAACGGACATTAGCTTTTAACAAATAGTCTCCTTACGTGTCTTGCCGAAGACTGTAAACTGTTATTTTATATATGAAAACCTTAACGGATATTTTGTCGTTTTGTATTGCTTAATTTAGTGGCCATTAATGTAGGGCAAAGGTGTTGATTGTAAATAATTTTGATTGTGTATAATTATTAAATTTAAATTCACCTTATGCCTGTTGGCCTTCGTTCAGAGAATATATGGTCAGGTTATGACTTTTTCATCCTTATTAGTGATTAAAAATCATTTTGAGAACCCTTTTCAATCCACAATATAAATACTCATATGCTTTTGGTAAAATTAAAATAAATATTAATTATCATTCAGTACAGCGGTATACCGTACCCGCTTCACTACGTATGCGGTAAAAAGTTATTTTAAAAAAAACAAAGAGGTTACTTGGCTATTAGATTTAGGTGTTTTATCTAATTCTAATCGATTCTAATTGCTATGAAGCGCATGCTACGTTGGAAATTTTCCTAATTATCTATTTTCTCTTCCTCTTACTCCTCCCCCTACTCCTCCTCCTCCTCCTTCTCCTTCTTATTATTATTAGTATTAGTGTTATTGTTATTACTATTGTTATTTTCTATCCTTTAAGTATAAATTTACCCACCTATTTACTTTTGACGAATTTTAAATTCTTGCAGCGCTTTTGGTAAATTATTCATCAGTTCTGTTCGAAATCTACTCGAATCCCTGACACACTAACCCACAAAATTCTCCCGCAACCTTTTGCCTGAAATCGAGTGCCCGCTTGTGATCATTGTCACCACTCCGATGTCTTTCCCAGCCCCATCACCAATACACTCCCATGTCTCTTCACCCTCCTGCTGTCATCCAGTGACTCCCACCCCAGCTCCTTTATCATGTAAGTTACTGATTGTGTTCTGCGGTAAATTCCACAAACAAAGGTACCCAAAATGTGGATCTCAAACCCCAAGAAATACTATGACAAAAGTTTTGTAATTATGTTCCCTTACTTCCCTGGTATGCACTCTCGTCACCCTCTCCAGTAAATGAAGAATTTTGTAACATTTTTCCACCACCTGACAAATGCGTTCTGCCCAGTTTTATGTGGTATCATATGTTACGCCAAAAGGAATAAGAAAAGTTTCAGATGTTTGTGTTCAGTTTTCTAAGAGAAGAGAAAGGAAATTTAGAGTAGTGGAGAGGGGATTATCTAAGAGAGAAAAGGCGGATGTTACGACCACTTTAGCTGAAATTAATATCTGTTTTAATTGTGAAGTAGTTTTGTACTAAATACGACTATATTCTACGTGACGTGGAATACTTTATAAAGACGGGTTCAACAAGTTGCAAAGGCAACAGAAATATAAATCTTTACATCAATAACTAGTATTCATCCGCTCCCGATGTTAGTAAATGCTAATGACAGAATGCAGCTAAAAATAAGGAGAAGTTCATTTTTTTAATTGTGAATGCAGAAAGTGAAAAGTGTGTTCGCATTTCACCTTGTTCTGTTAATGGATGGTTTGAAAACAACGCAGACAAACTTTCGCAGTTTGGTTAACATGGCGGATTCAAAATGCACTTTGCTGACAAAAAACTAATTACGCATAATTTAATATTTATTTATCAGCATTAAATTTCAAAGAACGTCCAATTGCAGTTTAATTCTTTTCATGACTTAAAAAAAAATTGAAAACGGGTTTTTATGACTATTGTTACTAAAACTGTTGTTTCGTAGTCTACTTAAGCATTCTGACGAAATATTGGTGAAATTATGGTTGATGTTAACCAGTATGTAAATACATACTTTATTTTAGTTCTAAATTTTAATTTCAGTGTCGACAATATTAGACAGACATGCCGCAATATTTTTTAAAAAAAGCAGACGATTTGCTTGTTGAAGGCTTGAAATGCAAATATCTTGGCACAACATTTGATATTAATCTCCACTGGGTATATGGTGGAAAAGATTTCAAAATCTTTTATTTGTTGGTGTGAGTGATGGGTGTATGTACCAGAGAAATGAGCGAAATGGGTTACAAAACTTTAGCCAGACCATTGGTGATGTGGAATGGGATGCAACATTTTGGCTATGAAATACAGGAGTTGGAAGGGGTGCAAAGAAGGGCCGCTAGATTTGTCTACCGCAATTACTGCAAAACACAATCACTAATTGATATGATGAAGGAGATGGAATGAGATTCATTGGAAGTCAGGAGGAGGGTGAATAAAGTGCTTGGGTTGGTGATGAGGCATGGAAACAGATTGGTGGAAGAACTAGGTGAGGTTATGTTAGGTTATGTTAGGTTAGTTTAGGTTAGGTTAGTTTAGGTTAGGTTAGGTTTGGTTAGTTTAGGTAAGGTTAGGTTAGGTTAAGTTAGGTTAGGTTAGGTTGGGTTAGGTTAGGTTAGGTTAGGTTAGGTTAGGTTAGGTTAGATGCATGGAAGGGGGAAAAACCATCATGACCACTAGCTGGCACAAGATTTCAGGCACAAGGTAGTGAGAAAATTTTCTTAAGTAGGTAAGGGAGTCAGGGATAGGATTAAATTACTAAGGGAAGTAATGAATAATTTTAAAAAACGTGGATAGAATTTATAATTTAAATTCGTAGATGACGAAAGTACGCGGATTCAAGGACGGAGAAAACTGGAGTGTGGGGAATTTGCCACCCTAGCGTGCGCTACGTCACAGTTAAATTAAATAAAAAATTGTTTCTTGAAGGCAAAGTCTGACATTTCCAGTAAATGAAACCACAACTTTGTAACGGCGTCTTTGAGTCAGTTGGTTTCCCTGCAGCCTACCTCTGTGCCTCATTCGGTCTATTCTGGCTCCTTACACATGTGCGAAAATTTGTCAGAAACTAATTTACATTTCAGGTATGGTTACACTTGACACATACAGACATGCCTCAGTAAACTGCAGAATACCAAACAAACAGTTACCAGCCGAACTATTTTTCATCGAAACTATTCTATCAGCTGAGCTCATTCTTAAATATCAAACACTGATATCGCTACAAGAACAGGTATATCTTCAATGTCAATGATCGTTGTGCTAAAAAATTTAAGTAGGGTCTACCTCTAGTATTCACTTATTAGATCAGAAACGTATCGGTTAAGAAGATAAAATAAATTGCATTTTTTCACGGTCGAGTTTGTCATGATTTCATTAACTATAATATCTGTGAATTTTGTCATGAAACTCAATTTAAAAAAAAAAAAAAAAATTATAGTAGTAATATTAAGACATGAGGTATTCTATGTAGTTGGAAACTTTCAAGGAACAATCAGATACCACCGCAAAGATTCTTCTATTCTATTCTATTTGGTAGAATTATAAGGGATTCTTGAAACACAAATACGATTGACTGCCTTTTTGTTGCAGTGATACTATTAAATTCACGGATTCATTTTAAGGTTGTGAATCTACGCAAAGAGCACCGTACACGTACTATACAATGGAAAAGTCGTGATGAAGACGTATAAATAGCTGAACGTAGAACTGTGACCCCTGACACAGCCGAGGCGATCAGCTGTCACTCAGCGCGACAAAGGTCTGAGTGTGATTAGTGACGGATCAACACAGCTGCGACCAGCGTGCAATCCGCAAACTCACGGGCGATCCATTCAGATCGATGCCACCGCCTGGGAATCATATACTCGACAATATATGATCATCATCATCCTAAATTTAAACACCTGCTTCTGATTACTAGGTATACGTAATTTACGAAAAACTCCAGTGGTTTTCATACAAAAAAGGTATCTTAAAATGTGTGTGTAACTGGAAGAAAATTGTGCTGAGTTTCGCAACAGGCATCACAATTTAATTCGACTTAGTAAGTAATAGGAGCAAACTATTAATTCCTAATTATCAACTTGTTCTTAGTGAAATACTATCAACTGGCCATATTTTAACAAATGGTTCTAATCAGAAAACTACTTCGTGGGAAATGCAGAGATATGCAGCTACCAACTCTAGTAGCAGAAATGTAAATATCAAACAATAAGAAACCAGAAAATTGTATAATTTTACGGTCCCATTAAACATGATTTAATAAGCTGTAAAACTAAGTGTAGATTTCGACGCAGATTCGTTGCTTTTCATACCTCGACCTTACGCAAATAAAAAAGGTCTACAATTGTTTTAAGCAACTGTGGAAAGAAATGGCCTACAAGGCGACAATGCAGTAATAATGTCAATTCAGTCTGCATATTAGCAGAAAAAACTCAAATAGACATTATTCCAGGGATATATATATATATATATTAATGAAAAGAAAAAAAATTTCAGTCAATGAAAATAACTAAGGATAGGGAAAATAGATCCATCACTTACCAAAGATGAAAACAGAATGACACAAAAATAATGAAATGAACACAGTATTATCTATATTACACAGATTTCATAAGCGGTCTTGTAGCTCAATGATTAAGGCTTAACGGTCACTACTCTGGTCCCGGGTTCGAATCCCGCTGGAATTTTGAGCGTTCTGCTTGGACATATGAACTGAGCTAGGACTTTCCGTGGCTCGGATTGCACGTTAAACTGTAGGTTTCCTCTAGGGTTAACAACCCTAGTTGTAACACGATATGTATACATCCACAACAAAAAATTCAAGCTAAGGTTTAACGTGGTCCTAGCTGACCCAAACCAACATACATATATAGTTTCACGTATAAGCTTTAACCGAAATATTGTAAATTGTATTAGTTTCATTTTTTCATGTATTCATCGGTATCCAAGAGTCTTCATGCGTGAGTGATGCGTCTATTTATGCATATATATTCGTGTGTGTAATATGTATTACTCGTCTGAGAGTGGTGTATAGAAACACTGTGACACACAACCCAATGTACTGTGTGTGGGACACTGGTTTCTGTTGGAAGGCATAACGCACTTTTTAGCTGAGTTCGCCGTCTACCACCACTTAGTATAACAATGTGAACATCCGGTGTTCATAACAACAACAGACACTCGTCACTTTGTTCCATACTCTGGCCAGTAATCTTGGCCGCCAGAATAACTGAGTGACGCACAGCGGCTGCGGAATCAGATTCATTTATTCACGTATTCATACATTCAATGCGACACTGCCAGAAGCGTCGCAGTAGTCAGTTGAGGTTACGGACGGTACTTCGCTGCGTCACGTTGGCACACGTCGACCTTGCTGGAGGCAACGGCCCAACTGATAGAATTCGTGGCCAGCACAGGTTCGGAGCTCTCCCCCCCCCCTCCCCCTGCCGCTCCAGTTCCGGCGGCCACTGTGCAGGTGGGGTGACTGACCTCGAGCAGTGTCCAGGCGGCGGCCGGCAGCGCAGCGCCATGGCGAGTGCCGTCCTCTGGGGTGGCGCACGCGGAGCTGAGGGAGCTGCCCATGTGATGTGGGCGGTGCGGGCGTCCAGCACAGACTGCGCCGGCCGCAGCCTTGGAGGACTCGCTAGCCGCGCGGGAGAGCCGGCAAGTGCCCAGGGACCCCTACTCCTTCCCCAGCTGACCCGACTAAGTCGACAAATACTCCGTAACACTCTTATTTCTCCTTCATTTGTAAAATGTTAGGAAACAACATTTAATTTGTGTACAATGAATATAAAGTGACGTCATAAGATATTAACCAGAATTTTTTTTTAAGAATCTTTGACAGCAAAGAAATAATGTGTGGGCTGATCGTGGAGATTACATAGATAATAAGGAATAATACAAATGGATTAATGGAATGGAAGTCATTGAGCAAATCTGGTGGATCTGAAATTGGAAATGGTGTCGGCAGGGAGTTGCCGGCCTATAAAAGGATTTGTACAGCTGGCGGCCGAAGAGAATATTAATGATATGGAAGTTGTCAAATGTGAATTGTTTAAACTGTGCAGAGTTGTGTATAGTGGAATAATACAGAAAGAATTCTTGACAGCTTTTATAATATTATTGAATTTATTGAAAAGGAGAAATCGTAAAATAAGTCCAGGTAATTTCGGGTGAGAAGAACTGTGGAAAGGAATTATAATCGGAATGACGAACGCGGAAATACATGTTAGTATAAAAACATGTCGAAACACATATTTCCCCTCTGGCGGAAGATGTTAAGCAACAATGTAAGGCAAAAGGAAATGATGTAATATTATTAATAATCGCTGTTAACTGACCAGAGAGAGAATCTGAATATTGTTTAGTTGAGATAGAAAGGGTAAAAAGTAATAGTCTGTGTTAAAGAATTCTGAAGTCACGGATGCGGCGAAAGTTGTAGGTTATACGCTCCTTTGCCATACCATTAGATCAGCAATTACAACCATTAACATTTATAAAACACTTACAAGAATACAACCAGCAACCAACGAATATACACACAGACATGCAAGTACTAACTATAAACAACAATAAACCACAAACACTAACATACAAAGAGGACTACTACAAACAGAAACGACTAACAGAAGGAAAACATATAAAAAACACAAATAGACACTATACACAGTACTGAAAATAAAACAAAGAATAAAACCACCAACATACGCAAAACACCGACGACATATTCAAGATCATAGCAAACATACACATTTTGAAAAAAAAACGCGCCACACACACAACAAACTGAGGACAAACTGAGGACAAAAAAAAAAGCATCACATAGCGTTACACAGTTGAAAGTAAACTTTTTTTTTACTTATGACTTTACGCCTCGTCGACGTCGAGATCATTAGAGGTGGGAACGTAAACAAAGAAGACCAGCCATTCGTACAAAATACGCAGTGCAGTGTAGTGCTACATTACTTGTGCAACAACGAGCAGTAAATGACCTGCCACACTAAGAAGCAATCAAAAATCACTTCTGCTGAGAATAAAGGATAAATAAAGCAATGTATCATAAAATGTAAGGTACATAAAAACTTCAATATTTAAAATGTAAAACATAACCACATTGTAACATGTATACATAGTAGAAATCGCTGAAGATGCTTCCCTGAAGAAGTGAAACGCGTTCGGAAAGTAAATTCAGTTGCTTTGGCAGTATTTATTTATCAGCAGTTACAGTATTCAGAATTAAAAAACACGTTTCAAATCAACCTATCAGTGAACGTATCAATATTCAAATAACTTCTAGAGATGACTCGCTAACCGGATCAGGCCTCTCGAGGTAACTAAGGGCATTGAGTGGAACGAATCATGATTTTACCCGCGCAATGATACCACCCCTGCGGCCACTTTGCCCGGCTCTACCCTACTGGTCCCTGAAAACCGTCGTAAAGTATTCCACTCCGTAACCGTCCCCCCAGTAGTCCGGTAACCACGAGACAATAACAACTAAACTCTCCTTCTACTGTCAAGGCCTCCCCAGTCGCCGAAACAAGGTACACTGCGGCACGAGCTCCTATTGTTTGTGGTGAAGGCAGTATTGCAGAACACAACCGCCTGTTTCAGATACCGTTTCCCGGAACCCAGACGGTCCGAAGAGAACGTATACAAACGTAAATACTGATTACTGACCCAAAAGTTATGACATGCTGAATGCCCTAAAGTCATTATACAGAAAGTAGTACCACAACAAGGCCCGTAAAGTGTTCGTACTAAACGCACTTAGATACTCACAGTGCTAAAATTGACGAAATAGTCTCTTTTCTTTTGTTATCGGAACACGTCAGCTTTAAAACGATGAAGCAGACGAACTTTCTCATTACTTGGCACTGTAAACCTCAAGTATCTATATAGGTACCTCTGAACTGAAAAACAGACTTCCTGGTCCGATATTCCACATTCTCCCATACGGAAAATATGGCACCGTTGAAAGTGAGATCTGGTTAAGCTATAGAGCCTATAAAGTCTGCTACCATCACATTATCATCCGAAGAACTACAATCTTCAAATATAAAACAAGGAACTTAATCGTTTCTTATTTCGTATCTCATTTTGAACTCCTCAGAGAAGTTAGCAGAATTCCTAGCAACTGTTAGTGAAGTCACTGAATATATATATATATATATATATATATATATATATATATATATACTAACCCATATTAGCAGTAAACTGCAAAATAATGTGTTTTCATTTGTTAAAGTATCTACTCTCAAATGTCATCAACTATATAATGTTTAAAATGCAAAGAATTACGGAACTATTCGCAATGACCTCCTTATCTTCTGGGAGTTGTATTGTTTTTGTGGACAGGACTCAATAACTTCCTTCTTAAAGAAGTTGACATATTTATAACTGAGGAAAGGATATAGTTACAACACCAGTCGTGGAATTTGCATGATTTGAGGGTCTTATATTGTATGTTGCAAAGAAATACCTTTAAAAGTAATATAAAATATAATATCAGAAGGGTATTGGAAAATCAACGGACGTAATATTTTTATCGTGTTAACGTATCTATTGAATTTTTAACTTTTTTGAAAGAATTTAAAAACATGTTAAGACGTAAGATTTTCTTAAATCAGGACAAGAAGTGTTGGCAAATAAAAAGAAATTCCAAAATCTAAATTATTTGAAAAGGTATTGAATATTAGCGGGGCATGCGACGTCCGGCTTATCAGTGACTACAAAGGAAAAACAAAAAACTACTTAACACGTTTAAGCAAAAATTAGAGCTATAAATACATAAAGACATTAAAACTACGTAATCATTTCTGAAAAGTCAATATCCACTGAAATGTTGAAATAACTCACATTTCCGAGTGCTCTTAGAATTCTATACAGCGAACTGAAAGTGAATTGAAACTGAACTGTAACTAAAGATAATATTTCTAGTCAAGTCATTATTTACAGAAATCACTTTTTGATGTGGTCTATTGTGAGAGGTTATCCACCATGTTTGGATGGTAAGCTGCCGTATTTTTATAGCTAGACGTCCAAACATCGCAAAAAAAAAATTTAAAAAAAAAATCATGTCAGACAGAAAAAACGGGCAAGGAGACACGGGTCCACTCTTTAAGACATGTATTTTATTTTTTTAAATATATTTCACTCTACATATAGAGCAGACTTCAACTTTACCTAGACACACACAAACTTCACAAGCTCACACATCTACTGTTACATTAACAATCGTATGCCTTAAAGCACAATGTGGAGTGATTTGGATCATAACCGTGACGATCAGTATCTGAGTCTTCAGATGGCATTCCCGGGAAGTTGCTCCTCCAATCCCTCTTCTGCGTAATAGACTGACCACCGCTTTCGTATGGGCCCCTGAGCGACGGGCGTAGTAACGGAGCTGGCTGGGGCCCGTCAGCTGTTGTGGCGTCGTGGCTGGCCCATGACATCAGCCGCGCGCGCTGCAAATAGGCTGCTGACGTCACGCAGACACCTGCTCGGACCGGCGGCTTCACGTCCCTCGCAACGCATTGTCGAGGTGGCGACCACAACAGAGCCTGCTGTACAACAGCTACCTGATCCAATACTTACACTCCGCTCCAAAATGCTTCGATGAATGCAAACTCATCATTACAGAAACTTATACATACTATGCGCCTGTCTATTGCTGTTCAGTTAGTTTTTAAAAATTGTATGTCAATTTGTAGTTATTATCTATTCAGAAGAAAGTATCCTGTGTCCTTTCTAATGGAAAATAGCATCTCCTTGCCAAATTTCATCACGATCGGATTAGCCGTTTAGTCCTATAAACGTAACAAACAGAACAGACAGGGAGACGGAGAGACAAAGTTACTTTCGCATTTATAATATTAGTATAGATATAAAATACATTTAAATACAATCAGAAGCGTTTAATCAGTGTTTAAGTCAACCTTACAGGTCAAAAAGAAGGCGGGAAAAAGTATGACTTGTCATAAAGATTCGAATACGAACACTGTGACACTGGGGAAGGCAATGCGAAACCACCCCACGTGATCTCCCCCAGGACACGGCGTGGCACTAAGCAGAAGTGCTAAATGGGGCGGGTCCAATTTTACCTTGTAATAATTTTGAGTCAAGAAGTCAGAGATTTTATGTTAAAAAATAATTTTTCAGAATGAATGGTGGAGAGGAAGAACCGAAGCGACTTGGGATAATTCATTTTTGGGGGATAGTTCATTTCAGTTGGGGATTTATATTTTTCTTTTCTATTTTCAACATGCTCTGTTAGTTTTCTCTTCAAGAAAATAACTTCAATCTTCCAGGGGCGTGTAAACACCTTAGAATTTTGGTAAATTCTAGTTTCTTAGCTTCAAGTATAAATGGAGGGAGAAAGCTTTCATTTAAACATATAGTTTTCATCGCATTCACAGGTTATGGGAGGAATGTTTCATATAGAAGCTGATACCACAACCTAACTTATTAAATAAACCATTTTAAAAGCAATAAAGTCACTCAATATTTAATAAAAGTACTAAATAAACTTTTTATAATAATAAAGAAACTTTTAAACCAACCTGGAATAGTATAATCCATTATTGTACCATTTGCAAACAATAGATTTTTGCTACGTGACCATTTCACTATTTATGAACACTTTTAAGTGAATTAAAGTAATTTTATAATAATTCAAAAGAAAGTTAAATTCACCAAAATTTCGCAGTTTCTGACCGTGTAAATAACGTAAATAAATTTTTAAACACTTCGATAAATGCACTTCACCGTTAACATTTTTTATCACATATTCCTAGTAATTTCTTGATCAAAAAAAAGGTAGATTTCCTGAAAGAACTAGTTTAACATATTTAAATTTCAGAACATTCCATGTAGTAGAGCAGGAGTTATATAAGTTTTTAAATTATTTCGTCACTAAACACACGTGTCTCAGTTAAGATTTATTTGCAACCAAAACAAGCCACTTACCATCGAAACTTCAGCCTCTCCTCGATATTATGGAGAAGATGGTCCCCACTAAATTCAGACGAAGCTGACACCTTTACTTCCACGTTTCGAAAGAATCTTCAAGGTAATATTGGATTTACTGCATTCGATTTTTACAACTTTGTTCATTTCTGAAATAATCAGTTAGACGTCATGTATATTATTTTTAACATTGTCTGTATCAACACCACTGTTCCTCGATGTTTTACACAAAAAAATCAAGCTTTTATCGTTTCAGGTAACCTTTCTCACATTACAGCAACCAGCAAGTTTCCTTGGGAAGTGAAAGTGCAGAAACTGATTTTAAACCAGCGATAATAACGTGATGTTCTGCGGTGGGGAAAATGCAGCTCGTTTCCTGAATACTCGTTCTGCCAGGCAAACCTGAGATATGAGCTCGAGAGGCTTGAAACAGTTTGTGAGATAACCTGAGAGCGTGCATTGTTGCGTAACGCCAGCACATTTTAATAGCAGAGGATGTCGGGCTCGACTCTACCAATTGTACCCCCTCCTCAAGGGGAGAAATCTTAGCCTTAAGACTAAACTTAGGATATATACTGTAGTAATGAGACCTGCCCTGCTCTATGGATCGGAATTATTTAGTATGGCAGTAAACTCCAACGTAAAGAAGCTGCAAATCACACAAAATAAATAATAGCAGACGCTCCCCGGTACATGTCAAACCAACACATTCACCACGACTTAGGCATCCCAAAAATCACTGACTTCATAAAATACAAAGCGACTACCTTCTACCAGAAATCACAGCTTTCGCCTCACCAACTAATTCAAAACATAGGACAACAAAATTATGTCGCTCATTACAATTGCCCTATCACAACTATAACTAGAAACTACAGGGTCTGACAACAACAATAACTTAACAAAACAAAACTATGACTTCCATAAAAAGCCAGCTCACAACCCCCTATTCAGAAAAAAGTCAGGGGGCTACAACGCCCTGGTACTTTAGTTTTTACATGGGTTTCGGCCCAACCAGATGTCTGTCTGCTGTCAGGTCGACCACAAATAACAAAGGCGAAGTACATATGAATCTCCGCACTCACCACGCTACTGTTAAAGAGATTACATCACAACCCATTAAGAGTGGTAACTCCACTGACTCCCGCATGTATTTGAACTGCACTTCGCGTATACCTGCCATCAAGTTTTGGTTATTGCCGCGGCTCTAGAAAAGTACCCAGCTGTCAAACAAGTTCAGATGGTAATTGCCTACTCTGCCCAGGGTCAGAGTTTTAGTCCCATAGATCCGCGTGACTTGTTCTGATCTGTTTCTTGAGTCTAATCATTGTTAGATCGCTTAAGGTCGATTTAAACAAAAAACGCTTTCACAGAATCTATAAGAAGCAAAAAAATAATTTTTTGGTCAATAATGACCGCATGACCTAATCTGGATGAAATACGAACCTGACATGTATTCACTGTACAAAACTTGAAGAATGTCTGTTGGGTCTGAGCGGGCTTGAAAGCCTGGTCCTCGACCCGAAAGTGGGTTGGACCTTTCCGAAGGAGGCTAACTGGCCCTGGTATCAGAGGTAGAACGGCCAGTCCCTTTCCTACACGGCCTGACGTAACCAAGTAATTCTACAGGGTAAAGAGGGCGTACAGCTAAACGCGAAAGACTTCTGCTTACTTCACATTAGACAGCATGCTGTGCCAGAGGTGAAGGTCGGCTTAAAGGCCTATGAATATCCCCGCTGAGAAATGGACCCGAACCGGGGACCTTCCGATCAGACGCCTTAACCCCTGAGCCACCGGGCCGTTTAGTGCCTTAGAAGAAGAAGATGGACAGACGATCTCACTATGTAGCAGAAATGCAGACTTTTCTCAAAGAACTCCGAATCAAAGTGCTAATTAACCTGCTTCCTCCTCACAAAAATGGTAATTAAATAACAATAATAATAATAATAATAATAATGATAATGATAATGCTGTATTGCCTCCAACTCTAACGATATTGAGTTTTAGTGAAAAACCCAAGTACACTATTCATTGAAAGGAGACACTAATTTTCCCGGTTGTTATTAATATAATCTATTATAATATTATATATCATGGTTGTTCGAAGTATCATGACATGAGTAGAAATGTAATGTTACTGAAAATAATATACGTTGTCATTTAATGACTTGAAAACTGCAGGTAAAAGGGACGACAAGTGGATATTACCACTTCCTAGACTTATTAGCTCTGATGGCAAAGTAGCGTTTGCATGATAAAACTGTAAAAGCACTTTACACTTATTGAAGATAATTAGTCTCTCGCCCCCTATCATTTCTTGTCCCTAGTCCAAATTTTCCAATTATATTTTCTCGGTTTCCTTCTCACACCACTGCATTCCAGTCTCCCCGTAATAGTGACAAAGGCATTTCTAGTCTCTTTCTCAATAAGTTCTTCCATCTTCACATAGTATTCTTCTACCTCCTCATCTCTATGCTAGCTAGTTGACATGTATACCTATATTAATACCACATCTTTCGGATCATCCATGCACTTTCCTAACCTCATTATTCAGTTTCTTTCCTATCATTATTCCCACTCCATTTTCACTGTTCTTCTCCCGAATGTGGAAACATAATCTACCTCCGCTTTTCCTCCCCAATTCACTTGACACATCCCATTGCATCTAGCCAGTTCTTACTTCATCTCCTGTTTTACATTTTCTTGTTTTCCTGTCTGCAAAAATGTTCGTACAGTCAATTTTCCAATTCTTATCTTTCTTTCCTTCTTTAGTCCGTTCTTCTTTTCAAATGTATTTCCTCTCAATGTATTCCTTTCCCGGATATCCAATTGAAGAGAAGTTTTACCACCGGATTGTTCTACATGCAAATCAATCCCATGTATTACATGGGGAATATAATGTGAAAGTATGCTATTCCTTTCCACATACGCAGTAATTTGGCCAGTCGCTCACTGTAAGTCAGACGCTGTTTGTAGCCGACCGTCTGGGGTACACTCTTTCTTTTAGCCCCAAGCAGACTGGTGTTTCTTCCACCAGCTTCAGACTCTTGAAGGTCTCTTGACGCTGTCGTCGAGGTCTTTATTGTTACCCTGGCAAGGGGCCCTCACATGGTGCTTTCAACCATAGCCAGTTGACCCAAGGTGTTACTCCTCCGACTCCTCCTTTCCCATCCCTTGAGAAATGGGGCCCCGGATTCGTGGCAGGGGAGTGAGAGGAAGAAGGAGCAACAAGATCACAGATAACCTCTATGAAGACGGAAACCACACGGACATAGAGAGGAGGGCAGAAGGCAGAAGAGCAGCCGTGTGAAAACCTGCCTCAGGGCGGAACAGTGCTGAAGACACTTATTCAGGGAATACTTTTGAAGAAACAAATCGGACTCTTCACCGAAAATAGCTGAGACACATTAAATGAAAAACTTTGCGTAGTTATCTCTTAACAATATTCCGAACAAGGTGTTGGCTGGTGGCAGGGCTAAATCATTATGACCATCTAATCACCTAATTCCCGTAAATTCTCAGGGGGGGGGGGAGGGGGGCGATGAGCTCTGACGCCACGTTCAATCACATCCCATATGTGTTCGATCGGGTTCCGATCTAGCCAGTTGAGGGATCTGAAAATCAATTGTAACTAGCCACTGTTCCTCCAACCACTCCATCACACTTATGGCCATGTGACATGGCGCATTATTTTGTTGAAAAATGCCGCTGCCGTTGGGAAACATGGTCAGCATGAAGGGGTGTTCGTGGTCTGCAACCAATGTACGGTACTTATCGGCTATCATGGTGCCTTGCACGATCTCCACTGGACCCATGGATGCCCACTTCAATGTTCCTCAGTGTATAATTGAGCCGCCACCAGCTTGTCTCCGTCCCGCAGAACAGGTGTCAAGAAGCTGTTCTCCTGGAAAACGACGTATTCGCACCCTCCCATCGGCATGATGAAGAAGGTATCGAGATTCATCAGACCATGCAACATTCTGCCACTGCGCCAACGTCCAGTGAAGATGGTCACGTGCCTACTTCAGTCGTAGTTGCCGATGCCGCGGTGTTAACATTGGCACACGCATTGGTCGTCGGCTGCGGAGGCCCATCGTTGGGAGTGTTCGGTGCACTGTGTGTTCAGACACATTTGTACTCTGCCCGGAATTAAAGTTTGATGTTAGATCCGCCACAGTTCGCCGCCTGTCCTGTTTTACCTGTCTGCACAGCCTACAATGTCCGACATCTGTAATGAGGGGTGACCACCCAACCCCTCTACGTTTGTACGTGGTTTCACCTTGGTTTCGCCACTTGTTGGAGACACTCACCACAGCACTCCTCGAACACCCGACAAGTCATACAGTTTCCGAAATGCTCGTGCCGAGCATCCGGGCCGGCAACCGGTCAAACTCGGATAAATCGCGCGCTTTCCCCATTCTAAACGCTGGCAGCACGTTCATTGATACTATATGCTCCGTGCGTGTGTCTAACAGTCATTCCTTGTCAGGTGACGCTGCTATCGCCTGGACGGGTTTATATCGATAGCAGATAGGTGGTCATAATGTTATGGCTGATCAGTTGTATATTACTTCTAAAACGTGTTTTTTTGTGTGTGTGTGTGTGTGACGAACCATCTTTCTCTCTTCGTACTTCACCAAGTTCGATAAGTGAGGTAACATTTTAAATATTAAGTTCTCCCCTTTGCTAGCGTCATTAATTAATCAGGGAATTTTTCTACATTCAACCTGTAAACGGCGTAATTACGCGCAGTCAAGGTCTCGGGTAGGATCTAGTTCAGATGAAGCTGCCAGGCTTAGCTACCGTTGAAAAAGAGGTGATTGCATTACCACTAGATAGGAACACCACATGTCACAGAGATGTTGATAAACGATGCGTGTGTATTAAGAATATTTTTGTTTTTGTTAGCGAAACATTTCCAAGACGTTGTGAGGGGGCGTCCATTAATTACGTGAGGTGAAATAGGGGTGGAGGGGGGGGGATCCGGCGAAATCAGACGAAACCTCACCGACTTTAGGGGGGAAGGGGTAGATCTGCTCTTGGGGGCATGAGACCTAAAAAAAAAAAGTTGCGAGGGGGGAGGGGATTCTGTAAAACACCTCACGTCATTAATGGTCGTCTCCTGACTACTTTGCTTAGGCACCTGCTATAGTTGAAAAATCGACAACTGCTGCAGATGAGCCTGTTCTTCTTTCATCCCACCATCGCATATCATTCATGAAATTTTCGTACAGGTCAGTTAGTTTTATTTAATTGCGATTTACAATACACGAATTTTTTTAACCACCTACTTTTGTCCTCTAAGAATTTTAATTATAAATTCCTTCAGCGTTTTTGTTAAATTATCACTTCCCTTGGTTTTTCTTGGATGAAGATTATGAAGACTGGCTTCCATTAAATATTGTGCATCTTGTATGCAGTTGCAATAAGAAATTTCTGAGTTCTAGGTCAATGTATTATTTCAAAATGATTCTTCTGCTGAAAAACGTTTTTTGCTAATGGTAATTTTGACTAAAAGATATCTTCGGAGCAGTACTAATATATAACTATTATGATTTGTTTGGTGATGCGTCTCGTCTTTCGTTGAACTACAAATTCGTAGCTATCAATTCAACCTTTTTCTGGAGAAAATTTATAAATTGTTTTTATTACTAATTAAGCTTTACGTACCCAAAAAATGTGTTGTGAAAATATTCTATTTTTATTGATTATAAAATTAAACTTGAGTCCATTACAAGTATTAAATATTTTCCTTTTTTTAAACTGCGAGAAGAAAATCAAAGGTTTTTTTTTGTTAACGTTAACATAGAGGAATATTAAATACTATAATCATATTAATGACATGTGCGTAGTGCTGAAGGTATAAATCTTGAAGGCCACATATTCTTGTACAATAAGCAATAAAGGAAGTAAAAATATTGAATGTGGCATAAGTATTCAGGGACTAAAAATCAGTATGTTACGATTTGCTGAAGACATTGTCCTGTAAGGAGAACATACTAGATATAAACCGAAGCCGGACGAAAGTGATGAAATGTAGCGGAAATAATAGCAATAATAGTAGATTAAATATAACATTAGTACAGGATGCAATAGGAGATGTGATTGAATTCTGTTACTTAGGAAGTAAAATTACAACTCATGGCTGAAGCAGGAATGATTTCAAAAGCAGACAAAAGGTAACAAAAAGAGACTTCTTGAAAAAGAGAATTGTTTTATTTAAAAGTGGTCTAGAACTCAGAAAGAACTCTGTGGTATGTGTGTAGCACAGCACTATATGGTAGTGAAGCATGGATTCTAGGAATACCAGAAAGAAGGAAAATTTAAGCGTTTGAAATGTGGTGCTACAGAAGGATGCTGAAATTCAAATGGACAAAGTACGAAATGAACGTGTCCTGAAAATAACGGGTAAGAAAGAAGAGACAGGCTGGTAGGTCACAATTTGAGACATCCTGGATTGGTTAATTTGTTAGTAGAGGGAACAGTCGTAGGTAAGAACTGTAGAGGAAGACAGAGATTAGAATATATGAAGCAGATAACTGAGCACTTAAGTTGTAAAGGGTATGTTGAGATGAAGAAGTTAGCGCAATATAGGAATAGATGTAGGATTTCATATCTACATCTACATCTACATATATACTCTGCAATTCACAAAATTGTGGGTGGCAGAGGGTGCTCAGCACCAAAGCTAATCTCTTTGCTGTGCATTCCAATCCCTAATGGTACGAGGGAAAAAAGAATTCATATAAGAATCAGTCCGGCACCTTATTTCTCTAATTTTATCTTTCCTGTCCTTCCGACTCAAATAGGTTGGTGGAAGAAGTATTTCACTACACTCAAAAGTGAAAGTGGGAGTACGCATGTTTACCAATAAGTTTAAACGAAACGTGTGTCGTCTATCTACCAGAGACTCCCAACCTAGTCTACTAATCAGTTCTGTGACGCTTTCATAAGGACTGTAGCAAGCGGTCACGAATCGAGCGGCTCTTCTCTGTACTTTCTCTATACTTTCGAACAACCCCTTACGAAACGGATCCCAAATGGCACAACAATAGTCCAAATGTGGACGCACAAGAGATTTGTACGCTATCTCCTTTGTTTGTTCATTACAATTTTTCAAGATTCGACCTATGAATCGCTGCCTAGAATTTGCTCTACCTACTAACGAATTAATGTGTATGTCCCATTTCATATTCTTTTGTACTGTTACTCCCAAATATTTCATAGAATCGACCATATCAATAACTGTATTGTTTAACTCGTATTTCTGAACAATATGATTCTTTTTGTTAGTTATGCTCATTGTCTTGCACTTTTTACAATTTAGAGTAAGTTGCCACTCAGCGCACCAAGCCAAAATAACATCCAGATCGCGCTGAATTTCTAATCAATCGGCCAAATTTCTTACTTCCCTATAAATAACCGCATCATCAGCAAACAATCTAAAAAGGCTTTTCAGTTTGTCTCCGAGATCGTTTATAAAAATTAAGAAAAGAAGTAGTCCAATTACACTTCAAGTAATTATGAACAAAAATCAATTTAGTATAATTTCAATGTCTCAAGTAACATTCTAATCCATTTATCGTAACATTCAGAACAGAAAACCACGCATCAAAAAATCAATCTCTCTTAATTTTATTAAAGGAATCACTTCCTTTATTTCATTAGCTAACGGAAGATAAAATGAAATAAAATAATATTATAGTCACAATATACGATGGCGTTGAAGTATGTAGAATCAATAGTACAACAGAAAATTGTGGAAGCGCCGTGAAACTTTATGTTTGAGGAGAAGTAAGGAATACTTATGAGACTATACAGAAACACGTATACAGTATGTTGTATTCGCAACAAGGATCCTGTTTAGTGCTCTTCATCTCACAGTTAATTTTTATATATAACCTGCAGGTAATGTTATTGTTGACTTTTAACAACTAGCAAAGTATCCGGCGTCCCACAAGGTTGAAGAGAGAGGGGGACTGGTTTTTTAAAGTATTCGTGTGCAAAGTTCCTGTTATGACACAAAAATCAGCCAGAACGCGTTGTGACTAACTTAAAGAAGACTCAACATGAAATTCACGTCCGGTCCAGGTCCTATTCTCCACATATAACGAGAAACGTATTTTTTTTTTTTTAGACTTGTTATGGGATGGCTAATTAGAGTCATATATCTCAAATGCAACCAGGACCGTTTCGTCGTGGACACAAAGTGTTTTAGCCATTGTCGGGTTTTTTTTCGATGAATGACGGTTAGCGCTCTGGCCTTGCATTCGGGAGGACGGCGTTTCGAATCCCAGTCCGGGCATCCAGATTTGGGTTTTCCATGGTTTCCCCAAATCACTCCAGGCGAATGCCGGGATGCTTCCTTCAAAAATTCCATGGCCGAATTCCTTCCCGTTGCTTGTCCCCAGTCCCATCCCTCCTCTAATGACCTTGACGCTCGACGTCGACGAGGCGTAAAGCAATAAGTAAAAAAAATGGTCGATCAATGATCGTTTTCGGTCGTTGAGCCTAACATATATATGTGCAATACGACGCCCTCCTCGTTGCCTCAGCTGGTTGCGGCACCGTGCTGTCACGGCGTCAGTCCTAGTGGACTTGGCAGGCAGGGTAGGAGTGGCGGTGGTTCACAATTCCTAGTCGCCAGATTGTCCACGCAAGTCTTGTGATTCTTCCGTCGAATGGGCACGTTAAGTATGAGCGCCCTTGATTTCTCACCTGAACGTGCCGCCACCGTGTTTCACCCTCTGACTTCTTCCATCGCGCAACCACAGCATAAACAACACTCTACACTGCAAATTTACGCTATCACAGTCATCCATACTAACGACAACACTTACGTACACGGACACTGGGGAAGGCAATGCGAAACTGCTCCACTTTATCTCCCCCAAGACCTTACCGTGGAGGGGTAAGCATCCTCCATCCTAGCCTCCAATACTTGGACACGGGTGTAGCACTCAAGCAGAAGCAATGCGAGGAGTAAGCCCAATTTTACCTTGAAGACACCGTCGAAACATCGAAACCTCAGCTTCACCCTGATATCGTTTTAGATCAGAAGAAGGTGACACGTTTTAGTTCCACGTTTCGGTAATACTAGCATCTTCAAGGAATATTGGGCTCACTGCATTCGATTTTTACAAATTTTTTCAGTTCTGAAATAATCAATTAGACGTTATGTATACTATTTTTAACATTGTATGAACATCACTATTCCTTGATGTTCTTGACATAAAAATTTAGCTTTAATCGCTTGAGGTAACCTTTCCCACATTACAGCAAGGAGCGCGATTCCTTGGGAAGTGAAAGTGCAGAAACTGATTTCAAAACACTGATAATAACGAGATGTTGCACGGGAGGGAAAATGCAGCTCGTTTCCTTAATACTCGTTATGCCAGGGATCCTGATATCTGAAATCCAGATGCTTGAAACAGTTTGTGAGATAACCTGAGAGCGTGCGTTGTTGCGTAACACCAGCAAATTTTAGAGCAGAGGATTTCGGAAGTCGACCACGTATAACAGAGACAAAGTACATATGAATCTCCACCCTCCACCACGCCACCGTTAAGACATTATATCACAACACATTAAAACTCACGCGTGTATCTGAACTGCACTTCGTGTATACCTGCCATCAAGTTTTGGTTATAGCCACGAGCCTAGAATAGTTCCCAGCTGTCAGACAAGTTCAGCTGGTAAATGGTTACATTGCCCGGCGACCGAGGTTTAGCCTAACAGGTCGAGACCGTATGACTTGATCTGAGAGAGTTGAAAAATACTTTGCACAGAATGTAAAATTGGCAAAAAAAAAAAAAAATGGCAGTCATTGGGGACTGCCGACAGAAGTAAAAACCTAAAACTATAAAATCATACGCGCAACACGTCATACTTACATCTACAGATATACAAAATGACAATAATTCCCTGTAGTCGTAATGACCTGGTGACAAGGTTTCTATTAGCAGCGCATTCCGCCTCTGTATTAGGTGCCTTAAGCCAAGCCGGTAGTGCTACCAGGTACAGAGGACCTACAATTTAAGGTGGAATCTGAACCATAGAAGCATTCTGGCGTACTTCACATTATACAGCAAGTTGTGCCAGAAGTGAAGTTGAGGTTAAGGGTCTATTAGAATCCTCACCGAGACGGGGACTTCGTTCCCCAGTCAGACACGACTGAGCCACCAGACCGCTACAGATACACTGTTAACATTAGCATGTCGGTGACGCGAACTAATAAGATTTTACATATCCAAAAATTGCCCAACGCACCTAAAGAAGTGTTCACTTCAAAAACTAAAAATCTAACTTAGTCGACAACCCGAATGTTGGTCGAATCTTCCCGAAGGAGATATACCAAGTTGTTGTGTCAGAGGCAGGAAGGCTAGTTCCTTTCGTCGGGGGCCTACAGTTTAACGTGAAATCAGAACCACGGAACGTTCCGGCGTCCGGAAGTAAGCGCCTCAACCGCTAAACTACCTTGTTTTGAAATATAAGTGCGCTAAGTACAATCAAAATCGGATAAAAAGTGTGGGTTTGAATGAGAAATGTTGATGGAAATTAAGGTGAGGGGGGGGGGGGGGGAAAGGAAGAGAATGTTTAGGTTTTTTGTGAGTTAAAAGTAAACAGTATTTTTCCATTTGTTTTAATGTATACGTATGCAAAGTTCCTCCAAAATTGGATAAAAACTGTTGGTTTGTATTAAGAATATTGACAACAACAACAAAAAACTTTCATTTTTATTTATTAGATACAAGTATAATCTACACTTTCACTGCTGTCCAAGTGCAACACGTCAAACATACAGCTAAATATATACTGCTATCACAGCATGTTGGTAACGCAAACTAATAACATTTTACCCGTTCTGGCCTCGCATTCGGGAGGACGGCGGTTCGAATCCCCGTCCGGGCATCCAGATTTGGGTTTTCCATGGTTTCCCAAATCATTCCAGGCAAATGCTGGGATGCTTCCTTCAAAAGGCCATGGCCGAATTCCTTCCCATTCCTTGCCCGCCATCCTTTCCCGTCTCTAAAGACCTCGCTGTTAGAGAGACGTTAAGCAGATAATTTAAAAAAAAAAACGGTAATTAAAAAAAAAAACATTTCACCCATCAAACAAGCGTCCAACGCTCATATCAATACGCCATAGCATGTCTGTGACGCGAAGTTGCAAACTCAAAGATTTACCCTCTTCCCCCCCCCCCCAATCATCGCCCAGCGCGCCTATAGATGCTTTCAACACAAAAAAAATAATTTTTTGATCAATAATGACCGCATCACCTGACCTGGCTGAAATACAAACCTGACTTGTACTTGATGCTAAGGGTTCATAATAAGTAAAAAATCTAAAAAATGTCTGTTGGGTTTGAACGGGCTTAAAAGCGTGATTTTAATAATATACTAGAGGAGTTCCCGGCGTTGCCCGGTATAGTTGGCGTAGATTTACCAGTACCCTATTATTATTCCCGCATTGAGAAACATTTGTACAAAGTTTCATAAAATTCGCGTCAACTTTTGTCTGAATTAAAGCAAACCTATATTCATCCGCCCCCTACCAAGAAACGGGTGGGTTGAAGTTTATTTGTACGTACACTATTTTCATCGTCCAAAAGATTCATGTATATCAAGCTTCGTTAATTTGGTTAAGAAATTGCATTACTACAATACTGAACACTAGATTATGTTAAATTCACATCTGATTCAATTGTGAAGTGAATGGATATACTTTTTGCTCGAAGCACCAGATACTTTAACTCCGCAGATTCGGAATAATATTACCGTTGGCCAAAGACATAGTGCATAATGAAAATCTCTGTTGTTTTTACGGCTGTCTATGGCGTTTAAAAATTGAATATCCCGAATTAAAGGAAAGAATACTTCAAGTTACGGCTATCTATGGCGTTTAAAAATTGAATATTCCGAATTAAAGGAAAGAATACTTCAAGTTTTGTTTAGTGTGCAAAATAGTTATTATTGTAAAGATATCTTATTGCTTTCATTAAAGGCTATGGTCACAGACATTTAAGTTGTGTGTTTAGTGCGAAGTATGCAACATCTAATCCTTTCATCTTTGAGATTTGTCATCATACGTTTAATGCTTCTGCGTTATTTAACGTTGAAACATAAGACATGCCAAATATCTGAATTGAGAGTCCAAGCTTTAAAACGGTGAAAACCCTATTGAAATCTGCTCCGTAGTTTACAAATTTTTGTAATACCAATATATCCGGTTTTCGTTTTATATAATAAAATAATAACACATTTTACTGTTGTTCAAAGTGTCCTGACATGAGTCGATATGTAGTGTTACTGTAAATAATATATGTAGGCGTTTTATAACCTCAAAGCCACAAGCCGACAAATGTGAGAATTATCGCACCATACGTCTAACATCACATACTTCAAAATTATTGACTAGAATAATATACAGAGGGATGGAAAGGGTAGTAGAAGAGATAGTCGGTGAAGATCAGTTTGGGTTTGGGAAAAACCGCGGTACAAGAGATGCAATTTAAGAAGTTAGGTGTAAAATATCGAGAGAATACTTCGTAATCTATATAAGAATCAGTAGCTACAATAAAAGTAGAGAATCATGAGAGACATGCATCAGTTAAAAAGGGTATGAGACAAGGTTGTATTCTATCTCCATTAATATTCAATTTGTATATATTGGAGCCAATAAGGAAATGATAGAAAAATTTGATGTGGCATAAGTATTCAAGGAGAAAATCAGTATGATACGATTTACTGATGATATTCTCCTGTAATAAGATAGACAATATTGAGAAGGTACCGAATGGCATGAAGGAAATATTGGTGGAAGATTTTCGATTAAATGTAAATCACAGCAAGACAAAAGTTATTAAATGATACTAAAAATAATACATTACATATAAAAATATGATCGGACACGTTAGAAGAAGTAAGTGAATTCCGTTACTTGGGAAGTAAAATTACAACTGAAGGCCGAAGCAGGAATGATGTTAAAAACAGATAGCTCTAGCAAAAAAAGCTTTAGTGAAAAAGAGAAATCTTTTAGATTCAAATGTTGATCTAGGACTAAGAAAGAACTTTATAAAACTCTATGTGTGGAGCACAGAATTTTATGGCAGTGAAGCAAAGATTTTAAGAATACAAGAAAGAAGGAAAATTGAAGGATTTGAAATGTGGTGATGTAGAAATATGATGAAATTAAAATGGGCAGATAAATAACGAAATGAACGCGTCTGAAATGATGGGTGAGAAAAGAATTTTGTGGAAGAGGCTTACAGGAAGAAGAGACAGTAGGGTGGGTCACATTTTAAGACATGCGGGACTGGTTAATTTGTCAGTGGAGGGAAGAATTATATAGTTACACAAAGAGTAGAATATGTGAGGCAGGTAACTGAAAATATAGGTTGTAAAGTGTATGTAATGGGAGTACCACAGGGTGGAGTATTGGTACCATTGGTGTTCATTTTTCTAATGAATAATTTGTTGATGATTTACTAACAGAAATTAGATTGTTTGCAGATGACATAATGCTATATAAAAGAATCAGAAAGGTAGAGGACTGTGAACAGTTGCAGGGTGATATGGACAGGATATTTAGTTGGGCTGGTAAACATGGGATGAAGATAAATACAAAGAAGAGTCAGCTTATTAGATACACAGATAAAAAAGTGAAGGTTGATTATGATTATAATGTGCGGAAAGAAGTGCTCGTTGTGAATTTGAAATCTAAATATCTTGGCGTAGCAGTTGATAACAAGCTCAATTGCGCAGAAACACATTGGACAGGTAGTAGCAAAAAGGTTTCGAAATTGTTGGAGAGTGATGAGGGGATGTACGAGAGAAGTAAAGGAATTGGGTTACAAAACTTTGGTCAGACTATTGCTTGAATATGGTGGTGTAGTACCAGACCCACATTACCAAAGTATCAAATACAGGAGTACCAAATATAGTTGGACGGGGTGCAAAGAAGGACTGCCGAATTTCTCTCTGGAAATTACCGCAGAATACAATCAGTAACAGATATTGTAAAAGAGCTGGAGTGGGATTCATTTGAAGATAGGATGAGAGTGAAGAGGATCATGGGAGTCTACAAGGCGTATATTGGTGATGAGGCGTACAAAGATATTGGTGTAAGAATTAATAGTAATATATGAAAGGAATGAGATGAGTATGACCACAAGCTGGCACTCGATTTCGGGTCCAGGGTGTGGAAAGATTTTCTTTTGTAGGTAAGGTGGTCAGAGATTGGAATAAGTTACCAAGAAAATTGAAAAATGTACCAAAAACAGCGAATCAATTTAAAGTTCAGGTCTGTGAAGAATAACAGTAGGTGGGTACAGAAAAGGGACAAAATGGGTGTTTAGGGAAATTGCTACTGGAGCTTGCGCTCCATTGCAATTGAATCAAATTAAAATAAAATTAAAAGAGGTTAGCGCAAGATAGGAAGAGATGGACGATTGCATCAAACCGGTCGAGAGACTGATGACAGCAAAAAATAAACCTTAAAATTGGAGGCCATAGGGAAGATAGACTTGCTAGACTTATTAACTCTGATGTTAATGTAAAGTTTACATGATAAAACTGTAGAAGCACTTTACATTTATTGAGAGAATATCTTCAATGGTACTCTTCGAACATTTGCCGAAAGCAGTCAAGGCACAATAAATGAAAAACTTTGTGTGGTTATCTGTTGGTAATATTCCGAGCGAGTGTCCTGGCTGAGGGCAGAGCTAAATCATATATATCACCCATAAAAAGAGTTTATTTTTGTCTCGAGCCCTCTTTGTACTTTCATACTTACCCCAAATCCATAAATGAAATATCATTTTCAAGATTATGTTTTTCCGCTTTGGTCACGCCATTAATTGAGAAAAGAATTTTTCGAAGTTCAACCCGTGTATGGAAAAAATATGAACACTCAAGGTGACAGGCATACGACTGTACAGTCAAGCTGCTACCCCCACCTCCCCTTTTTCTGGTGAGACTTCGTGAGATCTGAGCCTTTTTTTTAAGGTCTCATGCTTCCAAGGGTAGTTATACTCCCCTAAGGTCGGTTTTTGGACCAAAAAGTCGACTTTCGCGTCATTTGTAGACTTTTTTTTTAGCTCTACAAGCTACAAGAATTTCAAAACCTCATGTTCACCCACTCCCCTCCTTCTTCCCCCTTGAAGAGGTTTCGTGAGATTTCACCAGACCCCCCCCCCCCTATTTCACCTCACGTCATTAAAGCACGCCCCCTAAGCTTCGCTGCCGTCCGAAAGGAGTGATCGCATATCGCTGGATAGCAGCTCGAAATATCACAGAGTGCGCGTGTTTTCTAAAGTAAGAAGCTTTTCCTGTAGTTTTGTTTCTGCTGAGGAAACATTTCGTCACTTCCAACTTTTTCGCAAGACGTTGTAAGTACTCTGCTGCGCACCTGTTTCAGTTGAAAAATAAACAACTGCTACAGATGAGCCGATTCTTGTTTCGTCCTCTACAAACCACCATCGCATATCATTCATGAAATTTTCGCACAGGCCAGTTAGCTTTATTTAACTGCAATGGAGCGCATGCTCCGTGGCGATTTCCCAATGGACCCATAATTTTGTTTTACCCTTTCTTGCACCCGCCTGATTTTCCATCTATGAGTTTTAATTTTAAATTCCTTCAGCTTTTCGTTAAACTATTCATCACTTCCCCTGGCTTATCTAGGATGAATAATATGAACGTTGTCTTCGATTAAATATTGTGCATCTTGTATCCAGTTTCAATAAGAACTTGTTGAGTACTAGGTCAGTGTATTATTTCGAAATCATTCTCCTACTGAAAAACGTTATTTGCTAGTAGTAATTTACACTAAAAGAATGATAACTTAGCGGTACTATTATACAACTACTATGATTTGTCTGCTGATGCGTTCCGTCTTTCGTTACACTACCAGTACGTAACTATTAATTCATTCTTTTGGTACCTTGATCAAAAACAATAATCACATTTACTTTAAGAAATTTGTAATATTTTTTCTTTATTACACTAGCTGCCTGTTAACTTTATTAGATTCAATGTGTTAACGTTTTTTTTTTTTTTTTTTTTTTTTTTTTTTTTTTTTTTTTTTTTTTTACATTTCATTCCTCCCAGCAGAAGGCTGGGAGGCGGGCTGCTGGAGAGTCATAGGGGACTCTTTTCAGCCAATCTACTACTACGGGGAGGGAAGGGGGATGGAAAGTCGGCCGTGGCCTTGTAGGGAACCATCCCAGCATTCGCCTAAGTGTCTGAGGGAAACCACGGAAAACCTCAGACAGGATGGCCGAACCGAGTTTAACCCCGGTCCTCCCGAATGATAGGTAGGAGGCCAATATTGGCCTCCTCCCATCTCGGTAGTGTTAACGTTGGATCCACTAAAAAGTTTTAAATGATTTTTAAATATTTTCATCTGCGAGAAGAAAATGGAAGTATATTTTTTGCTTTTTCTATTAACGTCGTGAAAATAGACGAATATAATATTAATGACATTGGCGTAGTGCTGAAGCTATGAAAGGCCACACACATATATATATTCATGTAGAATGTATGTAGAACAAGCAAAGAAAAATTTGAATTTGGCATAAGTCTTCAGGTAGAAAAAATCAGTATGTTACGATTTGGTGATGACATTGTCTAAGCAGAACAGATTGAGGATGCAAAAAGGCTACTGAACGGCATGAATAAAATACTGGAGGAAGATTTTGGACTAAATAAAAAACCGAAACCAGTCAAAAGTGATGAAATGTAAGAGAAATGATAAAAAAAATTGTAGATTAAGTATAAAAATAGGATCGGATGTAATAAGAGAGGTAAGTGAATTCTGGTACTAGAATGTAAAATTACAAGTAATGGCCGAATCAGGAATGATGTTGAAAGCAAAATAGCACTAGTGATACGAGCTTCTTTCAAAAAGAGAAATATTTTAGTTTCGAATATTGATCTAAAGCTGAGAAAGAACTTTTTAAAATATTATGTGTGGAGCACAGCACTTTATGGTAGTGAAGCATTGATTTTAGGAATATCAGAAAGAAGGGAAATGAAGTATTTAAAATGTGATGTTATAGAAAGATGCTGAAATTTTAATGTACAGATAAAGTAACTAATGATGGGCGAGGAAAGAAGTTTGTGGAAGAGGCTTACAGAAAGAAGAGACAGGATGGTAGGTCATATTTTGAGTCATGCAGGATTGGTTAATTTGTTAGTGGAGGGAACAGTCGAAGGAAAGAACTGTAGAGGAAGACAGAGATTAGAATATATGAAGCAGATAATTGAGTATGTAGTTTGTAAGGGGTATGTTGTGATGAAGAGGTTTGCGCGAGATAGGAAGGGATGGAAGAGTGAATCAAACCAATTGAAAGACATGACAGCAAAATGAATATATATACGCAGCGCGCATGTGAAGGTGTTACAAGGAAAAAAAAAAAGAAACATTATTTTAATTTAATTTATTAGAGAAAATGCTAGATTCATGAAAAGATTATCATTAAAAACTATTATAACTTTTTGAATGCTACTTCGAATGAAATTTATAACCTTTTAAAAGCAGTTACAAGTAATTTTAGTGATTTATACAATACTTTGAAAGTAATAAACATTGTGTAGTCATCTAAATATAGTATTTGACACAACATCACATATCTATGTTATTTATAAACAAAAATCAATTCAGCAAAATTACAAAGTCTGAAGCATTCATTCACCTTTTATTGCAACATTCAGGACAAAATACCACAGGTCAACAAACCAATCTTCCGTAACTTAATTAAATGAATAATTTCATTAGTTAATGGAAGACTAAATTAGAAGAAATAAGATGTAGTAACAGTATACCATGGCGTTGGAGTCTGAGGAATCAATAGTACCACAGATAATTGTCGAAACCTTCTTTTTGTGAGCAGAATTTATCAATTAATTTTACAATCGTAACCTGCGAACAAAACAAGCAGCACACGTACTGAAAGTTCTCAACTAACTCAAAGACCGCTCAAATATTTTAAATTCTTATCATAATCTGCCACCAACAAATAAAAACCGGATAGGTATCAGTTGGATTCCGAACTGCAGGCCTAATAATCAAATTAATATCTTGCATGTGATTGGTCAAACTGCATTACTTACGAGTATCACAAAAATTCTGCTGGACATGTTTCCAAATTGTAAAGAACAAACAAAGGAGATAGCGTACAAATCTCTTGTGCGTCCACATTTGGACTACTGTTGAGCAATTTGGGATCAGTTTCGTAAGGGGTTGATTGACAGTATAGAGAAAGTACATAGAAGAGCTGCTCGATTTGTGACCGCTTGCTATAGTCCTTATGAAATCGTCACAGAACTGATTAGTAGACTGGGCTGGGGGTCTCTGGTAGATAGACGACACACGTTTCGTTTAAACTTATTGGTAAACATGTGTACTCCCACTTTCACTTACGAGTGTAGTGAAATACTTCGTCCACCAACCTATTTGAGTCGGAATTACAGGAAAGATAAGATTAGAGAAATAAGGTGCTGCACTGATTCTTATCTGAATTCTTTTTTCCCTCGTACCATTAGGGATTGGAATGCACAGCAACGAGATTAACTTTGGTGCTGAGCACCCTATGCCACCCACAATTTTGTGAATTGCAGAATATGTATATAGATGTAGATGTAGAGGTTGCCACCCGCGCCGCTAGTACAGCTACTCCATTTCAATCAATTTTATTGTAGATGCATTATGAAGCAATGCACTCTGAATAAAGAGTAATTTCAATAAATACGCTCTTCAGGAAAGCAAAAGTAGACAGGTGAGGGAATTACAACTCCAAAAATTTAGGATTAAAAAAAAAAAAAGAAGAAAGCGAATATTGCTCCCTGTGCATGAGCTCCTTCGCAATTACTAAGTTTGGAATAATCAGAAAAACCATAAAATAATGTCAGAACGGTGGTGCAGTAGGGGAAATGCTTTATGGGTACCAAGTACAGGAGTTGGAAGGGTGGAAAGAAGGGTTGTTAGATTAGTTTTTGGGAACTGCTACAGAGCATAATAAATAACTGATATGATAATGGAGTTGGGTTGGAGTCACTGGGAGACTGGAGGATGTATAAGGCGTCTATTGGTGATGAGACGTAGAAAGATATTGGTTCAAGTATTAAGAGAGGTGCGTGAAACGGAAAAGACGACCATGAACACAAAGTGGCAGTCGATTTGAGGCATAAGAAAGATGGAAAATTTCTTTTGTCTACAAGACAGTCATGGATTGGAACAAATTACCAAGGGAAACGTGGAATAATTTACCATAAACACTCAAATAACTTAAAATTCGTAAACGGTAAAAGTAGGTGGGTGGTGGAAGTTACAGACAGAGAATTTCAGATAAAACACAAGAAATAGTAAAACAGGTGTGTAGAGAAACTGCCAACGAAGTATATGATGCAATACAAATAAAGTTAATGCAGCAACACAAACAATGACCCAAAATATTTCTGTCCATAAATCATAATAGTTCAGTTCGCTTCTGCCAGTTAAGTAAATGAAATGAAATGGTGCTTGCAAAATGCACCTAGAATATATATTCGATAACAACTTGATTCAACGATGTTATAATCAACTTTCATTTAAACAATTAATGACTCTAGTGCACCAACTTTGATTCATTTTATCCAACTTTAATGTTCGAAAAGCTGAAAGAACTGTTTTTTCGCTAGCATTTCAAAGTATAGAAATTCTCGTCTCTACAACGGATTCTGGACAAAATTCGTAGTTCTCGGATAATAAACGACGCCATGTTTTAGCTGTCTGCCGAGGTGGTTTGTCGTTAAGTGGACACACAGTACATCTGCAAATATTGTGGAGCCGAACAGTGCAAACACAGGGCTGGCAAGCTGCCCGGGCATTTCAGAGTGGAATCAAAAAATGAACAAGTCGCCAGCCAGTGAGTTTTCGCTGAGTGGCCAAGCTCCGTAAATACAGACTCTGTCGAAACGACAGACGTATCGGCTTTGTAGTCATCATACGTATAATTAAGGCATAGAGTCAATTTCAAAATTATTCCAGCGGTTTTTAACAGCCTTATTATCCACTTTCACACCCAAGTTCAAATTGCAAACACAAATTTATACATATATTAATGTAAGCCTGTGACCGTTTTTTGCGTATCGTCAAGGGTCTAGAAAACTTCCAGTTTTAAGGGTCAAAGATTATGACAGGTTGACGTGATCTGTCCAGATACGAACTTGACCTAATGGTGAATAGAATCTCCTGAGCTTGAACAACTCAGAATCATTAACAGACGTATTAAACAAGAACAGAGACGATCACGCTATTGTATAATTTTCAAAGTTGTAAAGTCCTTTTTGAAACACCCTGTAGATTGAAACCCGCGTCCTTCGTTTTTTTTATGACTTTACATTTTGTCGACGTCGAGGTGATTAGAGGCGGAAAACGACTACGGGCAAGAAAAGGGAAGGAATGCAGTCATGGCATTTTGAAGGAATCTTCCCGACATTCGCCTGGAGTGATTTGGGGAAACCATGGAAAACCCAACTCTGGATGCCCGGACGGGGATTCGAAACGCCGTCCTCCCGAATGCGAGGCCAGAACGTTAACCGTTCACCCACCACGCTCGGTCAACTGTGAATAAATGAATTGCCATAACATTGTGTTCAGCCCAGGGGCGTAGCTACTATAGGGCTAGGCGGTGCAGTGCACCCGGGCCCCCAAGCTCAGAGGGCCCCTAAGCGCAGCTGGGGGGCCCTTGAGCACAGCTGGGGGCCCGAGTGCAGCCCAGGGCCCCCAAGCGCGGTTCAGAGGGCCCACGGGCCTTCAGGGCAAATGGGCGACTTTATTTAGCTCTGGGGGCCTTGTGACCCCCATGCTCAGCACCGGGCCCCTTGTCGACCTGGTTCAGCCTGTATTGTTTTACGGACTCAGAAGCAGATGTTTTCGTTATACTCTCTGTCTGTAGCTGCTGCTGTTTTAGTAAAGCTCGAATAAATGAATTGGCTGTCGTTTTTTACGGGTTGTTTGGTGATGCATCAAGAAGGGGGTTACATGTCGTCAGCAGCCCATGTCCGGGTTGATTATATATTTTGTCTCCCGTAAAATACGCACCATACCTCGCTGCTATGTGAGCGTGAAGCGTGTGTCCGGCGTAAGGCGCTTCCTATCTGGCCCCTCTGCTAGCAGTACGTCTGCATGTGTGGACACGACAGCGAGTCAGTAATACCCCGAGGCGCTAATATTTATCAGTCTAATTTGTGAAGTAAGTTGTCGGCATTGCTGCGATATCTACCTGTGCTGGTGGAGCCAAAATTTCGACGTTGTGGTTTCATAACATGAAGAGCGGAGCGGCTAAAACTCTACTACGCACTTTTCTCGCAGCCTGTTTTCTATAGCCTTCTTATATATTCTCTTCAATTGTAGAAATCAATTACACCGAGATGGGAGGAGGCCGTTTTCGGCCTCCTACCTATCATTCGGGAGGACGAGGGTCATACCTCGTTCGGCCATCCTGGTTGAGGTTTTCCGTGGTTTTCCTCAACCACTCTAGGCGAATGCTGGGATGGTTCCCTACAAGGCCACGGCCGATCTTCCATCCCCCTTCCCTCCACGTAGAGTAGTTGGCTGAAGAGAGTGTCCGTGACTCTCCAGCAGCCCGCCTCCCAGCCAGCCTTCAGGAAATTGTAAAAAAAAGAAACTCAATTACAAGCGGATTTAAATATTTTGTCAATTTTTAATCAAACCATTAAGACAAGATATGTACGTGTATTCAATGAGATGTATTACGAGTTCACGTGTATGCAGTGTTGCCAACTACACCGTAACTACGGTAAAAACACCGTATTCAGCATAGATCTACCACCTACCGTAGTTATAACCCTACGGTAGCAAAATACACTGTAATTGAAGGAGTCGTAATTTTTAGGTAATTGTGATATATTCTTCAAATTTCAAGAGTTTATCGACCGATGTAAATGCATCCTTAGTTTTATTTGAGTATTTATTTTTTATTATGTTGACAACACGTTAAATTTTTGAGAATTCCCAAATTTTAGCTTCGAAATATTACACGAACAAGTTTGATAGGTAATTGCCGTATTTGATTGTAGATGAATACTAAGAACTTTTCAATTAAGTCTGTTAGTATTCTTAGTTGACATTTTGAATTTGAAAAGATGGTGAGTAATAGTGACAGCGTTTCTGGAGAAAAAGATACCCTAACACCAACGCCAGCGAAGAGAAAGCGTGATAGGCAGAAGTTGCTGATCAAAGAATATTGTGATAGCGATGCTTATTTTAAGCACTTTCCGAAATTTATGTTGGCTACTTTGAGCTTATCACACTCGAATGCTTATTCAGTAAAGATAATGACATTAAAACAAAACAAAAAAAACAATAAACTCATAACAAAATCCCTTAAGGGAAATCTTTTACCGCAGCAGGCTATACAGTGACACGGGAAAAACTGAATTGATTTTAAACCTGCTAACGCTGTGATACAAAAACATAATATTGATATCTATAAAAATGATATTACAATTATACTATCTGATTCAGATTAAAAAAAGAATTTTTCTTCAAATTCTGGCCTTTACTTTTGCTGTAGTAACATTTAATTTTTTACCGTAAAATATAAACTACAACATAATTTCGGAAAATCTACCATATTTTTGATAAATTCTACCATCAGCTAGATTTCAGGGTTGGCAACACTGCGTGTATGCATCATTGTGTGTGTGTGTGTGGTTGTTATATATATGTATTCTTGACAAAGGTGAGTGAAGGAATTCCCTGTTGCGTGTGTCGAAGTTGAATAATTCGGTACTGAATCGCGGGGGCTAGCCGAATTAAGCTGTCACCCCATTACGTCCCCAGCGGGATCGGACGGATGGGTGACAAGGAAAGCACGCGCTGCACTTCCTTGCCACGCGCGTCGAGTGCCCCGCTGGACTCGGCTTTGCCGGCAGATAATGTGGCAAGTACCACGACCCGACAAACGGATAAGCATTTCGGAATGGACGAAGACACTACACCATCCGCTGTGTTCAACATTCAGCGTTTAAACGGTGACGTGTACTCGGGGAGTAAAGCGTCCCACTACTCCACCAGAGAGGACATACAACAAACAGTGACGTGCCGTCAACTACAGGAAGAAGGAGGCGCGTAAATCTACTGTAGTCAGCCTGGCAGTGACGAAACTTAACACAGCAAAGAAACAAAAGAAATCTAAAGTAAAAAAAAGAAGTCAATGGAAACCTTTGACAATTCTGCAGCCTAGGCCTCTGGGCGTAATGGAGTCAGAGGGCGTCGTTCCCGAAAACAGAATTGGCAGCAAGACAAGGAAGGCTTCGTAATGCCGAAGACAGGGAAACCCCCACCATCCTTGAATCCATCTGCGATGGAGGTGGAAAACCGTTTCACAGCCTTGACAGTCAACGATCCACCGTGAATGGAGCCGAGATGCTACTCCATCCCACCTATAGTAGTGGAAATTGCAGAAAACTACAACACTTTTCATGACCAGGTGGCAGCTGTCATCAAGAGTCCATTTGCTGCTAAAACAGCAGATGGCGACAAAATAAAATTCAGCCTGACTACTGCCGAAGACTTTGTGGCCGTCACTTCTCTCTTTCAACAGAGGAACATCCCATACTACAGTTTCCCGATCGGAGCGGTGAAATTATTGAAGGTGGTGTTTCGTGGCATTCCTAGGACTCTGCTAACAGAGACATTGAAAGAAGAGCTACGACGTGAGGTCCGTGGCTCAACTTCGTCGTCCCGGCAGTAATGAAATAATGCCGCTTTTCCTAGTAGTGACACCAGACCTGCCCGGAAATCGCACAATATTTCAAGTTGACAAGCTCTGCTACCTCAGAGTATCGACAGAGAATCTACGGTCGTCGGCTGGACCGCAGCAGTGTTTTAACTGTGAGTTGTTTGGTCATGTGGCACGCCATTACAAAATATGTCCGGTGTGCGTGAAGTGTGCGGGACAACACGACGCAAAGGATTGCCACGCGCATAAGGGCCGTGATCTACCAATCTGCGGAAACGGCCACGTTGCCATTTGGAAAGGCTGCCCAACCTATAAACGAGCCCGCGATTGTCAAAGAGGAGTGGGGACAGAGGATCCTCAGAGGCGTCTACAACAACAGTCAAACCAACAACAAATGTTGGAGTTCAGTGAACTGTCAAACTCTGACTCAACGAAATCTAATTTCCAGGAACTGAAGAAAACGAAGAAGTAGAATACCAAGAAACTGGCATCTTCCAAAGTGCAACCAGACTTATCCTTCGCTGAGGTCACCAAAAACGTGATTGATACTTTGCCCTCCACACAGTCACAACACCAAGACACTTCGACGCAGCCGGTGAAGCAAAGCTCTGCTGCAAAGACCGTATAACTGATGGGGTTGCAGACTGTACCACCAAAGCGTCAGAAAAGACAAGGTCTACCACGCCAGCAGCCAGAAGAGGCGGCAGAGAAGAATGGGACAAATTTCGGGAGACTACTCTATATAATTGAGAATATACTCAGCATGATGGTAAGCCTCCTAACGCGGCTGGATAGAATGTCTTCGGACATCACAGCTGCAGTAACGTCGGCGCTTGCCAACACCACCGTAACCCAACAACGCAGCCATGAATAGGAGGCCACACATTCATAGCCTCTCTTTCTGTGTGTGGCATGCCATCGGTATTCATGGACAATTGCTTGAGTTTCGACAACTTCTGCGGGATGAAGATGTGGACATTTACCTCGTCAGTGAGTCCCACTTGAAACCTTGCCTGTGGGCGGCAGAACCAAAATACTGCTGATACCGTAAACACCGACTGATGGCCGGTGGGGGTGTTGCGCTATACATAAAACGCGGTATTTCCCACTGCGAAGTCCCTCTTCCTCCTCTTCAGCAGGTAGAAGCTGTCGCGGTTCAGGTGAAAACATCCTCAGGTGCTGTCACCGTCGCCACAGCCTACCGACCACCACGCAGAGTGCTTGACGAAGCCGACATCGCCGCCCTTATCACACTTCCTGGTAAAATCCTCATTGGCGGAGATATGAATGTGAAGCAACAGTATTGGTATAGCAGAACTGCTAATCCGGCTGGAAACCTCCGAAGACGACTAGCCTACCGCCACAACCTATGTGTATCGGGACCTCATAAACCAACGCATCATCATGAAATCGAAGTTTTTTTTACTTATGGCTTTACGCCTTGTCGACGGCTAAGGTCATTAGAGGCGGGATGGGACTGGAGACAAGGAACAGGAAGGAATTTGGCCATAGCCTTTTTAAAGGAAGCATCCCAGCATTCACCTGGAGTGATTTGAGGAAACCATGTAAAACCCAAATATGGATTCCCGGACAGGGATTCGAACCCACGTCCTCCCGAATCCGAGACCAGAACGAAAAATGGAAGTCCGCCTGTTGTTCTTGCCGAATCACAGGTTTTGTCTCGGTAACAACCCTTAACAGACTATCTTCGGACCACTCTCCTGTGCTACTTGAGGTCGACGTTGAGGAGTGGCAGGCAACGAATCAACCAATCAATTCCTGATTACAAGCGGACCGACTGGGACCGGTTTAGGGAAGTCTTAGCGACCAAACTGGAAGCGGATACAGTGGAGGGGAATGTTGAGGAGCCTCTAAGATTCTTCACCAACACCGTAAATGAAGCTACAAAAGTCGCCACTCCATTGTTTCATCTTCGCATGGAGCGTTCCTGTCAGCTTCCACCTCACCTCCTTGCGTTGATCAGAAACAAAAATCGGATCACGAAGGAATGGAAACTAACGAGAAACCGTGCCACTCGCCGCCTCCTCAATGAGATGCAGCGAGAGCTGAAGGCAGCACTTGTAGAACATCGAAACCGTGAGGGGTTGCACGTGTTTCAATGCTGCGACTAGTCGATGGCAGCATGTGGAACGAAACTAGGCGACTCACCCACCGGAGGACGGTGATACCACCACTCCAAGGCGAACGCGGTCTTGTATTTCTACTGGAAGACCAAGCTAACGCTTTCGCTGACTGCTTTGAGAAAAATTTCCAGCCTGTGGATAACGACGTTGACGACCGTCACATCGCAGCAGTACGTCTACGACTGCGGATGTACTTCTCTGCCGACGACGACCATGACATCACCGAGATTGGACCGCAGGAGATAGCTAGCTGCATCGCCGGACTTCATCCACGAAAGGCACCTGGGCACGACAAAGTGGAAAATCGGGCACTCAGAAATCTACCACCTGAAGCTTTGAACTACTTGGCGCGACTCTTCAATACCATTCTGCGAAACCAGACTTTCCCGAGAGCATGGAAGCATGTCATTGTTGTTGGGGTCGATAAGGCTGGGAAAGATCCAATCTTTCCCCAGCATTGCCGGCCAATCAGCCTGCTACCCGCGCTCAGCAAAGTGGTCGAGTGAATTCTGATGAAGCGTATTGACACCTACCATCCAGGTTGCAGGCGTCATACCCGATCACCAACTTGGGTTCCGTAGAGGGCACTCCACTACGCAGCAACTGATGCGTGTTGTGGAGACAGCGACGAGGGCCTTCAACGAGAGAAGCTATTGCGGTATGGTATTGCTCAACGTGGCCCGAGCATTTGACTAAGTGTGGCATACCGGACTGCTCTGCAAGTTGTACGAATGGGGCTTGCCTGGAAATTACATGAAACTGATCTGCAGCTACCTGTCTAGGCGCACCTTCTGTGGCAGGGTTGACGATGCCCTGTCAACATGACGGCGCATTCGTGCAGGTGTACCACAGGGCTCTCGACTGGGTTCTTTATACCTAGTACATAGCCGACATTCCAGCATCTACGAATGTGAAAACGGCCACGTACGCCGACGATACGGCATCCTTCACATCCAGGCGCAGCAGAGCCATCGCCAGTAGACGACTGCAGGAAACTCTTCAGCAGACGATAGCCTGGGCCAGGAGGTGGCGGATAAGTATAATCCCCACCAAAACGCAAGCGATTATGTTGGCGCGACGCCTACGACGCCGCGAACAGCAACTATCACACTCGCAACTTCAGCTCGGAGGTAAAACCATCCCCTGGGCGCCGACTGCTCGCTACCTCTAATTGCCACCTCAAGAAGTTGCAAGTGCTACAGAACAGAGCACTGAAGCGGGCACTACATCTGCCCGACCGTTTCCCCACTGATGCAGTGCATGAGGTGTCTGGAACACCCAGGCTTATCGAAAGATTCAGGCAACATGCCTATACATTCTACAGTGCAGCACATCACTCTGCCAATCCACTGGTCAGTTGTCTCGGCGAATATGGAACTGCCGCTGACAAACATAGTAGACCATCGGTGCTGACGGAGCGCTAAGGAACAACTAATAATACACCATCAAGACGACCATCCAGAAGTGAAGAGAAGACCTAGCTTTGAGGCAGAGATTGGTGTGAATTGAGCTCAAATACATTTGTCACTAATAAAGTCGAACGTTCTCCTTCCAATCGTTAGCACCAAAGTTTCATAAGTTTGTTGACAGCTTCTGTCTTAATGTTTCATTATTAGCTTTGATTACCTCCCTCTTCAATGCATCCCACACAGCTCACTTCTTCCGCTCAATTCATTCAGAGTTATTTTTTCGACCCACGTCTAAGATCTCTGCTAACAGGAGTATAACGATTACGGGAATTGTTTTTTCTAAATTACTCGAATCATTCCGCTAGAAGATTTTTTCCTGATGCCATCTGCATCGCTGCTTGTGCCTTTTTCAACGTAGGAAAAAGAAAATCTCTGTATTTTTTAATTGAGAGTTTTTCAGTAGAACAATACACAGTTCTCATCACAATCATATTATTTACTATTAATACCAAGAAAAACAACAGTTCTCTGGATTCTAGACTACATTAAGCCCGTATCTGAGAGCATCAATTCAAGCATGTGCTGTTAGCAAACATAAGAGATTACGGATGTGGGAACATATCAGAAATATCAAGAAAGTACCAGCAGTAAAATATTCTACACCGGCATTTTTCCAGCTGCGTAGTAATGCGTTTGTGTTTCTTCTAGTAGCAAAGCGTATACATTTGTTATGTAGTATCTCTGTAATCTTTACCGTTGAGCTTCACTCAGGTTAATCTACTGTTAATCATTGATTTAGTGGTTTCACTAACGTTGACCGCGTATTCTAACGTTCTATATTTCATAAAACTGAACTAAAGTAACGTAATATTAAAACAATGACAAAAAAACTATCAGGTACGATGTTTACCTGTATTGTAGCGTGATCTTTGGTTGGTGTCTCGTAGAGGAGTGTTCATCTTAGAAGCAGTGCGATCTCTGGCATCTGTTTCTTCTCAGTATGAACGAGTTATCATTCCTTGTCCAGTTCCGCGATAATAAGATATACGGTAATGCACCATAAACTGTTAATAGCCTATAAAAATTGGGTATGTAGTTTTGGACGATGCATGGACTAAGGGATACACACATGCATCCCACTTACAGATTTATAATAGCGTAAATAATTCATAGCAATATTACTAAAGCATTTAAAGTAAGAGAAGAGGAACGATGGTCCCTTCCCCCAGCGATAAAACATTTAATGTTGTGTTGTTGCCTCTCCTTGGCACAGTGAGAAGCCTTGAATGTAAAGAGTCGCGTGATCTCCGCACTCGTTCATAAAAGACACCAGACACGTTTTTTTCGCAGAGAGCGTCCGAGATGATTAAAGTAATTTGACGCAAGAACTAACCACACGTCGGCGTGAAGATAAGGCGCGGACATCATCTGTTGAATCTTCCCTTCATCACTTTTTTCGCTATTTTTACTCTTGGAAAGAATTATCTTTTTATTTAAAAAAATATGAAAATATGGGGTATGTAAGAGGAAGATGACAAAGTTATTCACAATCACTAAAATGTTGGTATCTGTCTTTGTGTTGAAACTGTTTAAAAATGCAGGGATTAATAAGAGTCTCAAATATAGTAACTAACATAACTTCCGTCGCAGACAAAGCTAAATCTAGATTACGATTCATTGATCGTGTTTTGAGAATTTGTAATGCTCATACAAAGGAAATAGCGTACAAAACATTAGTGCGTCCGCATTTGGATTACTGTTGTGAAATTTGGGATCCGTATCGCAAGGGATTGATTGACACGTTAGAGAAAGTACAGAGGAGAGCCGCACGATTCGTGACTGCTAGTTACAGTCCTTACGAAAGTGTCACAGAGTTGATACATAGATTGTTCTGGAAATGTTTGGCAGATAGACAACGTCGTTTTCGTTTGAATTTATTGGAGAATATGCGAATATCTATAATTTACGAGTGCAATGAAATACTTCTTCCGCCAACCTATTTTGTTCGCAATGACCGGAGGGATAAGATTAGAGAAATAAGATGCCGTACTGTTCCGCATCTTCTAGTCTGTTCTCGCCTGAGATCAAAGACAACACACCTATCGCATTGTAAATCTGTAAGCGATCAATTTGTTCAGGCATTACACAAAAACTGTAGCCCATTTTGAAAGCAAATGGTGGTGCTTAAAATCAGCAATAAATCTGATGAAGGTGTCACCGGGTAACAATTGGTTCGTACCGAGAACATCTCACACTGCATCTCAGACGAACACTTTCACGGAATAATCCCCAAATATCACCATGCAACACAGATAATCACTCCACCCTTTGAATTCGGTTGGTATTATTTTTTTTTATTACGTGACTTTGGTTATTTATTTCTTCAGTTTTCTGAAATAGAGTACATAAAGTGTTAATCAAACCACTACATCAAAGAAGAACATTCTAATAAGCGTGACGAAATTGAGATATTTAATTTACGGCAAAGGTTTCAAGGATGCTACATTAGCAACGCTTATACTTTGCTGCTGGAAGAAAAACAAAAGGCAAACGCGTCACTACGCATGCCAAGGTACGAGCGCGTAAAGCAGTGGGAAATTGCTAAACTAAACTAAAAAAAAAAATATTCTGCAATGTGTCCCGCAGAAAAGTAAGCTCTCAACACCTGATACGCAATATAAACGTTATCTTACACACATTAGCACACAATGTGCCATTTACTGTGCCCGCATTACAAGGTGTCGTCATTCGAAGCGTTGTGTCAGCTTGCGAGGTGGACTTGGCGTGTGCATTGACGCCACAATATTCATCCGACATTGCGTCAGCAACGTATTGGTATCTGCTAAATAGTGTCATAGTCCCTGGCCATCTTAAATGCTTCTAACTCTCGTCAAACTCAACAGAAATTCTTTCAGTTTTTTTCAGAGATAATCACCGACAGTGCTGGGTGAGCGGTTAACGCTCTGGCCTCGCATTCGGTGGGACGCCGGTTCGAATCCCCATCCGGGCATCCAGATTTGGTATTTCCATGGTTTCCCCAAATCACTCCAGGCGAATGCCGGGATGCTTCCTTCAAAAGGTCATGGCTGAATTCCTTCTCGTTCCTTGCCCCCACTCCTATCCCTATCATCACTTACTGAAGTGAGGTCCGGTGTTCCTCAGGGAAGCGTGATAGGGCCTCTGTTGTTTCTCATATACATTAATGATTTGTGCGACATAATAAGGGGGATGAAAAGATTATTTGCCGATGATGCTATTATTTATCATGAAATCACAACCCAGGACGACTGCGCTTTGTTACAAGACAATATTATGAAAATAATTGCGTGGTGTAAAGATTGGAAGTTGGAGTTAAACGCTAAAAAGTGCCAAGTAATGCATGTAAGTAAAAATGTGACACCATTTAGCTTTGAATATACTATTAATGGCACTGTCCTTAGAACGGTAGATTCCGCTAAATACCTAGGGGTAACAATTCGTAATAATTTGTCATGGAATGAGCATATCGAGAATGTAATTGGGAAAGCAAATCGTATACTTCGATTTCTAGGTCGTAATTTAAAACAATGCACTCCGGACGTTAAATCGATTGCATACAAGTCACCAGTGCGGCCTCACTTATAATATTGTTGCTCTGTATGGGGTCCCCATCAAAAGGGATTAATGGAGGCATTAGAGGTGGTCCAAAGAAGAGCCCCCAGATTCGTGACAGGTATATATAGTTGGAGGGAAAGCGTAAGTGCCATGTTGAAGGAGTTAGGTTGGGAAGACCTGGAGCACCGAAGGCGTTGCTCTCGACAGAAGCTAATTGAAAAAATTCTCGACTGACGTATTTCGGAATGACAGTAAACAAATATTCCTACCAGCAACATTCATATCTCGGAATGACCGCGAAAATAAGATAAGAGAAATCAGGACCAGAACCGATTCATTTCTGTACTCATTTTTTCCACGAGTAATTAGGGAGTGGAATAGAAAGGATTTACCGGGCGACTAAACATAAAATCCGACAGGAGTAGCTTTCGATAAAGTACTCCGGCCATCCTGATCTGGGTTTTCCATGGTTTCCCCAGATCGCTCCATGCGAATGCTGGGATGGTTCCTCACAATAGCCCATGGGCGCCTCCTGCCATATCCCGTATATCCCTTCCAAACCATTACCTTCCCGGATAATGCACCCTCCGCCACACACTTTTAGTGAATCGAAGAGTAATAGTAATAGATACACAGTTGTTGCATAAATGTTTAAAATTAAACACTATCTATTAACAACTGTTTTATTAATGTTTTTCACCAGACGCGTTTGGTCCTTTTAGAATGGGGCATCAGTGGCAGTAAATATACATAGTGCTGTAAGTCTGTCTGCATAAATGATTGACTATTATAGATATTCACTCTAAAATGGGCTAATGTCTTAATAGTATACTAGTGTAAGCCTGTGATCGTTTTTTTTTTGTTTTTTTTTTTTTGTTTTTTTTTTTTTTGTTTTTTTTTGTTTTAGATGGGTCTAGAATAGTTTAAGGGTCAAAGATTATGATCTGACCAAATATAAACTTAAGCTGTGTTTCACTCTTAATGTGAATAAAATCTTTTGAGTGTGAAGAACTCATAAGTATTAATAGACGTATTAAACATGGACAGGGACGATCCTGCTATCGTATAATTGTTTCAAAGGTCATAGACTCGAATTTGTTTTAGGTATTTGACCCTTAAAGTTCACTCTGCAAAATTAAAAAAAAAAATCTGTTTGCTTCGAAAGTATCACGTATTTTTTTTTTATCGATATTGGGCAAACAATGATAGTGTAATCATTAGTCATAGTATCTTTAACCGCCAGATAACTTAATACACATTCCATATTATTAAACAGTTGATCAACTCCGAAGAAATGTAGGGTCTACTGCCAGAATAGTTGATTTGGTAACATATTTGGTCTGATGTCCACTTAAAATAACCGAATAACTCACATACAGCAAACGTGAATAAAGACCATTAACGAAAGTGTTCAATAAAATACGCTAAAAAGCAAATAAACTGTAATGCATAAACTGTAGTCAAGCAAAAACATTAGTGAAAGTTTTAATTAAATTGAAATTTATCCTAAGCTGGAATGACAATTGGCATTTGTGGTTACAGCAGACACCATGAGTAATTTAATTTTTTAAAGTTTTTTAAGTTGCATCCATTAGCAACATGTTTCTGAAAATCAGATCCCATTTTTTCAGCCGCTATATTTATCAATATTTTTTTTAACTATGAAACGTTACGAAAAGTAAACTTAATGAATGTATTATGGAAATTAACTATTAAATTGTGGACATAACTACGAATTTCTTCTAATGGTTCGCTGTTTTGTAAGCGAAGGCTGGCATGTGCTACCGTTCTCCAGCCAATAGCTATCGAGTTAAGTGAATGAGTGAGTGAGCTTACAAAATTATATACTAGATGTTGGTTCCCTCTAATACTGTTAATGTACTGTACATAGTGTTTTTGTAATATCTGCACAATCTTCGTAAGTACAGGGTATCTATATAAACTTTTTCAGTCATACAGTTAATTCCATATTATAAAGTGAATATATACAATATTATGTGTATTATACGGATATTACAAAACCACTATGTACATTAATAGCAGTAGACGACTGAGCGTGGTGGGTAAAAGGTTAACGTTCTGGCCTCGCATTCGGGAGGACGCGGGTTCGAATCCCCGTCCGGGCATCCAGATTTGGGTTTTCCATGGTTTCCCACAAATCACTCCAGGCGAATGCCGGGATGCTTCCTTCAAAAAGGCCATGGCCGAATTCTTTCCCGTTCCTTGTCCCCAGTACCATCCCGCCTCTAATGACCTTAGCCGTTGACGAGGCGTAAGGCAGTAAGTAAAAATTAAAAAAAAAGCAGTAGAGCATTATTCAGACATTCTTGCATTGTAGAGTGAATATAAATAATATTTAATCTTTTATACAGACATAATTACAATAATACGTATATTTACAGCCACTGATAATGCTCCATTCCAAAAGGGCGAAACGTGTCTGGTGAAAAACATTAATAAAAGAGTTGTTAGTAGACGATGTTTAACTTCAAACATTTGTGGCTATTCGTGACCTGAGAACTATTCTAAACACGTGATTTTATCCGAAACAAGATGACAGGCTTACACCTACTTTATATTATAGCGTCCTTATATATAGTAATAGGAAAAGGTTTCAAAATTCTGCACTTGTTGGAGAGAGTGGTGAAGGGATGTAAGGAAATAAAGGAATTGGGTTACAAAACTTTGGTCAGACCATTGCTTGAAATATGATAGTGTAATATGAGACCCGAATTTTAAGCATCAAATGAAGGAGTTGGAGACGGCTCAAAAAAGGGCTGCTAGATTTATTTCTGGAAATTATCGCAACACGCAGTCGGTAACAGATATGACAAAAGAGTTGGAATGGGATTCTTTTGAAGACATGAGGAGGGTAAAGACGGTCATGAAGTGTACATGGCGTATATTGGTGATGAGGCGTAGAAAGATATTGGTATAAGAATTAAAAGTAATGCATGGAAAGGAAAAGATGACCATGACCACAAGCCGGCATTCGATTTCAGGCACAAGGGTGTGGGAAGAGTCTATATTTTAGGTAAGGTTGTCAGGGATTGGAAAAAGTTAGCAAGAAAAATCATTAATAATTTACCAAAAACATTGAAAGAATTTAAAGTTTAAATTTGTAGAGGCCACATATAGGCGGATGTATGAAAGGGGGAGGATGGGTGTGTAGGGAAATTGCCAGCGGAGTGTGCGCTTCATCGCAATTTTAATTAAATTATAGATATGTTATCGTTTCTGGTCATGTTCTTACAGTTTTCAATCACACAGAATAATTACTAAGTGTGACATTGACATGAGGAAAGGAGACAGGTATAAACAGAAAATTCTGATAGAGAAAAATCACCGGGAAAATTCTGAAACACGTTTCAGCTGATATAACAGTGTATCGTGAAGTCATCATTTACCATAGCTCTGTTTTTAAATTTCTTTTATCATGACATAAAGGTACAATTTGATGAGTAGCGAACGGATTTAAATTCTGTGTAACCCTGGAAATTTATAGCTTAAATTTTATTAAAACCCATTCACAGTTTTGAACTAAGCTGACTTTTTAATTTATTTTGTTAACCTACTACGTAGCATCAGGATTAAAGATAAATAAAAAAAACACACTCAACATACCGCCACAACACAGATGACGCACGAGTTTGGCGACACATACTTTTTGGTTCACGGCAGTTGGTAAAATTGAACAAACCAACAACGGATTATATATTTCGAAAGTGACCAGCAAATTGAAACGTGTGATGTGAAATCTCATTGTCAATAGTGATTTCACCTAAGTTTGTGGGAAAAATATGGTGGAACACACAGCTAGTTAAACCACATTCGAAACTACAAATAACTAATCTAAGCAAAACTGTAAACAGGTAGTAATGTAAGCAGGGTTGGCAACTTACGTGCAAAAAATAACGTATACTTGTAAGACGAAAATAAAAAGTATATGAAAGAAAAACAGTTATTTTCTAAATTTCGGTGTATATTGTCACAGTACATAATCTTTTTTTTTTTATTGATTTTTATTTGGCTTTAAGCGCCTAGGCACTATACAACCATCATCCATTTGTACATACATATATAAACATTTTACATTTAGGTAAGAGAGCAAGACTTGACATGATTAGTAAAATATAAACGATATAACTAGGTAAACTGATTAATCAGAAAGGAACATTTTTGTTTATCCCCTAAAGGGGTTTGACACATTATGTTTAAATACAATTGCTCACACATAATTAAACACATAATTAAAACACATAATTAAACACATAATATATACGATATAACTAGGTAAACTGATTAATCAGAAAGGAACATTTTTGTTTATCACATTATGTTTAAATACAATTGCTCACACATAATTACCAATGATACAGTGAAATATACAGATATATAAATTATTGTTAGTTCCTTATAGTTGTTGTTGTTTTTTTTGTTGACATTACAATGGTTAAAATCCTTACAATTAACTAGTTTTTCACATCTAAATTTTTATATTAGTTGACTTTACAAATTTACTTAGCAACTTGTATACGGTCACGTTGTTACCGTGTAATAAACAGCTAATGCTTGTTGGGAGAGGTATTCCATAGTTGACGAGTTGTTTTATAAATCTTTGTCGATGTTGTTTATATTTAGGGCATGAAAACACTATGTGATTAATATCCCCTATTTCTGCTCTATCGCAATCACAAATATCAGTATTTAGGATGTGTATCCGATGTAAATGCTGGGGGAATATACCATGGTTAAAGCGCATTCTAATTATAGTGGAAATGACGCCTCTATGATCCGGAAAGTTGAGGAACCATGGGCGGGATGGTATTCGGGGTTGAATCGATCCATAATGATGTCCCTTCCTGCTTTTGCTGGAGTCCCATTCAGTTTGCTATTTGTTCAGAGCCTTTGTTTTTATTTTGAAGAGGTAGTCAGTGTACGGAAGCTGGATATCTAAGGTGTCTCCTATTCTAGCGGCTGTCTTTGCCATTTGATCCACTGTTTCGTTATCCGGAACCCCTGCATGTGCTTTTAGCCAAAGGAAGTTTATGGATTTATTTCTTCTGGACAATTCTAGATATGTCTCCACAATCTTAACTATAAATTGATTGGTTTTCTTGCCCAAAAATTTTCTTTGGATGGAGTTCAGTACGCTAAGCGAGTCAGAGATTATTAAAAAACTCGTCTCAGTCAATGACAAGCTGTGCTCAAGTGCTCTTAATATAGCGATGGCTTCTGCCGTATAAATTGATGTATTTGATGGTAATTTATACTTTTCTTGATACTTGGTCCTCGGGCAATAAAAGGCGCAGCCTATTCCATCCCCTAAGTCTATTTTGGATCCGTCCGTATATATATAAAACGAATAATTCCAATTGTCCTCCAGGTATTTCCTTACTGCTTGTTTGTAGGTGACATGTTGGTTGGTCTCAGGAGTTATATAATATATTGGTATCTGTATCATGCTAGTGCTGGAATAATACTCATATGGGGGAAATATCTTCGTTGGAATAATTCTGTCTGCCAATTTTTCCCACTCTCTGTAACTGTGAAGGACTTCAGCCAGTCTATGACGCTCTGTGATGTATCCATGGTTATACAAAGCTTTGCATTTCGAGATAATTGGATGATTCCTGTATGCTAGCCTTTCCAGAATATATTTACTAGCCAGCCAGTTTCGTCTGATATTCAGGGGCATCTCCCGAGCTTCAATCAGTAGGGCGTTAGTGGGAGTCGATCTCATGGCTCCCAGACAGGTTCGTATACAGCTGTATTGGAGTTTGTCCAGCATGGAAAGGGTTCGAGTATTTGCGTTGCTGTATAGAATGCTTCCATAATCTATTTTAGATCGAATTAAGGCTCTGTATATTGTTAAGAGGGTGTTGTGATTTGCACCCCACCATACCCGTGTTACGCTTCGTATAATGTTCAGAGCTGGGTTACAGGAATTAACTATTTGAGTAATGTGGGGAATCCAACTGAGTTTGGAGTCCAGCACTAGACCCAGGAAGCGAACATTGGACTTAACTGTAAATGAGTAGATTCCTATTCTGACTGTTCTGATTTCGTTAAGATCTAATCGATTTCTGGTGAATATTATCACTGAGGACTTTTCAGTTGAGATTTGTAGCCCATTCCGTTTAAACCATTTGTCCATGTTCATCATCGTAATTGTTAGGTTGGATATCGCTTCCTCTATTGTAGCCGCCATACAATATATACAGATGTCATCCGCATATTGGAGAATTCGGGTGTTTGGATTAACTACTCTTTCCAAATCCCATGCGTATAGAATATATAATAGTGGACTCAGAATAGCCCCTTGAGGTAGTCCTGTATAAAGTTTTCTTGGTCCTATGGTATGATCCCTGTATCGTATGAAGATTGTTCTTTCCCCCAACGGGGTGTTAATGCCATACACTAGCCTCTCTGGAAGCCCCAATCTTTTTAATTTTTCCATTAGGATAGGGATTTGCACATGATCATAAGCCGAACAAATGTCTAAAAACAGAGAGACCGTACAGTTTTTTCTTTTAAAAGAATCAGTGATATCCGTTGTCAAAATAGTTAAATTATCTATTGTCCCTCTCCCTTTGCGAAATCCAAATTGTGATTGAGGGAGTAAATCGTTCGCCTCTAACCACCATTCCAGGCGGTTCTTAATCATTCTCTCTAGAGCAGTGTTTCCCAACCTTTTTTGGGTCATGTCCCACTTTCAACATTTTTTTGCCCCCCATACATAATTTTTAATAAAAAAATTATTTGTTATTAAAGAAACTGATATAGGATGGATTTTGAAAGAAAACACTTTAATATTATCATAAAACACAGTAAGTAAAATTAAAAAACATATAATGAAATACTAAAATTCAAATTCAAAAGATTTATAATAAACATTTATTATGGCAATTAAGTGTGATCCTTTTAAGAATTTGCTTTTTTGCTATATTTTGTAACCATATCTGGCATTGTTTTTAAATAACCCAAAGAGAAAGCGGTAAAGTCGTATCAAGTCAATTTCTAAATTGCCCCCCTAAAAAAACCAAATTGCCCCCCAGTGGGGCGTGGGCCCCACGTTGGGAAACACTGCTCTAGAGTCTTCCCTACGCACGATGATAAAGCTAGTGGCCTATACGAAGCCTGTAGTAGTGGATTTTTTCCAGGTTTTAAGACCGGTGAAATCACCTGTGTTATCCAATCCTCCATTAACTCATTTTTTGTCCATGTTTCATTGAAAATGTGGAGAAGTAAATCTCTGGCTTCTGACGGCAAATTTGTAAGCATTGGATAATGGATATTATCAATTCCCGGGGATGTGTTCTGGTTTGTTGATAAGGCTTTTTCTAGTTCTATTCTAGAGAAAGGGGTCATCATTGGATGAGAGTGTTCCTCTTCCGATTCAGGTATGCTCATCGGAGCTGTAATGCATGAGGATGGTGTTATCCTATCTGCAAATTCTTCCAACCAGACCGGGTCAGCTTCTACAGGTCGATTTGAGTTTAATTTTTTTAATGCTCTAATTTTCTTCCAAACGTCTGAAATGCTTGTATCCTTATTTATGCCGTTGCAATATTTAATCCATTCCTCTTTCTTCCGCCGTTTTAGGAATTTTTTTGTCTGAGCATCCACCCGGTTATATTCCAAATAACTTTCGAGCGTCTGCATTTTTCGATAACTACTCAGGGCCAACCTGCGTTATGCTACTGTTTTGGAGCATTCTGAATCCCACCAAAACACTTTGTATTTTTTGCAATTTTCAGTAGTTTTACGGCGAGGAATCGACTTCATCGCCGCCCTATTTATAATTGATATCAGAGCGTCGTAAGAATCCTTTACGGATAGATTAGGATTAAGATTGGCTAATTCCTCTGAGATGACCTTTCTGTACGTAGACCACGAGGCTTCCTGGATACGCCAGGGACTACTAGCATGATATCTAGTTCGCGGGTTTAATTCCATTCCTATTGTTATGTAAATTGGGAAATGATCCGATCCCAATGTATATCTTTTTGTTTCCCATTTATCTACCGTGTGGAAGTTTGGTGAGGCTATAGAAATGTCTACCGATGTTGGGCGTCTGTAGGGAGTCGGAATTAGTGTGGGTGAGCCATCATTTAAAATGACTAGATTATAGTCTTCTATAGAATTTAATAATGATCTTCCGTCTGCGTCCGATGTGTCATTGCCCCAAGCAGTATGGTGGGCGTTAAAATCACCACAGATCAGAAACGGGGTACGAAGTGACGCCCACAATTGGTTCCATTCGTTACAGCTGACCCTCACATGTGGTGGTTTATATAGTGATAATATAGTGTAGGCACCCGTAGATGTTACTATTTCCGCGGCTACAGCCTGTACTTCTTTTACGCCCCATTTTATCTGTATTTGTTGGAAAGAAATGTTTTACTTTATTAAGAGTGCCGCGCCTCCCTTTCCGTCAGTTCTATCTTTCCTGATGATGTTATATACCCTGAAATGGATAGGGGCATGTGGCTTAAACCAGGTTTCACTGATAGCTGCTACTGTTACGTTGTTGTCGAGCAATTCCTTAGATAGGATGTCTTTATTGGCAATAGCAGATCGAGCGTTCCATTGCATAAGTTTTATCGCCATAGGAAGTAGAGAGAGTATTCGGTTCTTTAGTTGATTCCTGCTAGGTTGGTAAGAAGGTGACGAATTGGGTCGAGTTGGGAGGTATCAGATGGAGCTGCTTGACATTCTTGAATCATGTTCAGGATAATTTGCAATATCTTCTCTATGAGTGCTACTTTTTCGGGTAAGGGGGACTTTTCCTTATACTGGGGTTGAGGAGGGTAGGGATTCTGTGTGATAGGTGTTATTGGTATATGATGGGGTACATACATTCTTTGATAAACAGGAGGGTAATTGGAATTTTGTGCTTTTGGGGTTGCTGGCCTTTGCTTGTTGCGGCCGACGGTAGTAGTAGTAGTAGTATATATCGGTTGGTTTGGAGAGAGCACTTTACTTTGGTGACGAGACTCTTGATTTTGTTGGATAGGGATCATAGGACAGTTTTGGAAAGCATTTGTTGAGGCTAAACTAGGTGGCTGCACTGCAATTGGAGAGAGCGGGGGGAATTGCTTTTCGTCGTAATAGAGCGGAGCGGCGCTGGCTACCTGCGAATATGTCTGACGATGGGTGGGATACCAATTCGGCATGGGAGAGGTTTTATTATGGGCCGCTGCCTCACGTGCTTTTTGTTGTTGAACAATTACAGGACATATTCTGTCATTGGATAAATGAGGACCGTGACAATGTACACATTAGGCCCGTTTACACGCACGGTTTTTCCGACGGTTTTGGAGCGTACGCTCCAGGCGCGCGCATCATACTTTACGTGTAAATGCTCGGTGGTCAGAGAGGCCTGGCGCGCGCTCCGAATGCGCACATCTGGCGCTCAGGTCTAACAAGGTCTAGCGTTTACACGTGCATTGTCGGTCTGCAGTCTTGATGCGTCAGTACAAGTTCGTTGTTGGTTCGAATTTCTGGGTGACTTTATTTAACTGTACCCTGCTTTAACAGATAAAAATCTAAATCTTGAAAAAGTGGTCAAGAGATAATTTGGAAGGATTTATAGAACTTTATAAGAATTTTCTATGTTTGTGGAAGGTTAAATCAAATGACTACAAAAATAAAAATTTAAAACACCGTAAATATGATTAGTTAGTAGAATTCAGCAGGGTAAATGTATGTGAAAGTGAAAACAAAGATTTCGTCACTGAAAGGATTCAAGAAAATCGGAGGCAATTCGAAAAGAACTGAGAAAAATATATTCAAGCAATTTCAAATCTTGGAGGGATATCCCAGTTTCCAAAAAAAACGAAGAGTAGGAGGCAAACATTACTCTGCAGTTATGCTTTTCCTCATAACTGTGTCTTATTTTGATATTTGTGGTGATACTAACTTCACCTTTTTAGGTAAAGGTGTCAGGTATTGGAATAAGCTACAAAGGGAAATGATGAACAATTTACCTAAAACGTTGAAAGAATTTAAAGTTAAAATTTGTAGAGGGCAAATGTAGGTGAGTGCAGGAAAGGGGGAAGATGGGAGTGTAGGGAAATTGCCACAGGAGCGTGCGCTCCATTACAATTTAATTAAATATTATTATTATTAAAATGTAGTTATATATGGAATTGTCATTTCGTAAACAATTTTTAAATCACCTGGGTCATTTATTTTCCCGTTGCTCTCACTAAAGAGGCATGTGTCCATATAGATCTCTAGTTTCGTGCCATCTTTCCGCCCATATACACTTTGTTTATTTAATTCTTTTCGTACAAAAAAAAAAAAAAAAAAAAAATGTAAAGCAGCTCGTATTGATCAGTTTATGTCATTTCTTTTGGAGGATATTTTAAATACACTTATAAACACAAGCACAACTGACAAAAACAACAACGACCTTAAAACCGAATGTTGCAAGCTGGGCCGTCTACAAAACTTTCCAACCCGGCGGAAAGTCCACGCGCCACGGGATAACGGTCATTTTTGGCGCGTACGCTCCAACCCGCAGTCCTGGCGCGCGCGACTGGAGTGTTGACCATTTTTCGTCGCACGCTCCAGGAGCGACGATCCAACCTCACGCTCCGGCGCGGCAGTCCGGAGCGCCGTTCCAAACCGACAGTTTGGCGCGTACGTGTAAACGGGCCTAATGTGGATCAGCTGTGCTGGCACACGTCTCCATAGTATGTGGGCCTCCGCACTTATTGCAGCGGGGAGCGCTGCGGAATTGAGTTATACGATGGCCAAATCGTAAACAATTATCACAGACGAGAATTTGTGGGACGTGAGGTTCGACTGGGCAACGTGCTCCAAAGATTGCTATGTGGTCCGGGAGGGATTGTGATCTAAAAGTGATCATGCATATTGGTATCGGTATTCTCCTATCATTATTTTGGTATGAGTTCTTCTTGGTAAACCGTTTAACTGCGATAACTGGGTAAGGGCTTTCTATCGCCTGTAGGATTTCTTCTTCTGACAGGGAGGTGTCTACGTCCCTGATAATACCTTGTTTGTTTATCAAAAAATTTGGAATGAATGCTTCTAAGTTTCTGTCCTTGAAAACTGTAGATTGAACCAACAAGTTAGCAGAGGCTGCTGAATTGGTTTCGATTTTTAACCTATTTCTCCCGGCCGCTACGATATTGATGATGTCATGCTTCTGTGCTGGGCTATGTGTATAAAGAAGTTTCCCTATTGACATGGGGTGAAGTCTACCAATATTTTTATCCACACTTTCCACAAAGACTAAGTATGGACCCGTGTCTGTGCGGCTATATCGGTTATTTTTACTTCTGTCTTTATTGGAATTGAAGTTGGGGCTTGGCAACTGGGGGACACTATTTTGGTTAGTAGAGTTCCTATTGTTCGATACTATACTTTGAACTCCTTCACAATCCGCGGGAATGCTTGTGATATCCATGCCCGTACCCTCGTTTGATATGGTTTGGGTTGGATCACGGCTATCATATTGATGATCTAATTCTGCAGCTGAAGTAGTTGGGTAGAACACCACTGATGACATGGTAGCTAACTCCTGGGGCACACTCACTGGATTGTTTACTGTTTCAGTGGACATTTCCTCGTTCGGTAGCTCAGTAGGGTTTCCCTCTATGCGAGAACGTTTAGCAGTTCTTTCTTCCTTATTTACATTGTTCAACACTGCGATCGAGGGGCAACTTGCAGAAGCAGCGTCGTTACCTGAGAAGTTGAGCGGCTGAAGATGAGATGGCTGTGGCTGGATCCCTTGTTGGTAGTGCATCATTGGCGGGGCTGAAGAGGCTGTTTCTGGAAAATAACACGACTGCAGTGCCGCGCTGATTATTTGCCCCGTGTCTGGAGGCTCTTCCATGTTAGGGCACGGCCCAGGCTCTCAGTGGATGCTAAGTATTGAAGCCTAGTTTTGTATAACTTTAGGCAATTCAAATTTTATACACACTTCACTGCACTGACGGACTGTAAGTTCACTTGACTGTTTACGAGACTGACTAAGCTCCGGAACACGGAAGTGATCGCTATGAGCGCATCAGCTAGACTGCCCGTACATAATCTTATCGCGCTTATGGCACTAGCTATTAATTTTATGTTTACTTTGAAAGTGTGGAAACTGGTAGCACATTCTGGATCTTTATTTATATATTAAATTAACTCTGTTTCAGAAATGGCGTGAACAAGAGCGGATACGAAACGATAATTTTGAATTTGATGAATTAAACCTGCAGTTTTATATAGATACTAGTTTAAACGCCCGTAAAAAGTTACGGGTGTGGTGGTAGTAGAAATTCGTTCTGAAAATGTTTCTAAGGAAAAACCAATAACGATTAAACATTATCTTTTTACTGATATTTTGTGAATAAACTTTCTCTGTTTATATTCTCGGAGTATCTGGTGAGGATATTTTTAAATAATTGCATTTGATTCTGAATGATGTATAATTTTTATTGTTACGAAAAATATTCTAAGTAAAGTATAATTTCAAAAACGAATAACTATTATTTATTTGATTGATATATTTAGTGCAGGGATGGCCAACCCGCGGCCCACCTTGAACATTTTTCCAGCCGGCGAGATTCATCACACTTTTAAAAAATATATTTATTTTATAATGGCCAAAGTAGGCAAAACAAATGCATTAAAAAAATACATTATTTGCGCATCCATAAATTTAAAAATTATCTGTAGAAATTATGAGTATCATTATTATTATATTATCTTTGTTTACTTGTAAGAATAATAGGAAAAACAATAATAATAACTCATTATGTTTCAATTTTTCATTCCATAAGTGTTTAATATGGGGATATATGATTCTTTATGCGGCCTGCGGAGTTATGATGCATTTCCAAACTGGCCCGCAAGATCATTTGGGTAGGCCACCCCTGATTTAGTGACTACCTAAGTTTCGCTTAAACTTTCTCTGAGTTTTGATATACTGCCTCGTTTGTAACTGCCAAAAAAGAAACTTGTTTTATGTTGTTACTTGGTTCCAATATCTTCTACAGTGCATACACAGTTCTACATATATAGCATAACGGAAGTCTGTTTATTATATGTCTACCTCGCATTATAACTTTTACCTTTACTACGCAACATACAATTTCATTTTGGGTGTCATCACAGTTACAATTTCTTTTATTGCTGCAAGAGCAAATAAAATCAAATTCTATTTTTATATTTGAAATTTACACTTCCTCTTCACAATATTCAGTTGCAGTTATTCGTCTGAACTTTCCTGGTCAGCCAAGCAGCGCTGCGGTGGCAGGCAGTGTAACTAACACTTCGGGCATCGTCGAGAGGCGCCGAAGGTTGCCGAGCCATCGAGGCGAGTCCAGGCTCCAGGCACAAGGCATTTAATTAAACTGGGTATTTGTGTTTGGAAGTGGTTCACTTATGTACTTCTTCCTTCGGGAAAAAAAACTGATTTAAGAGTGTGCGTTCTGTCCCGATTTGTCATAAGCAGTAGTGAGTCGTTAGAAAATTAATTAATTAGTTATGAATTGTATATTTTACTCGAAACAAAGTATTTTTACGTGTTTTATCGTTTGGTAAAAGTATACCGACCAAAAATAAAGCAAGATACTTATTACTAAATATGGTTCGCAACTCAACATGGAAGTCAATATAACCTATTTCACACACAAAAATCAATTAGGGGGCATCCATAAATTACGTGAGGTATTTTTCCGGATTTCCGGACCCCCCCCTTTCTTTCCTTCTGGTAAAATTTCGTGAGATCAGGTCCGACCCCCCCCCCCCCCTAGAAATCGCCCTCGCAACTTTTTGATACTTTTTTTTTTAGGTCTCGCCCTTCCAAAGCCACTTTTCGACGAAATACCCCCCTAAAATCAACTTTCGCGTCATTTGTAGACCTTTTTTTTTGCTCTACACTCCAACAACAATTTCGAAAATCTAACATGAGAATTTCGGTGACCTCCCCCCCCCTCCCCTTGGTGTATTCCGCCCCCCTTATTTCACCTCACGTAATGAATGGACGTCCCTTTATGCTGTTATGTATACCAAATAAAGAAATAACCAGTCAGTGTGGCTCCACCACACTGGGTCGGAGAGTTACAGCGGGACCAGGTTAGAGTCCTGGACCCGCGTAACAGCCGTCCTGACTGCGTATACACTGGCATGGGCGTGTCCAGCGAGGGGGGGGGGAGGCTGCTGCCTTCAGTACGCCTCGAAGACTGAAGAACTGTCTCAGGAGCACTATGGGAGAGGAAAGATTGACACGATTATGCCTAATGAGTGCGTATCGAAACTTCCTTAAAGAACACCGTGAGATATTGACAAACAAAGTAATTGAAAAATTATCTGAGAACCCGAGACGATTTATATTTACATAAAAAAAAACTGTAAGTGAGTTTCAACCTTAATTAACTACATAGTAGGTCCTTAGACTAAATGGTTGCATTACTATGTTAATCAGTCATAAAAATAGTTTCCTCAATGAGTTTGAGTTTCATTTTTCAAGAAATCGTCATGTTTCAGTCCCCCACCCTACTCCCTCGAAACCAATATGAGTTGCCCCCCCCCCCCCCGTTAGCTCACATCTCCCCCCTCCCCCTAGGTTTCTGATCCTGGATACGCCTTTGTACACAAAGCCAACGAACGACAGCCAATGGGTTGGAGCCAATGTTTGTCGCCAAGGCATTGGCGTTCGGAGTCTCGTGCTCATCAAACCAAGGGGTTGGCGCCCCGGGATTGGACCATGTGGAGTCGCAGTTTGCTCTGAAACCTCGTTCAAGTTGCTAGCGTTTTATATTATAAAGTAATAAGTGAAATTTTAATTACAATTCAACCAGCCGATATTATATGGGAAGAAGAGGATTCCATTGTTGCATGTGCAGCCTTTATTAATACAAGAAGCTGATCACAAAAAGAAGAAAAACGACGCTAATGGATGACCTCTCTTTTCAATAGTAGGAAAGAGTTAGGAAGTCACTTTCTTCTTTTTTTTTGTTTTATTGAGAATTTATTCTGCATGTAGGTCATATTGCTGTTTTCACGGCGAAAAGATGTCAGGTGGTGACAGTCAGATTGCGACAGCTAGAAGATACCTGATGAAGACAGCAGAGCTAGCTGTCGAAACATCGTGTTTATACAACACCATCCGGCTGGACACTCGAGAGGATTTTATTGCATCAGTTGCTGTTATATACCCGAGGTCCGCTGCACAAATTCGGTCTACTAAACGGGCAGCGGGCAGACGGGTATATAACAGCAACCAACGCCAATATACACAGTTTCTGCCGAGGAAGAAGACCGCAGAATGACGGTCGAAACGTTGGCACTACGAATCATGACGCGGCATCACCCGGACAGCGGAGAGACTAATTTATGTCAGTTGTCGACTCAAACCCTGTTCGATCTTCCTACAGTACCTCAGTTCCGGCTCAGTCAGATCAAATTTGTCAGGGACTGTTACTACATTATCTTACACTCTTTCAACATCAACAAGTTGTGGATAACTCAGTGGGAGCAGTCATCGGTAGTAAACAAACATCTAGTTGAGGACCCCTCAGTGCGGTTATAAGGATTCCATCTCCTCAGACGGCAATGGAGGATCATCAATCGGATTCGAACAGGACAAGGCAATGGCGGCTATCTGTTACACAAATGGGCCTGGGTAGACTGTTCAAAGTGGGACTGTGGAGCCACCTTACAGACAATCCACCACATCTTTTCCGACTGTCCTCTTCGGTCCTAACAGGGAACAATAGCGGAAATACACGATGCGTCGATCAGTGTAGTTGATGAGATACAAACAGTAGATCTAGGGATATAAAATGGTACAATCTTGTGATATGTCCATTTGGCTTCATCTTTTGTATCTCTTGTAAAATATCATACAATAAATAAATAAACCACATTATGAAATAGCAAGCGCACAGCTGTATCAATCAGCTAGTAAGAAAACCTACAGACATCACAAATACGTGTGCCAATGTCAGATTCGTAGCATGAGGAACACGACATTTTGACACCAAAATCTGAATTATCTTTTTCGTTAATTCTTCCATATTTTCATTTATATCAATACTAGCCACGCCCGCGACTTTATCAACGCGGAGTTTGAGATTTGTGCCTTTAGTTAATAGACAAACCACCAAAGAAAAGTTAGATGGGTGGTAGAAAAGAGCAGAGGAGCAGCCCTATTTTTCCTCTTTCTTGTCTCTCTTCCCCTTCTTCTAAATTTAGGTTGTATGCAAATGTTTTGAAAGCGCCTCATTTGTTTCTACCACCCCTTGAATCTGCTACTAATTAGGAATAGTTAATTAATTTAATTTAAATGCGATGTAGCGCTTGATCCTATGACAATATCCCTACGCACCCACTATTCCCGTTTCCTATCTCCACCTACTTTATGCCTCTACTAATTCCAACTTTAAATTCTTTTAGCGTTTTTGATAAATTATACATCGTTTCGCTTGGTAATTTGTTCCAATCCCTGATACCCTTAACTCGACCCCCCTTTATGCCTGCCAATCTTTTCCCTCCCGTGCACTACTTTTAATTCTTACACCAATATCTTTCCACGCCTTTCATCGCCAGTATACACCAAGACCACTCTCATGACTCTCTTCACCTTCCTCCTGTCTTCCAGTTAATCCCATTCCAGCTCTTTTATCATATCGGTTACTGATTGTGTTCTGCGATAATTTCAAGAGACAACCCCTTCTTTGCACTCCCTCCAACTTCTGTATTTGATACCCAAAATTTGTCTCTCATTCCACATCACCATATTCATGCAATGGTCTGACCAACGTTTTGTAACCCAATGCCCTTACTTCTCTGATACATCCCCTCATTCTACTCGCCAACAAATGACCGATTTTGGAACCTTTTCCTACTACCTGACCAATGTTTCCCGTCCATTTGAGTTTTTTTTATCAAATGTTATGCCAGGGTAATTACGTTTCAAATCTTTAACAAGCAATTCTTTTCCACCTCACAACCATGGTTGTAGATGATCCACACGCACATTTCAATAGTATTCACATAGCTTCTCCGCTAGCAATATTTGAATTGGTGAAGCAAGGCGGGTGTACGAACAGATTGATTTACTTGTATGTATGTGAACTATGGTATAAAATCCGAATTGGATGGAAAAAAGTCGATGTGTTATAGTTTGAACAATTTAAGTAGAGCGTCTTCGCGTATCTTGTATCAATATTGCCATTTGTTGCGAAATATTTGAAAGATTTTCGTTTTTTTATGGCTTTACGCCTCGTCGACGGCCAGGTCGTTAGAGGCGGGAAAGGAATTTGGCCTTGGCATTTTGAAGGAAACATCCCGGCATTCACCTCGAGTGATTTGGGGAAACCATGGAAAACCAAAATGTGGATGCCCGGACGGGGATTCAAACCAAACCGCCGTCCTCCCGAATGCGAGGCCAGAGCGTTAACCACTCACCCACCACGCCTGGTAGTATTTTCGTATTATACGAAAGTAAGACAACCATAAGATTCTATACATAGGTCAAGGCAACCAACTATGTTAAAGCTAGCTGCATAGATTTTGTGATGATTACTCACTATTACCATGGGAACTTATTAGTATACTATACATCTTGTAACAGTCATCGTTAATCAATAAAATTTTAAGAAATACGATTGAAAAATATTTATTTTGTGTTAAATGAATATATGTCATAAGATATTAATGAAATGTTTTTTTCAAGAATCTTTGACAGCAAAGAAATAATGTGTAGGCTGAGCATGGAGATTACAGAGATGATAAAGAAGAATGAAAATGAACGGATGGAATGGAACTGATTAAGCAGATCTGGTGGATCTGAAATTGGAAATGGTGCCTATAGGGAGTTGCCAGGCTATAAAACGATAACGTACGAGGGAGTACCCAAAAATAATCGGAATAGCATCGCCGTGGGTGAAGGTTGTGTAGTACGCGTTTCTGCCGCAAGGCGTTTATAGGATACCTCATTGCCAATTCAGTGCCGCCTGTGTTGTCATCCTGGCTTGCTCTGTTAATCTGGAATGATTGTTTTTGCTACCGCTGTTTTGCCATTGTTGATGATGGCAAGTTTAAGTGAACAACGTGCAGCTGTGAAATTTTGTTTTCTACTCAGTAAAAATGCTGCTGAAACTATTTTAATGTTGAAAACAGCTTACAAAGATGACGCTATGTAAAACACTCAAGTGTACGAGTGGTTCATTCGGTTTAAAAATGGCGACGTGTCGATTGACGACAAACCTCGTTCTGGACGTCCATCAACCGATCGAATCGACGAAAATGTTGAAAAAATTCGAGAGCTAGTCATCTCAGACCGTCGACAGACAATCGATCAACTGTCAGAGATTAGTGGGTTATCTTGAAGCTCGGTCCAGCGGATTTTAAGCGAAGATTTGGGAATTAATAGGGTTGCTGCCAAGTTTGTTCCTCGGGCTCTGACTGACAATGAAAAAGAACGTCGAGTTGAAACATATAGTACTTTGAAACAACAGCTTGAAATTTATCCAGATTTTCTGTCAAAAGTCATTACTGGTGATGAGTCATGGTGCTATGTTTACGAACCAGAAACAAAGCAACAGTTCATCGTCACCACGTCCAAAAAATGTCGTCAAGTCAAATCAAACATCAAAAAAATACTCATTAGCTTTTTTGATGCCAAGGGCGTAGTTCATTCAGAGTTTATTCCCCCATATCAGACCGTTGATCAAACCTTTTATTTTGAACTTTTAAGAAGATTACGCAACAGTGTTTGTCAAAAAAGACCCGATTTGTGGTAGACAGGAGACTGGTTCTTTCACCATTAAAATGCACCTGCACACACAGCTGTCTCTGTTAGTCAGTTCTTTGCTAAAAATGGCATGGTTCCGCTGCCCCACGCACCTTCGTCTGACCTGGCTCCGTGCGACTTTTTATTATTTCCACGCAGGGGCATGAAAGGACACAGATTTGACAACATTGAAGTGGTCAAGAAAAATTAGGGAGGAGCTGTCAGCCATCTCTAAAGATGACTACGGAAAATGTTTCAAACAGTGGAAGCATCGGTGGGACTAATGTATTAGTTGTAATTGAGAATATTTTGAAGGAGATAAGGTTGTTTTGTAAAAAAAAATTGAAAATATATAGCTTTAAAAAAAAAATTCTGGTTTTTGTTTGGGTACTCCATCGTACTATGAATAATTTGTACGGCTGGCTGCCAAAGAGAATATTAATGTTATTGAAGTTGTGAAATGTTAATTGTTTACACTGTGTAAACTTATGTGCAGTGTGGAATAATACAGGAAGAATTCTAGAAAGATTTTATATTATTGTTGAATTTATTCAAAAGGAGAAATCGTAAAAGTAAGTACGGGTACAGTACAAAAGTTAATTTAAGGTGAGTAGAAGGATGGAAAGGAATTATAACCAGAGTGACGAACGTAGATATACATTTTAGTATAAAAGATGTCAAAGCCGGTATTTCCTCCCTGGCGGAAGATGTTAAGGATCACTCACTATAAGGTAAAAAAAAAAAAAAAAAAAAAAAAAATGCTGTAGAATTATTTTAATCGTTGTTAACTGACCAAAGAGAGAATTTGAACATTATTTAATTGACATAGAAAGGGTAAACATTAATAGTTTATGTAAGAGAATTCTGAAGTCAGGGATACGCCGAAATGTGAACTCACTATTTGCTACAGGTCGTTAAAACTTAATCACTTGTTTCGGGTACGTAGATTTTGTGACTTTTCTTATTCAGCTGTGTAACTTATCGAAATAAAAAGTTTCATGTTTGTTAAACAATGGTATAAGCTAACACTGTGTGCAGTTTCGTGGAAATCCGTTTCTATAGTTCTCACTTAATGCATTCACAGACGGACAAAAAACAACAAAATTTGCAGTTTTGGTCTCTGTATCATGGAGAACTCTGTAACGTATCGGGATAAAAAGTATCCTACATCAGAAAGTTTAGTTTTTTTGAAACCCACTAGTTGGTTTTGCTGGATGCTCTAACAGACAGACAAAAATCCATAAATTTACGGTTTGCACTCCTGTGTGGTCGGAAATTAGGCTGAAAAGCAATCATTTTGTACGTTGACTCATGGTATAAGTTACTGCAGCCTTGCTGAAATTCGTCGTACACGTTTTACGAGATATTTGTGCAGACAGACATAAATTTCAGAATTTACACTCTGGCCTCCGCGTCATAGAAAAGCATGTTACTGATCTGAATTAAAAGTATTCTTTATGTTAACCTATGATGATGGATGTCGTTATGTACAGTTTTGTTAAAATTCCTTAACTTCTGCATGATGCGTGCGAAGGGGACAAAAATTCCAAAGTTTCCGGTTTCGACGTCTGTTTCTTCGGATAGTGTGTCCTATCAAATGAAAGTCTCCTATATTTTAATAATAACGTAGGCCTTCACTATGTGTAACTTCTGCTGAAATTTACTAACTTTTTCGTGGTGCGTGCACAGAAACACCATATGGATTATCGCTGAAATATTTTCGTTAGTTTTTGCTCAATGCGTGAAGAGAGAGAGAATTTTTTTTTTTTTTTTTTGCCTTGAAGTATCTACATAATTTGGTGAAAGTGTACCAAGCCATTGTCTGTTGAATAACTTATAACTAGACCTCGCATTTTTAGGTTCCAAAAATGTTATTTTAGGTGCCTAAAATAGGCTGCATTCCATTGAAAAATAGGTTCTAAAACTGTCAAAATAAGCTATCGAAATTATGGTCATGTTTATAAAATATTATAAATAAAAATTCTTTAATTTAAAATGTAACATCGAGAACGCAATTTAGCAGAAACAAGTAATATTTTTAAATATAATACAGTGATAATAAGAATATCGTTTTTTTTCAAGGCATCATTTGGAATATGTACAAGAAATATTTATATTTCCGATATATTTGTTAACAGTGCAAACAAGCTCTAAGAAATTCAAGACGTATAAGTTCAGCCAAACCGTTCATGGCATAGAATGACAGGTTATATGTAAAAAGGAAGGACAAAATATTTTCAGCAATTTGACAACAGCAATCATTGAGCAAACACTATCCGACATTTATTTTAAACACCCAAATCGCAGCATATATACATTTTTTCCACGAGCGATTAGGGAGTGGAATAGAAAGGATTTACCGGGCGACTAAAAATAAAATCCGACAGAGTACTCCGGCCATCCTGATCTGGGTTTTCCATGGTTTCCCCAGATCGCTGGGATGGTTTCTGACAATAGCCCATGGGCGCCACCTGCCATATCCCGTATATCCCTTCCAAACCATTACCTTCCCGAATAGGTGCAATGCACCCTCCGCCACACACTTTTAGTGAATCGCGGAGTAATAGTAATAGTAAATGCAAAAATATTTACATTGTTTGGCAATCTAGATCTGTGAGTGCGAAATGTTAAATTTACAGATTTTTTTAATTTGATTTTATTCTGATATAAATGCGCCGTCTTTTAATAATATCAAGTTGAAGGTTTCGAACTAGTGGCCGCACGTATGCACAATAGCAGGACTACCACACGTTAGGGGCGCCGAAGCGAAGGTCACTTTTGTGATACACTGCTAGGCAGCCAATACTAGATTTCATCAAAAACTTAATAAACATACATGCATGGCAATTACACTGTTAAAGTATTATCAACATAATGGTTTTACTTACCTATTTGTTGCACATGTCGCAATATATAATGTTTCCGTTTATTAGAAATTGGGAAACTTTTTAACCCACTGACTAATTAAAGACGATTTGGATATGGGTACCTCGGGCATATTGGTACTTCACGAGAACAAACGTCACCACAGCCTCTGCACAAACAGGGACCGAGCAACAATGGCTCCTTAGACGATCACTTGAATTGTTACAAATAAATATTTGAGAAATGAGCTTTTTTTATTTATTTAAAAACGCTTTTTTTATATTCTAATGAAAAATACGTAAAATGGGTCCTAACGACAATTTAGGTATTTTTAAGCACTATAAAACCACAAATAATGAGCGTAAATATCCATAAATCGTAAACATGTAATGTTATATTCGTTAATTTCAATCAGGGACAAAATAGGTTTTAGCCTAAAATTCTAGGTCTAGTTGTAACAATCACTGACACACAGCCTGCTAGAGACACAAAGCTCGCTGTGAGGCTGTGCGCAGAGTGACATGTCTGTCTGTCCACCCGCAACGCAAAATATCTCAAAGAAACCTCACATAGTAACAAATTGAATCATAAGGCAACATGGGGACAATATGAAACTTTTTATCACAGAGCAAAATTGTAAATTTTACATTTTACTATTTCCTCGCAGGCATTTTCTATAAGATATATTATAAATTATATTGTAAAACTATATATTTATTTCTTGGTTAAACTGTTTTTCAAGATTAGGTTTCATTGCCGATTCCAATATTTTTAATTCTGGTGTTTGAGTTTTGATTTAATTGGTTACGTTTCTCTGTAGCCTATTGTTCAATAGAATTGTAAAAATACGAGGAGCTTAAACTGCGAACATTATTATGAAATTTAGGCTAAGGTTGGCCAGGGCTCAATCTTCTGAGAAAACATTTGTCTCAGAGTAATGGGAAGTTCTTGCGGTTATGCACATCTTCTTCCAGATGTTGAGGTTATCATATTGTCAATATTTGTCTTTACGGAATTTGCCAGATCCTGTTGATTTTCTTTCTTTGGATATATTTGTCTTATCCTGTTACTGTGCAAGATCATTTGGGGCGTCATCCCTTGCCAGTTTAACTGGCCATCTTGTGGTATTTTTATATTGCACGTCAGTACTCAGCTGTTGAATCAGCGGATTATCGTGTTGGGGGCATTGAAGACAGAGCTTTTTTGCTGCAGCTTTGAAGCGTTCTTTTAGGGTTGGTAAGCCGCTTGTCTGGTGGAGTAAAGCTGTCGGCTTCTCTAGATAGCTAGTAGGCGTACCTTATTGCCCGGTTCTGGACGCGTTTTAGAGGCTTGATGTTGGTGGGGGCGGTGTAGAGGGTGATAGCAATGCTTGGATGGAGAGATGAGGCCGGATTGAGTATTGGATAAAGTTGTCGCATACTGTCCATCGCTTTAGAATGTGTTCTTGATATGTTCTCTCCAAGTGAGCCTTTTATCTAAGGTGACACCCAGGTAACGAGCACACCGCGTATCTTGATGTTCTTTAGGAGCGGGAGCGATCTTCTGGTGATAATTATAGCCTGGCTCTTATCAGCGTTAAACGCCAGACGCCATTTCTTTGCCTATAATTCTATTTGGCCGCATCCTCTTTGGAGCTTAGTCACAGTGTGTGTTGCCCTAACACTCTTGGTATATAGGGCAGTATCATCATCATAAAACGCGCATTGGGTCTGGTCTGTTCTAGGTGTATCGGCCGTACAAAGATTGTAGAGGACAGGTCCGAGAACAGAACCTTGTGGAACTCCGGCTTTTATTGTTTTGATGGAATAAGTTGCGTCTTCAGTGATAACACGGAACGTACGTCCAGCCAAGTAGTTTTTAATGAGTCTGATGTGAGGCAGGGGAATCCTCTGTAGTATTAGCTTATACAGTAGACCCTCACGTTAGACCGAATCAAATTCACGGCTTACGTCAAGTAGGACCGCTCCGAAGTATTCCTTCTTCTCAAGAGCGCTCATTGCGTATTCTACAAGTCTGAGTAGTTGCTGCGGAGTTGAATGGTGGTGTCTGAACCCGAACTGTTCATTGGGAAGAAGTCTCGCAGCGTTAATATGTTGTTAGTGGCGACACGTCGTAGCATATCAGTATCTTTTTCTTCAGTGGTGGGTTCGATGGTTTCTTCGGCGTGCGTTACTGTATTTAGATGGTGTTCAAGCTCCTGCTTAACTAGTACTATGTGAGCATCGTCCCGGGGGTCTTCTATTGAGTGAAAGTTTTCTTCAAATGTTTCAGCTAGTGCATCCGCCTTAGCTACTGGGTCAGTCAGTTAGCGGTGGCATTTTTTGTCTTTGTTGTAACATACTCTTAGTGGTAGACCAGATTGACCCATCTTCAACTGAGAGAGTGGCTACGAAGCCTTCCCAATCGCGCATTCGGTGTTTGTTGACTTCAGCCTTGATTTCTCGTTGTAGGCGATTGACTGTTCTTTTTGTGGTCGGATCTCTCGTTTCTTGCCACTCCCGCGTGAGCTGGTTTTTTAGAGTTTTGGTGTGGCGAATGTTCGGCGGCAGTTGTTTGTAGCGCTCTGGCTGAATTCTTGAGGGCGGTGTAGCGTGATTTGCAGCAGCATTGATGAGATCGGTAAGAGCAGATATCGCAGTGCAAGTGCCGACTTCATTAGGTGGCGGAATGTTGGTGATATGTTCAGCTAGGAATGTCTGGTAAGCAATCCAATTTGCGCGCTTCAGGTCTCTGTGCTTATTCTTCCGTAGTGGAGCTCCCACCGCCAGGTAGAAGATAACTGGAACATGATCGGATGAGAGGGCTGTCTTAGTAGTTACAGCGATGTTGTGCTGTAAACTCTTGGTAATCCCGATGTCCAACACATCAGAGAAGGCTCTTCCTTTAAAGAATGTAGGTTCTGTTGGGCCCCATGCCGCTGCATCGTTTCTTTCTATGGTTCGTAGTAGGCGCCCGCCATTGATGTTGGTTAAGCCTTGAATTCCAAGCTGTGTGCTTGGCGTTGAGGTCGCCTGCTATCATGAGGTTACCGGGCAGTCTTAATAGTGTTTCCCACTCTGCCTCGTTTACCAGACCATGAGGAGGTCAGCAGGCATAGACGAGAAGCATGTTTTCCCGCTGAGGTTTCCATGGTGATAGCCGTGGCTTCTATGGTGGAAAGTGGAGGTAAAGAGCTTTGGTGATGAAATGTCGCTGTTTGACACTATATATGAAGCTAATTACTGCTTCCCACTCTTAAAAAGATTTCCCAAGAATAATGCACCGCCTCTCCATATATTCCTGTACTGACTGATAACTGAAAGTGTATTAAACTATCCTAACTTATCCTACGCCCAGTGATTAGCGAGTGGTTCATTCGTGTTAAAACGAATGAGTTACTAATAGCGTCGTTGCAAGTTCTGCTGATTATGTTCCTCCTTATAATGGGATTCCTTAATACTTTTTCAAAACCACACACAAGGTGAGTATTTGCTTTTAGGTTGTGCTGTTTCTTAAATATTGTGGACACAGTTTCAAAACCAAAATCGTTGTTAGTAAAGAAGTTGCATGGTAACTTATATCTTCACACTGAGAAAGCTTTGTATAGTTCCAGTTTGAAAACAAAATGTACCAACCATCACCATACGAAACAATAAAGCTGAATTCTTCTTGTGATATAATTATCGAATAAAATACACACAAGATAAACTTTATGATATTCGTTCCTAACTAGATATTGATTTCACTGCAATTTTGAATATTCCAGTTATACTGAAGGGCTAAAAATCATCTGATACCTTTAAATTTCGTTTGGGACGCCATTGACTTGGACTCAAGAAGCAGTGGAAGTCAACAAAGAAATATATATTCAGCCATGCTTCCTCTACAGCCATCCAAAACTGCCGGTTCAGGACAGTGTGCCTGAATTGATCCCAGATATGTTCGACTGGATCCATGTATGGCGATTTAGCTGGCCAAATCATTCGCTGGAACTGTCCAGAATGTTCCACAAACCAATGGTGGCCCGGTGACATAACGGAGTGTTGTCGCGTCCCATCGTCATTTGGGAACATGAATGGCTGAAAATAGTCTCCAAGAGGATTAATATAACCATTTCCATTCAATGGACGGTTTAGTATGACCATGGTTGGGTGAGCGGTATTCGCCTCACATTCGGGAGGACGCGTGATCGAATCCCTGTCCGGTCATCCATATTTGGGTTTTACACGGTTTCCCCAAATCACTCCCGGTGAATGGCGGGATGATTCCTTTAACAAGGCCATGGCCGAATTCCTTTCAGTTCCTTGCCCCCAGTCCTTTTTATTTCTGCCTCTAATGATATCGACGAGGCGTAAAGCCATAAGGAAAGCAGTATGACCGGAGGTTCTGGTCCATGTCATGTACATACAGACCATTCCAGGATGGAGCCACCACCAGCTTACACAGTGCCTTCCTGACAACCTGGATCATGAGGTCTGCTTACCATCAGATCTTACAACAGCAATCGTGAATCATCCGACCACGCAACTTTTATCAGCCATCAAGGACCAACCAATGTATTTACGAGACGGTCGGAAGCTGGACCCTGTAGCGTTTAGTAAGCAGAGGCAGTTGCGTCGGTCTTCTGCCGCCATGTCTCATCACCCGGGAAGCATCGACCGCTGATGAATGGAATGACATTGTGTTCAGATATGAATCGCGGTTCTGCACTACCTCGTATGACCATCGTCAGCAAGTATGGCGATGATCTTGGGACATGTTTTTGAGAGGCACTTCAGGTCACGGCTGATAGTGACTGAAGGAACTCTGACGGCATAACGGTACGTCACGGACATCCTGCGTCCTCATGAGTTACATCTCATGCTACAGGATCGTGGTGCCATTTTTCGACGGTCAACATGCGGCACGTGTCTTTGTGAACTGTCTGCGTGATGAGGTACTCCCCTGGCTAGTAAGATCCCCATATCTGTCCTAGATGGAACCTATGTGGGACTAATTAGGACTTTATCTCGTCCAGGATATCAAGGACCAGCTACAACAATTGTGGGCTTACCAACCGAATCACTGGGCTCATACTGGCAAGTTCTTTGTAAATTTAACTCGAGTTTGTAATCACTGAAATAACAACACATACCCTCTAAACCCGTGAAGTTTGATTTCGTTTCCACATCCCCTCTGGATACTTCATATTTTATTTATTTATTCTGACAGGTAGTGTATTTGCACATATGTCAACAAATTAAAATTTTCAGTTTTGTATACCGTGTTAACCTTGTATGTATTGTCGCCCTTGGCAGAACATTTGACGAGTGTGATATGTATTTTTTTATATTAATAAATCCAATTTCCAGTAGGAAGTAGGACCAATTTTGGTGGTTGAAACAGGAAGTACGTCCCGCGCGCAGCGCCTGTCGTAAAGACGTATTTGCGAGACTCGTAAAAGGGAGGAAGACGTCAGTCTAACTCAGTTGCACAGCCCGCGGGATGTTCAAGCAGAGTTACCTCCCACCATTATGTGCCTGTTTTGACCTGACTTTCTTAATAATATCGGTTACTTGCACTAAAAACCCTTCCCACGGGCTATGATGATGGAAAAGTTTACAAGCAACAATTCAAAATATAAAGGACAGGCAACAAGTATATCTTTCTGAAGCCCGAAGTGCTGATACCACTTGCTGAACTGTGCCTTAAGTTACTGGATAGTGACTTTTTCGTTAAATTCTTGCTGCAGTACGATATGCCATTTTTCAACGGCGCCATATGAATCGATAGCCGAGTGAGGTATTTTCATAGTCAAAACATCCTCAAACCTCGTTTTTTAAATCTGTGAGAAGGGCATTTAGGCTAAATGTTGAAGGCAGGCTGAAACGTCATCATCCTCGACGTTTGTCGGTGATAAGCCGGGGAACTGGGAAAATTTGTGCCTTCCTATGTTTTGCTTCAGTAAATTAATTCTGACTAGTAAAGCTTGAACAATGGCCTACATTTTATTAAATTCGGAGTGGCACCTTGTAGCTACTACTACTGCCTGACAATGCAGAAAAATAGATTTTTCTCCGTCATAATCTTGCATTGATAATTTTAAATTATTATGATTCAAATGAATTGATATTTAATATGTTTGATAATTTTGCTTTGGCATTGTGGAAGTTGATTATGCACAATTATTTTTGTAATTATAAGTAAAATACATTATCGTATAACGAATCAATTGTTTTATTTCAATCAATTATCCAACTTAAAAATAAATCCTAAAGTATTCGGTATTCGGCGGAATAGTACCTAGATATTCGGCACTCGGACGAACAGGATAAAAGTGGCTTAACAGGCTGAATAGCGATTAGTTGTCAAATATTCGTTACAAGTCAAGGGTAAACGTTTTAAACCATTTGTTTCTACCGGTTCAAACTGCTACTAGTTTCCAAAGATTATTTTGCTGTGGTTTCCCGCAGGAACTAGTGTTCAAAAAACTTCTCTGTGGACAATCTTTGAAGTAGCACTGCCTGGCCGAGTCGTCGTTGAGAGCTACCTACAGTTGATTAAGGACGGAGAGGACATCGCTCGCAGCTTCTGTTCTGGCACCTTGTGGGAATCTATTAGTATGTCCTACTAAGTCCTTAACTAAACCGAAAAGTTTATTTATTATAGTGTCTTCTTCCGTCGTTATTCCCAACCGAGGAGCGCGAATGAATTTATTGAGCAGATGTGTTTTTCTTCATCTTTTTTTTTTTTTGCTTATGGCTTTACGTCTCGTCGACGTCGAGGTCATTAGAGGCGGGATGGGACTGGGGACAAGGTACAAGAAACGGTAAGGAATTCGGCCATAGCATTCGCCTGGGTTGATTTGGGGAAACCATGGGAAATCCAAATCTGGATGCCCGGACGGGGATTCGAACCGGCGTCCTCCCGAATGCGAGGCCAGAGTGTTAACCGCTCACCCACCACGCTCGGTTTCTTCCATTTTAGCTTTGTTGCCGTACGCGTTTCGCCTCTCGTCGAGGCATCATCAGCGACGATCTATTTTAAAATTTACGTTGGGTTTACAAACTTATTACATGATGTTTGACATGATTTTAAATTGATACATTTTGAGCTTATTTACACTTACTATTTACCTGAAAACCACTAATATAAATAGTAAGTGTAAATAAGCAAAAAATGTGTCTATTTAAAATCATGTAATAAGTTTGTAAACCCAATGTAAATGTTAAAATAGATCGTCGCTGATGATGCCTCGATGAGAGGCGAAACGCGTACGGCAATAAAGCTACAAATACAGTTGCATTGGCGTCATTTTATCTGTTATCTCATTTTTTTATATTTCTTTAGGCAAGTCTTCTATGTTAACCATTAACATCAGTTATAACTATGATTACGATTCGATGAAATTTGTTCTTTATTATGAGTCATATGCGCACAGAAAGAAAGGAAAAACACAAAATTTTACGATTTTTGTCTCTTTATCATTAATAGTGTACAAAACAAATAATTAATAGTGTTTCACAACAAATTCGTGCACAGACAGCTATCTTTTTATAATTTCATTATGTGTATACATTAAGAAATTCTTGTCACGTTTACGTCTATTTGTCTCCACAGAACCATCGGATTCCTCTGCGAATTCCTACCGCAGTCGACATGTAGCAACATCTCAAGTGTTATCGTTGGATCCTGCGTCTTTAACAATTTTTTAAATCCTGTGGCTGTGCATGTCTGTGTCTAAACATTTTGCGCATAATTAAAAGCTTCATTCCATGCAGAAAAGATGAATAGATCATTTGTAAAATTTAAATAGATATACTAAGTTTTCAGGTACTTTTGTAAACAGTATAAAATGGTAAATAAATTTTTCTCCAAATCAGCTGTTAGTCATTTCCTTGAGACAGACGCTTCTTTGATATCGAACGGCATTCAGTTTGATACTACATTTTTTTTAAAAAGGAGTAATGGCATGTGGATGACTCGTGGTTCTTTACGTATGGCCCTGAAAGCAAGCGCCAACGCACGCGCCGGAAAAACACAATCCGACCGATCCAGAAGAAAGCGCGGATAAGGGAATCAATATTCAAAGCAATGATGATCGTGTTTTTGACATCAGTGGGGTTGTTCACACCGAATGGGTGCCTGAAGGTCAAACTGTGAACCAAGTTTACGGCAGACAGGTTTTTACGACCCTAGGTCAACGTGTGAGAAGGAAAAGAAATGAAATGTGGACGAACAGGTCTTGGATTCTGCATCAAGACAACGCACCATTGCGCAGTGCTCTTTCAGCAAAGGAATTTTTAATGGAAGATGGACTCCCAGTGTCGGAGCTTCCACCTTGGTTTAGGTGACTTTTTTCAAAAAGTGAAGAATGTATCACAAGGAACGCGTTTTGAGTCTTGACGCAGTGAGATTGAGGTCGCGATGGACATGCTTCGTGGGGGCGGTGTAGGGATGGAAGCGCGTGTATCCAAGGGGATTGATTAGAGCCGAGGTTCCCAAGCTGAGGGACGCGGAGACAAGGTGGGGGGCGGGGAGGCAGGTTCGAGGTAGCTAAGCCGCCCTATGGACGACACCTAATAGCTCTATACCGTTGGACGTACTATGTCTCTTTCACAGCCTCTTGGAATTGATAACATTATTCTAAAATCACATACTCAGAGAGTTTTCTCTGATATGTCATTGTTAGTACAGTAGAACTCCAATCATCCGAACTCCGAGTATCCGAATCGCCTATTATCCGAATAGCTTTTTTAATTAAGATGGAAACGAATTGCGAAAAGGCTTGGCCTCTTTTATAAGAACCAACCCAAACTTCGGATGACTGCAGCTTTGTTTACCGAGTGGTACGGCGAAATTTTCACCTCTGAAGTGGAAAAGCACAAAAAATCTCTTGGAAAAGAAGGCATTTTTAACATACATACATACAATAATTAATTAAAATATACTTTTTTTCGAAAAAATCCGATTATCAGAATTTTTTACTATCCGAATGGGGTCCGGTCCCAATTGATTCGGATAGTTGGAGTTCTACTGCACTGAAAAATTCCAACTCCGAAAACGAAAAATATCGGCAAAGCCCTGTATTTACTAAATGTAGTGCTTCAAGAGCAACCTTTGGAAGTAAAAAAATTAAGCTGCTGCCAAATATGATTTTAATAAAATAAGTAAATAAACTTTTGGGTAAAATATTACAAACTGCGTCACAGAGTAACATAGCAAACGCTGCAATTATATTCAACTTTTTCAAGCGCTTATTTTTGCGAAAGAGAGTTTTCATCTTCATTCAATAAAAACAAAATATCGAACGAAATTGGATGTTGCCAATTATTTATGCTGTTGACCTTCTAGTATTCCATTTATTTTTTTCTTTATTACTTTAAAGTAAATTTGAAATTTATATTTTTTTATTTTTCAGATAATTTAACATTAGTACGTGTATGTATATTCGTTTGGGTTATCTAGGACCACGTTAAGCCTTTGTTTAGCTTGAATTTTGCTATGGATGTGTTACAACTAGGGTTGTTGGCCCTAGAGAAAACCTACAGTTCAACGTGGAATCCGAACCACGGAACGTCCTGGCGAGTTCATATGATCAAACACAACTCTCAAAATTCCTGGGCCTAGCGGGATTCGAACCCGGGACTGGAGCAGCGATCGTTTCGAAAGCAACCACCTTAACCACTGAGCTACCCAACCACTCATTTAAGATTAGTAATTTAATATACAATAAAAAAAATACATTCGATTTCATACTTGTTTTTCTACCTTTTTGATAGTAAAATATTGGTATTAGATGTCTCGTGGTTTAATTAATATAAGAAATAACTAGTTCACGATACAGTTTAAAATTTTAACTTGTTTTTGTTGCTAGTAAGACATCGGACTTCAAGATACTGTTCACATGTATACGCAAACTCCAAGGATTACATTCTACACTTCTTCCAAAGACAATAATGCTCAAAACTCAGTCCATAAACTGTGTCCTCGCCGAAGTAAAAACTGTCTCTGAGTCTCTGCCGCTTGCTTAATATAAGTTTCATCGAAAGTTCTGGAACATTACAAAGGTTTCCGACAGATATTTTTCGAACTTTAACAATACTTAGATGATTAAAAGCATATAAAAGCAATCAGAATTAATACATAATCATTTGCAATCATTACGAAATGGTCAGAAATGAAAATTAGAGATATTTAAACACAAAATTATCCATTTAAATCGTTTTAAACTGTAGTAAATTGTCCTTTAAACATTGTAGCTCACCTAATACTTGGAATTACAAACATTTAAGCAATTCTCTTGCATAGTTCTGACCTTAAACATATTAAATAGTATTTACATATTTCTTTTCATAAAACAAAGTCAATTTACACTGATTTTCAGTAAATTGCAAGACAAACATACAAGTTCATATTCAATCAAACTATAGCTTGCTACAAATCCTTCATAAAATACAATTCCACTTAGAGTTTATGGTATAACGAATAATTACTCTATGAAATGGGTAGCTAAGGAAACGTTTATATACAAAACAGAAGAAGATAGATCAAGACTAGACAATCTTGGTGAAGACCGTGTCGTGTTCGCTTCGAATTTGAAATTGCTGTGGAAAAGAACCTGTACATATTCGAATGATTAAGGATGTTATAACATTATAATATAAAAGAAATTAAATCATATAAGTTCATTGTTTTTTGGTGAAGCTGGATGATGTGGAACGGAAGTTGTGTTTCTTATTTTCTCATACCAAAGGAAATAAAACTTTAGAAGAAACTACAATAAATAATTAAGCAGATATTTTCACTACGACGACAAGGTAAAATAAATAAAAATACGAGATCAGTGATTAGAAATACGAGAAGTTTAGGTTTCAGAGCAGTTACAGTGGGGTGTGAAAATTTTACTTTTGGCGGAAGTGAGGTGAGAAAAACTCTGCGAACTTCTGGTTTAGAGTTTAAATGTTAAAGTTCAAAAATAAAAAGGTTTATAATTTCAATTTGGTTATTATCTAGCCACAGCTGGTATTTCCCTTTTGTATTCTTATAAACTATCACGAACCATTTAAAATTATGGAAACTTCAAGAAAATCACATGAGATAAACAAACCCATTGTCGTAATTCTATGTTAACATTAAAGATTGAAATGACCGGCAAAATTCCGATACAGTTACTAAATTGTCACCAGCTTTCCCAGATTCAAGTAAACATGAAACATCATTAGGCTAGGAGTAAATTAGTGCCATCCTTTGAGGTACGTTACTTTCCACTGACCGATCTGTTCATTCAAAATGTGTGCGTGCTGTGTATTTTTTCCGTATCAAAGATTTATGCAGGTGAAAAATGTGAATTTAAACTTCAATAAAACTTATGTTTTGTACCAGCCCTGTTTGGTATAGGAATATAGGAATCACTGTTTAACTAACTGAAAATTAAATGATAGTTGAACTTAAGTTATCTACGTTGATATCCATCAACGTGTCATTACCAAACAGTTTAAATGGTAAAAAATGCAAATATGGGGAGATAAGATGTAGGTATGCAGTATGCACATACAAATGACTTATGCACGACTGCATTTGATTGTGGAACGACTGCGTACTCCCTCGATTGGCATAGAACCAATCGGCATCGAACATTGGAGAAGACGCTTAGCTAACAAAACTACTTCTCCACGAAAACTGCCTGATAGCAGACAGCAGACAGCAGACATCAGGCTATCAGACGATCCTGTAGACAAATTCTTAGTATTTTGAATGTTTGCAATTGGTTTACTGGCCAATTAATTAATACGAATTAATAAAAAATTATACAAATTAAATAATAAGTAGCAATATTGTTACAGGCAAATAAGGAAGTTCTTAAGCAGCAATTAAATTCCCGGAATGAACTGCAGTGAAAGAAAAAAATAACTTCCTACCACTACGAACAGCGATAAATATCGAGCTTTCCGGTAAATTCACGCTCAGAGAGTAGCAACGATGTATCATGGTAGCCTTTTCCGAGACTTTTAAATAACAAAAGCTACAGGATGAAGAACACCAGCAAGCGTGGCGCGCCTCATGGGTATACCGCTTGCAAGACAGTAGCGTTTACTTAGTTGCCTGCACAGCTGGCACTAGAAGTGGTACTCGTTTTGCGTCTGAAGCATTGCTGATTGTCTAATATTATCTCGTAGTTACTGAAATCAAACAACCTTTAAACATTAGAATAGCAGGAGGGATGATACTTGTCGCAGAAAACGTCGCAGCGTAACAGATAATGAGGCAGAAATTTTCAGAACTATCATGAGGTATTGTTTTCCACCTGTGGAGTACATATACCAGCAGTGACATAGATATTGGTCTCATCAACGCTGGAAATCGTATAACAACCCTGAAACCCAACCACTTTATGAAATTTTTTTTTAAGAACTATGTATAGCAAGGTGGGAGTTGATTAATTATAGATTTGTATATTTTTCTTGTGTTTAGCTGTCAATTTGTGTATATGCGCCATGCAAATGAACATTTTTTTTATGTATGACACTTTAAATAAAAGTTTTTGATTGTAACTATTGATGTAAGCTACAATGTTTCGAGGACAATTTGCGATGGTTTGTGATGGTTTATGTTGATATTTTGAGTGTTAATGCATGTAAACAGAATTAACTTTCATTTCAAGTTGATTTCTAATAATTGTGAGTAATTTTGCACAATTTTTAATTATTTACGTATAGATATAATTGTTAAAGTATTGTCAGAATTCTGGATGTTTCTAAAGAGTCTATATAAGCAAGCGGCAGAGACGAGAATTAACTTGAAAGTTGATTTGTCAGTCGGTAGTTTTGGAAATTGTGTGAGTTTAATCGCTGGAATATTTGTTTATGTTCGTACTTAGTATGTTTGGATGGAAACGATGCCTTGTTGTGTATTGTAGGGCGCACGGGAAAATAAACATAAGTGGAAAGTGATTCGTCGGAGTAGTTACTTCAAACAGCCAAATGCTTATCGCGGCTTCCGCGACAAGATTGAACAGCTTGAAATAGTAATTATCAAATACCTTTTAATCACATCAATTAGGATTTAGGGATCCATCTTTTTTGGGCGATATTTTACAGACTTAAATTGAGACGCAGCGTCTTAAAAATGAAACTTAGGAATAAAACATAGAAAGAAATGAATAAACAGGTCATAATATCAGGATACCCGACGCGTTGTCCCTGTTGGCTGCGGCACTGTGACAGTGTCCGGCGCTGACCCGAGGTTAGCTGGTTCAAGTCCTTGTAGGGTAGCAGAGGTGGTGGTTCATCACCAGATTGTGCACCAAAGTCCTGGGTTAAAGATCGGACCTCTCCTCAGTGCTAATAAAACGAGGACATGCGACATTGTTGATGGTGATTCGTCGGCCAGATGGGGCCGTTATATTTGGCAGTCTGTTGGTTTCTTTCGGAATAATAGGCCTGAACGCGCTGACAACCGGTTTCAACCTCTCGCTTGCTTCATCTTTCATCCATTGACAACGCAAACAGCACACTGCACTGAACGTGCACACATCACAGTCAATAATACAAAACAGTAGCACGATTTTCGCAAACATTTTATAACAGACCTCGAAACCACCCCTTTTGTGAAATTGTATTACAAGGATTACGTATGGCAAAATGGGAGTTGATTAATTATGGACTTGTATATTTTTTACGTTATTAACTGTAAATTTTTGTATATTTGTCACGTAAATGAACGTTTTTTTGTGCAGAGAAACTGTGTAAATGATATGTAATACGATCAAGGACAGTATCATGTATGAAACATTAATTAAAGGTTTGTAACTGTGTTGGTGTGAGTCACGATGTGTGGAGGACAATTCTGAACTGTTTGGACTGGTTTATATTGATAATGTTGTATGTAAATACCTGTAAACATCTTCAAGTTTCATTTCCGTCTGTTTCATGATGATTGTGAATGATTTTGTATTTTAGTGCTCTGGCTTCGCATTCGGGAGGACGCCGGTTCGAATCCCCGTCCGGGCATCCACATTTGTGTTTTACGCAAATCGCTCCAGGCAAATGCGTGAATGCTTTCTTCGAAAGCCATGGCGGAATTCCTTCCCGTTCCTTGTCCCCACTCCCATCCCGCCTCTAATGACCTCGTTGTCGATGAGGCATAAAGCCATAAGTAAAAAAAAAAAAGATTTTGTATTAATTCTGATTGTTTTAATGTGGTTTTGATTGTTTGCTGCATCGTCGGCGTTCGAGAAACATCGATCGCCTTTCTTTATGTTATTTTGGATACTTCTGTAGTGCTTATTTAAACGCGAGGAGATACCGAGCGGAGTTGATTGGCAATTTTCAGTTGTTAGTCGTTGTTAGAATTTTTGTTTGTGAGTTTAATCGCTGGAATATTTGTATGTTTGTGCTTTAGTATCTTTGGCGAACACTGACGCCTTATGTTATCTTAGAATTCACAGAAAAATAAATACTGAATTGAAAAGCGATTCGTCAGTGATGTTATTTAGTAGAACTATTTAATTCAGTCAGGAACAGTATTAATCAGTAACCTATGGTTCAAACAAAACTCTCCTGGCGACCAACAAATCAGTAAATTGGAGAACGAAGTGAGTAAGGGAAATCATCGTTAATTCCCTAAAGGACGAATTGGTAAAATAACGTAGAGCTTATAAAGTTGTTCTAATTGGTATGTTGAATGGTGAAAATAAAATCCAAAGCTGCCTCATTCCATTAGTTGCTTATGCCTTGTTCTCCAGTTTTAGTAATTATTGCTCCTCCGGCGTCAAACAGTAGCCTTGCAATTAATGTTAGATGTCTGTCGGGATTGAAAGCCTGGGAGCAGTACAATTGTCAGCGTGATGAATAGTTAATTATTTAATTGTTACACTCCGTAGCTGATTATCTCTGCTCCAGTCACGCAAGCCATGAATAACAGCTCGACTAATGACTTTATTATTATACTGGCAATAATCGCCCTGTGGAACTTGTGTCATTTGTTTTTTTGCTTAATTAGCGGAAATGGATTTACTGAATGTCAGCCGCCGACTACACGGTGCGAACCGCAGAGAGCAGAAGCTAATTCATTACGACGTTAACCGAAGTTACAATACAATCAAACTGGACGGCGTCCGCCAGTTGAGCTCGCTTCCCGCCGTCAAGCAAAACATAGACAGCAGAGACGTCCGGCCGGCCAGCGACCAATCATATCGCGGCGAAGTGAGTTGAATTACGCCTTTATTATTATTGTTATTATCTTACGTACTTTAAGCATTAAATTTCTCCACTCGTCTACTTTTCTCATTTACGAATTTTAATTCTAAATTCATTCTGCGTTTTGGGAAAATTATTCATCAGTAACGTTCGGATCCTTATGGCCAAAAAAATTAGAGAAATGTGCATGCAATTACGACCTTAAAAAGGGGTAAATATGACCTAAAAATGACAAATATGACCGAACACTTATATTTGCTATACTGGTACATCAAAACATGCTCAATTATACATCATTTATTTTATCTAGTACTGTTGCTTTCATGTAGAGAGAATAAATTGTTTCGACGCACTCACCGCACCATTGGGAAATTATTTTTTTTTCAATTAAATTATTTTCATGTTCCTGTAGAAGAATAGATTACAAGGTTTTTACTTTTAAAAATGAGAATTTATTATACAGGGTGAGTTTTTTATCTTGAGACAACTAAATATCTCGAAAACTACAAATCCGATCAAAAAAAGTGGGTAATAAAAATTGTTCGTCTCGACGGGGGACATCCGATGATACCAAATTTGACTCCCCACCCCCACCCCCTAGGGGTGGGGGAAGGGGGAGAAAAAAAACTTAAATAGGAACCCCCATTTTTTATTGCAGATTCTGATTCCCCGGAAAAAACTACCCCTATTTCACCCCCAATTCGAGTCATTTTGGTCGATAGATGGCGCTGTAATCGACAAAAATCAAAATAAGCAAAAATTCATTTAAAAATGAGGATATCTCGTGAAATACACATCAGATCAGCAAAATACAAGTTAATGTGATTGATATTTTTCAAAAACTATTCAATAACACCACCCACCTCCAAACTTGAGGGATGGGAATGGACATTATTTCAAAATATCACCAGATCTCACTTCGCCTGATTTTTTTTTATGGGGATACTTGAAGAATGAAGTTTACAGTGAAGTGCCAACAACGCCTGAAAACATGATTGAACGAATTACCAACGCTTGTCAAAAAATCACGCCGGATATGCTTCTTAGTTGCGTCGAATCATTCCAAGAGCGGGTAAATAAATGCATCGATGTCGGTGGTGATATTTTCGAGCACTTGCTTTAGAATTGTTGTTAGAAACAAACACGTGAGAGGCGAGGGGACTCACCAAAAACAAGCACCCCGATGGTGAGAGGCGAGGGGACTCACCAAAAACAAGCACCCCGATGGTGAGAGGCGAGGGGACTCACCAAAAACAAGCACCCCGATGGTGAGAGGCGAGGGGACTCACCAAAAACAAGCACCCCGATGGTGAGAGGCGAGGGGACTCACCAAAAACAAGCACCCCGATGGTGAGAGGCGAGGGGACTCACCTAAATCTAGCACCCCAAAGGGAACAGAAAATTACTACGTCCACGTCGTTGTTCCTGGGTAACGCAAAAAGTAATGTTTGACTTTCGCTATCTGCTAAAGAATTTGCATCAGTGCATTTTGAAATAATGTCCATTCCCATCCCTCAAGTTTGGAGGTGGGTGGTGTTATTGAATAGTTTTTGAAAAATATCAATCACATTAACTTGTATTTTGCTGATCTGATGTGTATTTCACGAGATATCCTCATTTTTAAATGAATTTTTGCTTATTTTGATTTTTGTCGATTGCAGCGCCATCTATCGACCAAAATGACTCGAATTGGGGGTGAAATAGGGGTAGTTTTTTCCGGGGAATCAGAATCTGCAATAAAAAATGGGGGTTCCTATTTAAGTTTTTTTTCTCCCCCTTCCCCCACCCCTAGGGGGTGGGGGTGGGGAGTCAAATTTGGTATCATCGGATGTCCCCCGTCGAGACGAACAATTTTTATTACCCACTTTTTTTGATCGGATTTGTAGTTTTCGAGATATTTAGTTGTCTCAAGATAAAAAACTCACCCTGTATATTTTGTTTTCTGCATGGCGCTACTCATTGATCCGCTGCCCATTTTACATTGACTGAGAATGTATTTGATACTCAAAATGTGTGCACCATACTACACTATCATATTCAAGCAATGGTCTGGCCAAAGTTTTGTAATCCAATTCCTTTACTTCTCTGGTACATATCCTCATTACTCTCTCCAACAAGTGAAGGATTTTGAAACCTTTTTCCTACTACCTGTCCAATGTGTCCTGTCCAGTTAAGCTTGTTATCAAATGTAATGACAAGATATTTAACATTTCAAGTCTTCAACGAGTAATTCTTTGCCCATTTTATACTAATCATAATCAACCTTTAGTTTTTTATATTGTTCCTAATAAGCTGACTCTTATTTGCATTTATCTTCATCCCATGTTTACCAACCCAGCTAGATATCCTGTGCACTGTTCAGGTCACCCTACAGCTGTTGACAGTCCTCTACCGTTTTCATCCTATTATGTAGCATTATGTCATCTGCAAACAACCTATTTTTCGATCTGTTGGTTCTGTGTTTAAGGCGTCTGACTGGAGATCGAATGGTCCCCGGTTCGGCTGGGATGTTTATAGACGTTTAACCCGACATTCACCTCTGGCACAGCTTGCTGTGTAATGCACAGTACGTCAAAACGCTTCCGTGATTCGGATTCCACATTAAGTGGTAAGTCGCCTACAGTCTGTAGCATTACCACATTAATTTAGTCAGCCACGACTAACAGACTCATTGCGCGACGAATCGAAAATTCTGTCATCTGGCTGCCGAACAATCCTTCCTGATCTCCCGGCCAACAAAGATACATGATAATTTGCTTTGGTAGAACGCTGTAGAATTCAGGCATGAGGTATTTTCATTAATGAAATGGTCAGTAAACATAACTGTAATTTCTTGGATCATCAGATCCCCTTAGGGTCAAAGATCGCCACAAAAGTATTCGCTGTTTTTTCCAACGTTTAGTCGGTACTGCTTGAGTTTTAACTATTTATGTACTAAAGGGAAAATCTGTATCGTGTGTACTGTGTGTCTGTAAACTACGTAGCTCCATTTTGACCCAGTGTGATTCCCCCCCCCCTTCCCTTCCCGTAGCCCAACGTGGATTTTGCCTCTACCCTTCCCCCTTTCCTCGTGTCGCACGTAGCTTTTTTTTCCTATTGATTCCAGAAAACATTTTACACTGTTTTCTCTAGTGAGACTATCGTAAATTACTTACGAAGATAATTAAATGACTGATATGAAAATTCACAAGCTGTTGTGTGTTCTGCACCTTATTTTAACTGTGACAGATAATATTAATATAATGCTACGTGGCTTGGCTCGGACCCTCTCCCCAGCTAGCCCAGCCAGCCCAGCCCCCCTCCCCATCTCCACCTCCCCCCCCTCCCCCATAGACCGCGCCGCGTAGTTTATGCACGCTCCATAATTTGTTGTGTTGTATAATTTTTGATGGGGTAAACTGCGGACAGTTACAGTATTCCACTAGATCGGGTTTCTCAAAGTGGGATACGTGAGGATTCACAACAAGATTTATGTTATAGGCTGGCTAGCTGTCTCGAGCGTGCAACACGCACGATGGTGAATTGAGATTGAAAATTAGAAAAATTGCTACTAAAATCGACTCATCTTGCTACAAGAAACAAGACCATCCATCACATTAATTAAGGACTTACTGCTCTTTGTGACTGTATTACTTTTGTTATATAAGATTCCTTATTTTAAAAAAAAAAAAAAAAAAAAAAAAAAAAAGTTTTTTAAGGGAGTTCGCCTATCTCTTGGAAATTTAAAAGGGGTGCGTGGAACTATATGTCTGACAAACCTGCACTAGATTATTAATGATTCAGAAAACGACCGCAAAGGCTGACCACAGTCCTCACCACTGGTTTCTGTAGTTATGTAATAAATGCGTTCTGAACACGGCGCCACTGTCACCTGCTGCGAGCGTAAACCGCACTGCCGCTCACGAACCAGTATACCGCATACCGATAAAACTTCATTTATTTGTTGGAGTGACCTTTTATGACCCCGAAGAAAAAAAAGTGAAGAAAATTATTTCGTCAAATATTTATTTCAGAGCTACTCCTCCGAAAGGCATCAGGCACTTATGTACTGCAATAAGCCCAGTTCCACTTTTGATACGGCATAGCCGATATAACTCGTTACTTGCATTCGTGAAAGAATACTTCCCATGTGAATATTTTTAAACGCTCGTAATAAGCTGGAAGCCAATCATTTTGCTTTCACTGCGTAGCGCAATCCGTATTAGCTCCCGCTTAACACAGACTGGCCAATACAGATTCCTAGGAATACTACCGACTTATATTGTTTCAAAGATCGAACTTGCTATTTCGCACCGTAGCAATAACATATAGTACGAAAGCTAAAAAATTAACATTTGTTCTTACGTTGAATCCAGCATACAATTTTGAATCAGCTGTCGATTATGTACAATTTGTAAGATTTCCGGCCTCTTACAAATTCTAAAATAATTGATAATTTTTCATCGTTCATTCACAGACGAATCTTTCGCAAACGAAAGATGATGATACTGAACTGTGATACCAGCAGCAACACTTGCATTGCTTTTAGACAAAGATAAGGCAGTGCTCCTACAAAATAGCCAGCACGTCACATAAAAAGATGGCGTTTCCTATACTAATGCAGGTAGAAAATTATTGGTCTATGGATCATATAAAACGTATCCAATTGTAGATTAAACATTGCAATTTTCCGACCTATCACTTGCTGTTTTTACTTAAATTGGTTAGCTTTCGTAATTAATGTGATGTTCTTGGAAATGATGTTTTCACACGATATTTCGGCGGCCAAACCCTACGTTGCCATCAGTATGTTACATTCTCACGAGGCAAGAAGACGGGAACTCCACAGCGCGCGTTGTTGATTGGCTACTATGGCAACGGCTGCGCGCTGGCGGGCTGACATTGCAACGGCGCTATGAAGTTACGGTCTTCTGGTGTGATCAGAACTTTACCTGAAACATGGCATCGAGACATCGTGTAAAGACATTGTTACGGCTGGAAGCACTTGGTTTTGATTAGGTGTGGCGCGACTTACCTTGGCTGGCGCCGGCGAGGAGGCCCTCCTGTGCCTGGAGCAGGTCCTGGGGCAGGCTGCGGGCACCACGGGGCGGCTGTACGGCGCCAGGCCCGTGCGCCACACCGGCTTCTGTCGGGGCGCCCCCGCCTGAGGCTTCTCTCCCATCCTGACAACACACACGGCGCGCTCAGGCTGCGTGTCGACTGTGCGCGGCTGCCGCGCGAGGCATGTGCGAGGCATGTACGAGGCCGTGCGCGGCAAACTATCCAGGCACGGTCTCTGCGTGAAGCCACCCTGCACGAGCAGCTGCCACTTTATTATTATTAATTTTAATTGTGATGGAGCTTGTGGTAACTGAGGGGTTTTGCTGCTGAGTGATTTTTGTCACGTATTGTGTACAGCACGTAACGTGTCAGACACGGCACAGACATAAGTTGTATAGGACAGTACACCCTCAGACGTCGTCAGACAAACTAGAAAGTGCACGCATGTAACTAATTCTAAAATGTTCCCAAATTTTTTAATGGAAGAACTAGCTATAGTAGCAATTTTACTGGAAGAAGAAGAATCAGGTTATCCAGAAGCTCCGTTTGTACAACAGAAAAATCCAGCTCAAACCGAAAATGCTGTTAAAGTAATATTGACTATATGTATTCTACACAACTTCAAAAAATATAACCGTATCCATGTTGGTGAAAATACAGCCGTTAGTAATTTGAGTAAATTGCCAAGGCAAGGCGGGACTAGTAAATCTACCGCTTTTGATGTCAGAGACAAACTTGGTTTGTATTTTGAGTCATTTACAGAAGCAATGTAAACAAATTGTTATAATTATTTTCATCAATAAATACCTGCTTACCTTGGAGCTTTTTTGCTATTTCCTTCCATGCATCATCTACCCATTTATTGTCACTATATCTTCTGTCACTCAAGTCGTATAGAAATTTATATTCTCTAACTAATTCAATTAATTTTTCGTTGTTCATCTTATCAAGTACTACGCTGTCTGAGCTGTTACGTTGTCGTGTTCATACTAACCGCACAGACAACCAGAAACATGCTCAGACACGTGCTGGCACAGACAAAACATTCTTTCCGACAATGCTGGTTGGTGCCGGCTCGTGTGCGTACGGACACGCTCCGTTCACGCGCGGTGGATTGGATACGCCTATATATAATGTATGTAATCATGTTTTTTTGTCTGTGCCGATACATGACTGACACGTACGGTGTCTGTAGATGTGAATGAGCCTTTAATGTTCATAATTTCATCAATTTTATCAATATTTTGATTTTTTTTTAAATTTGTTAAATTAGAAGCGGATGCAAAGTGATGTGCTATCTTTATCACTAAGAAAGTCATAACCTGACACATTTATTTAAATTTAACATTGAAGGCATACAGACGTCGGTGTATTTAAAATTATTTTAAATAATCAACACCGATTCTTACAATATGAGGCATAATACGTTAATTCTAAACAAACAACAATGACGTATTTACGTGAAATTTAAGCACGATGTCAAGATTGAATTTAGCTAACATGAAAAATTGGACATAGGAAGCTAAGGGGGCGTCCATTAATTACGTGAAGTGAAATAGGGCGGAGGGGGGGAGGGGTCCTGCGAAATCTCACCAAGGGGGGAGGGGGTGGGGGGTCAACGGAAATCTCACGTTAGGTTTCGAAATTCTTGTTGGAGTGTAAAGCCTCCAAAAAAAAAACCGGCTACGGAAGGGTGAAACCTAAAAGAAAAAAAAGATCTCAAAACGTTGCGAGGGTGATTACTAGGGGGCGGGGGTCTCATGAACCATAGGGGAGGGGTCGGACCAGATCTCACGAAGTCTCACCAGAAGGGGGGGTTCCGGAAATCCGGAAAAACACCTCACGTAATTTATGGATGCCCCCTAAGATGAAAAATCCAATAGTTTATAAAGCTGCTCACAAATGCAAGCTTACAGAAACAAATAGCTGCATTTTAGTTCAACTTTGCGGAAAGACTAAAACATAAAAGTACTTTCTGATCGATATGAAAATTATGACAGAGTCTTCCCGTATCGAATCAGGTTGCTCGCGGCTATTAACACGATCAGAACGATTTGTCGGAGAGTGATACTCTGCTCAGAGTCATTGAAGCGCGAGGAACGTGCACAATACACTGTGTTCTTGTGTTCTTTTTACTGGCAGAATCTCTTTACCGTTTTGCAGCGGCGACAGCGACGGCGTTGCTTCTGCGCATAAAGAAGCGCGTTCGCTTCCTCCAGATAACAGTGACAGTACCGCAAGCCCAGAGGTGGCTCAAACAGTGCTGTTAGGTTTGGTGGTAATCGGAACCACCAACACCTCAGTACGGCCCAGGGACGGCGTGACCTCTTTCACAAAGTCGCCGACGCAAGAACTCCGGAAGGCGTTCGTCTTTCACGATCTGGGGTTGGAGTACCTCCAGCTTCGTCGAACGCCAATCCATGGTCCCGAAAAATATTTGGACACCGAATATACCAAACACCTAGTTATTAGTTGATTGGACGTTTTTCAGGGAAGACTACAGTCACGTATATTCATGCTTGGATCTGCCATAACTGCCTTGCCTCGGAAACGCCCGACCGTCTCCGGGTTTTTGACTTCGGCTACCAAATTTTATGTTTGCGTGCGATTTCTCATCCGACGGCAACAAAAGATCGTCCAGCCAAAATATTTACTTGACTTGAGGAGGCCGCACCTGCCGGAGATAAGCGGGTCCTCTCACCCTATTGTGAAGACGGCGTCTCTCAGCTAGAGGTGAGCGCCGCGCCGGCGTGACGCCGCCGTGTCTCAGTGGCGCGCCGCCGCCGCCGCCGGCCTTTGCTTCGCGGCGTGTCCTTGAGCAACACTTCCTAATAAGACGAGGCGTTTTTTTTTTACAGTTTTCGTTAAATTGAGTTAATAAGTAGGTGTTAAAATGACCGAATTAGCTAAAACTAATGTTATAAAACTCTCTGTAATAGTGTTATATGACTGTCTAAGCCAAACTAGTTTTTGTTGGAAAGATTTCGAAAGTTTAGTGATAGAAAAAGCCAATCAGAAAAAAATCGTGAATTCCGATCAAGGCTATTTCTTAGCTATCCTAAATGCGGTAAAAACAAAGTATTTAACCCTGAGTACTAAACGTATGGAGGAAATGAAGACTGGCGGCAAAATAGAAGGCATGATAAGAGATTTAAAGAAACAGTTGAGACTAAATGAATAGATGATTCTAGCTGTCATTGATGCTGGAGAAAATGTGCGAAGAGCAGTTTCGTTGGCTATCTGATATGGAACATCAATCTGTGTCTTGGTCATGGGCTCCATAATCTCGTTACAGTGGAGGCATAAACAGAGTTCCAGAAATTGAAAGGCTCGAAAAAAGAATGCAAGAAGATTGCCAGGAGAGAGAGAGAGAGAGATACCCCTTGTCAGCACTTGCCGAAAAATGGAAAAAGAGTTTTGGATTCCCTTGATAACGTCGTTCAATGATGAGACCGAACCGGATGAAGTAGTTGAAAAGAGCTCGCTATTCGTATCAGGATCAGGAAGTGTTATATACACTCTTTCTATCAAAACTGAAAGACCAACTCGTTGGCATAGATTTACAGGGATGCTGGGAAGTTTAACCCACGTGTGTAACTGTGACATAATAAATAAGATGTTTAGAAAGATAGGACAAGATGGGATAAAGAAAAGTGAGCCGAATCTTTAGACATAAAACATCTAGTAAGATTTTGATAAGGTTTCGCGAAGCAGTTGAGGTCATCTCATCTCAAAAATATGTACAATGAATGTGAATCTTCTGTTCGGTTCTGAAATAATTGAGATCATGAATTCTGTCTTAGATGACGAATTATTGACCATGTTTCGGCTTAATCGCAACATGGTGGCAGAAGCTAGCAAACGATTCGCTGCCACAAGAGCGGTCGTAGCAGTATCACCTTTGGATTATCATTTTATGGGTCTCAAAGAAGTTGATACATATTTGGAGTCAATACAAAAGACCAGTACTTCCTTTATTGATTCGTATATCAAGGAAGTAATCACTGCCATTAATGTGCCAGAAACAAAAGAAAGTAGGGATTCTATTGCTTTTACAAAATCCACCAATGATACATCGTTGTTGCAGAAACTATCGATGAAATATCGTGTGTATGGAGATAATGGTTATCCGATCGCTGAAGAAAGTTGGAGATATTTAGCTTCATCTGATACATCAGATTCTAAAGATGGAAATTTTTTAAGTTACTTGAACAGCAAAAAAAAAAAAAAAAAAAGCCTTTCCTCGGTTTTCTGCCCTTACCTAGACTTTTCTTTGTGTGTCTGCACGAGCACACCGAGCGAAAGAGTATTTTCTATGACTAGGTTAGTCATACCGAGAGTGGTGGTGTAACGGTTAGCGTTCTGGCCTCGCATTAGGGAGGACGGCGGTTCGAATCCCCGTCCGGGCATCCAGATTTGGGTTTTCCATGGTTTCCCAAAAGGCCATGGCCGAATTCCTTCCCATTCCTTGGCCCCCATCCTTTCCTGTCTCTAAAGACCTCGCTGTTAAGAGACGTTAAGCAGTTAAAAAAAAAGATTAGTCATTTCTACCTAAAGGTCTAGCCGAATCTCAGTTCGCCCAAATAAAATTATCTTTATACATGATAACTACAAAGAGTACAAAAACCTGCAAGATTTTGAATATATAAGTGAAACGTTACTTATTTTCTGTTTTTGAGACGAAGTAATGATATGCACATCTATATGATATATACAATTTCTATAAAGGTATTTTTTTCTCACAAGCCATTATCTCCCTTCATACTTAATCGGAATCAATGAATGAGGTGTCATTTTAAAGCCCATAGTCTCCACTTTGGTCACATCACATTATAAGAAAGAAATTTTTCGGAATTCGATCCTTAAAGGGTAAAAATGTCAATTCTTTTAAAATGCTGTTTTTTGTGTTACGAGTCATTTATCTTCCTGGATACCTATCTGAAATCGTTTAATGATTAAGATCTCCGGTTTGGTGACATAACATATTAAGACAGGAATTTTTCTGAATTCGACCTTTAAAGGGCAAAAATATCAATATTTCTGTAACGCGTTTTTGTGTCACGAGCCATTTATGTCCCTTCATATCTAACAGATATAGATAAATGAAGTATCATATTAAAGATTAAAGTCTCCGCCGTGGTCACATTATATTTTAAGAAAGCAATTTTTCGTAATTAGATCCTTAAAGGGCCAAAATGTAAATATTTCTAAAATGCTTTTTTTTTGTGTCTTTAGTCATTTATCTCCCTTGATAATTAAACAAAATTGATAAAAGAGGTATCATTTTAAAGACTGAGGCCTTCGGTTGGTTACACCATATTTTAAGAAAGAAATTTTTTCAAAATTCAACCTTTTAAAGGACAAAGGTATTATTATTTCTACAACGCGTTTTCCTGTCACGAGCCATTTATCTCCCTTGATACCAAACCTAAATCAATTAATGGGGTATCGTTTAAAATATTAAAGTATCCGCTTTGGTCACATCATATTTTAAGAACGAACTTTCTACAAGTTCAACCCTCAAGGGGCAAAAATATCACCATTTCTAAAACTTTTTTTTTGTCGTAACCGAAATGGAGAAATGAGGTGTCCGCTTTGGTCACATCATTTTTTATGAAAGTAATATTTTGGAATTCAACCCTTAAAGAGCAAAAGTATCAATATTATTTCTACAACTTTTAAAAAAAAATACGAGCCATTTATCTCCTTCGATATCTAACCGAGATCGATAAATGTCATATTGTTCTAAAGTTTATGGTGTCAAATTAGGTATCATAAATTAAGAAAGAATTTTTCGGAATTTGGTGCTTAAAGTGGTCGCCCGTATGAGACAGTTAAGAGCCAAGTCCCTAGATTGCAACAGCAGATATCACAGAGATGCCAATAAACTTTTTTTTATACAATAAGTAGCTTTAGTGATTTTTGTTTCTGTTACGGAAGCATTTTTATTTTGCTATACAATTTCAATGTACACATTTCATTCGCACAGCAACACATATCATAGAGATGTTGATATGCTGTGTGCATTTTGTTCAGGTTGGTTGCATTCTGTTAAACAGTGAGTTTTAAATTTTCCTAACTGTTTCGTAATATGTTTTGATGCGTACCTATTACACTAAACAAATAAATATTTGCTACACAAGTGCGGTTCTACTTTTCATTATACTACAAGCATTAAACCTCACTATTATTCGTATTTTACTTGCGAAATTTTCGCACGGGTCGTCTAGTATCATATATACAAAGTAGTCACGCCGCCGGCGCTACGCCGCCGCCGGCTGAAAATGTTCGGCGTGCCGCCACCGAGATTTTGGTAAGCGGCGCCCACCTCTACTCTCAGCTCAGGTATACAGAAGTCTCGTTACAGGTGGTCCCCTTCAGACTTACGCAAAAGTACCGTTCTTCATTGCATCTTCTCAAGCAATATATTCCAATCCTTTTTAAATATTAATTATTATTAATATTTAAACATTGTAGGAGTCTGACACAACAGACTCATTCCAAGCTAACGCTCCGGTGGCAACTTCCCTAGTCATCTAATTACCCATTTTTATATATTTTTTTAAAAAAATTGTTTTATAATTTGAGTGTTACTCTCCCATTTACCTTTCCAATCTACAAATTTTAATTTTAAATTCCTTAAGCGTTTTTGGTAAATTATTCATCACTTCACTTGGTAATTTGTTCTAATCCCTGACCCCCCTTACCAACAAAACAAAAATTTTCCGCTCCCTTATGCATGAAATCGAGTGCCAGCTTGTGATAATGGTCGTCTTTCCCCATCCATGTACTATTCCTAATTCTTCGAGCAATATCCCTCGAAGCCCCATCACCAACATACGCCCTGTACAATCCCAGCACTCTCTTCATCCTCCTCCTTTCATCCAATGAGTCCCAGTCCAGCTCTTTATCATACAGGGTACTGACTGGGTCCTGCGATAATTTGCACAAAGAAATCTAGCTGCTCTTCTCCGCACTGTGATCATCACATTGAAAACTAGAAGCCTAAACGAAAAGTGCTTCAGTGGATACTCAAATTTTATTAATAGAATACGGTATGGTGTGAAACTTATGGAAACATGAGATATGAAGACATCGAGGATACAATTAACAAATTATACGAGAGTGGCAAAGGTTGAGTTAGAGTTCTTAAAATCATTAACTGAGCCAAGTGCGAATAAAGTGAACATTCAATTCCAGGAGGTGACTGAAGGACGCTGTAACTTCGAGATTTCTAGCAATTGGAGACTCGTGTACTAGCCTGCAATACCTTTTTCGAGTGTCAAAATAATCATTTTAAAGAAGAGTTCTACGTGATTTTAGAGAATTATGCAAAGCTCCTAAAGAATGTGTAGAATAGATAAGGAAATAATATAGATTTAATATTAAAGTTTTTATTGTTATTCAATTTTCTTTCATCAATCTTAAAGAGAACTTCCTTCTGGCTTAGGTAAAATGTATTGAGTTAGTCATTTGGCGATTTCGTAATTCGTTGATTGGAGTTTCAAGCGATGGTTGTGGTGGTAGTGGAGCTGATACCATCTGAGTCTGATTAGGCTGTATATTTGCTATCCCACAAATAATCTTTGTCATCGTACAATTGCATTAAAAGGCAATACTGTTAATAATCCATGGTAGCAAACCGTCACTGTGCCTCCGAGCCAACTCGAACAAAGACACCTAAGCGCATTTGCCGCGCGAGCCAATGTTCGAGGGTTTGGCGCGCGTAGTGGATACGCAGTTTTAGGCAGGCAGTGGCGTGATGCTACGTACAGTAGGGCAGATTTAGCATACGAGACAGTCAGATTGTTGGATTGCATTTATTCTTACCTCTCTTTTTTTAAAAATGAGAACATCTATGGCGGCACCTGGGATGACGAGTGCACTTGCAGCGGTGAGTCACGTTGCTCTGGAGACACGCAATGGCGCATGTGCCTGCGCCATGTCAGCTGGCTACTGGCAAGCAAAGACGCATGCGTACGTTTGCTTTCTAACGACATTTATGGGTATTAACCATATTTATCGGTCCTTAAGAGAAATAAGACACAAACTATACACAAGAACGGATAAATGTTATTGATATTGCACCATTATCATTTTTTATATACAAAAGTGCAAGGTTGGGGCTTTAGGCATCACGGGAATGGAAAAAGATGAGCGCAAAATCCTTATAAATTTTTTTGTAGCAATACATAAAGACGGCATATGGATGAAAAGTCCAACGAAAGAACTATACGAACATACATATACACTCACAGACTTGATCAGAAAACGCAGATTACAATTTTATGGACATTTACAGAGAATGAGCAACTCTACACTCACAAAGAGGATATTTGATGTGGTAAATGGATCAGTCAGCAAAACCAAATGTTTCCATAAAATAGAAGTGGACTTAAATTATACAGGGATCAGCAAGGAAATGATACAAAAAGGGGACAATTTAGGAAAAAAATTATGAACACAAAATTTAAACTACAGAATAAAACGGGAACAAAATGGACACATACAGGAAATAGGAACACAGTGAAGTTATGAAGAGGTTTTGGGAACAAAAAAGGAAGAAGACATACACAGAATGGGAAAAAACTGTATAACCATGAACAATTTGTGTTTAAACACTGTCCTCAAGGGCAATAATGATTAATACTAATAATAAATGCAAGGTTGGTATACTCGCGCCAGTGACACAGCTTCTTAGTCCGGAAGTGGCACGACGGCAAACTGCTGCGCCTGCCGACCCCGAGAGTTGTTTCAGTTAGTTTCAGTACGGCGTGGATCAAGGACAAGAAAAATGTTGGCGCGGACAAACGGTTAGATGTCAACAGTTGAGCCGAGAGTGGCTCGTGAACAGTTACGTGCAGTGAGTACAATAAGCTATTTGACAGTATTCAAAATATATTACAAATTGTAGTCATTCGCGTAGATTAATGCTTAAGGAAGCTATTTTTGTTAAATTTCAAAAGAAAGATGGATTGTTTTTAATTAAAAAAGCGAAATAAAAATCATATTTTTCTTGCCTCTTGTCACGTGACACAAAACGCTCTGGGATTGGTGATCGCTTTAGTGACGTCACCTGCCTGTAGGAGCTGCGGCTGCGTACGTAGTGTTTCCCGCTATCCAAATTTTCAACTATTTGTTGCTGGTTATATCTCGTTACTATTGAGATTTGTTGTTTAATATAAAATGAAGAACAATTAGGAGCCTACAGCGGAAAAATACCGAAAATTATTTGTCGGACTAGCTACAGAAACATCACTGACTTTTATTCTACCGAGCTTGAGAATGTAATAACTTCAATTCGAGAATCATTTATATTTAAACTGGAAGTTAGAGATTAGCAGAAATCCTTCATAAGAATTTTAAATTAAGTTAGTTGTTTTAGCCTTCAGGAGATATTTACGTGAAAAATGCAAGTGTAGTATAAGGTAAGCACAACAGTTAAATAACTGGATGTTATGGACAATATTTCTTAACTGCGGATAAATAATTATAGATAAATAATATTTTTTCCAACGAAACTGAATTTATTGTTTATTTATTTACCGACCGCGCTCACTTCACCGCACGTAGAACCTGGTTTTTTAAGTGTTCACTATTGAGAAGAAAAGTAACATTGCCATGATGTCCAGGTAGCTGCATGGTTAAAGAGTGCTATAGGAATTTTAAGATCTTATACTCGAACCTTGATTACGATAATATTTTTATCGTGTGTGCATTTTTTTCTTTTTTTCTGTTTGCCGTTTGTTGCTTTACAGAATCATGTTTTTATTAGAAGGAGTCATAAAATATCATGCATATGTTTGAAACATAAATTGCTGTCATGCAAGAAAACTTTTATAAAAGATAACCTCCTGCTTTTAATTTTGAAACATACCAGAGATACATCATCATTGCAACAAAACCCAAGTACTCGGCGCTGAATAATAGGATTTATTTTAACAATAACATTGCACTCTAAAGACCCATTCGCACTAGCGGTCAGCTCAGCTCAGCTCAGCTCAGTTCAAAAATCGCTATACACGTAATTCAATGGGAGCATTCACACTACGCGGTCCGCTCAGGTCAGGGCAAGGCAGGTCAAACTGAAGATCAACAACGGTCAAGACCTGAGCTGAGCTGACCGCTAGTGTGAACGAGCAACGGTCAGGTCAGATCAAATAGGAGACGAACGCCTGAAAACTATGCTAGTAAGCAATAAAAAAAAAAAGAGTTATAAATAATAATAAAATATTTTAACGGTATGTTATTTCTGTTTATTATAAGGTTGGCAAACTTTAACATAAATTCACATGTTATCACACATTTTAGTACGGCGAAGGTACAGATCCTGTTTCCGAATTTAAAAAAAATATTGTGAATTTATTCCTTGAATCAAAGGCTTCTGTACGAGCGTTAGCACCCAAACAAAGAATATTTGTAAAATAGGGTTTCTCTCGTTCATCCTGAAATTCACTTTCTGCATAGCATGAAATTTTATCCTTCCGTAAATAATTGTGCAAAATAGATGTCGGTTAAATTATGTTATCAATTAATCCTGGAGCAGAATTAATTTTTCCAAAATAAATTCGAAATCTTTGAGCCCTAAACTATCAAAAGCATTTTCCACCACTCGTCTCGCACGGCATAGCCGGTAGTTAGCATTCTTTTTTCGCTTGATCTGTTTGCGCTTGAATCTCTGGATGCACCAAGAACCATCCTCTTTTTAATCTTGACGAATTTTTAGGCTCTTGATCCAAAATCATTGCGATTTAATTGACGTTGGGGTAGAAAACGGCATTGTTCACTATAATCAACTGAAATGAAATGGCCTCGTCTACTACTTGATCTGACCTGACCTGAGCTGAGCTGACCGCTAGTGTGAATGCTATCCTGAATTGTGAGCTGAGCTGACCTGATCGCTAGTGTGAATGGGCCTTTCCTTGCACCATTTCCGGAAAGCTTTGAATACCCATTGCTGGAATTTTTACGTGACGATAAAACTGTATGTTGCCTTTCTGACATAAATGCATCTATTTAAGCGGTATCTACTTTTAATGAGCAAGTAATTTTCATTTTTTTAAAACTTTTTATCGGTGTACAAGTAACGTCCAGTTTCAGTTTTGAAGTCTTTTTTGGTTATGTTTCAAATGTTTATAATACTCTTACTATCGAAAAATTTGTGAAACATTCGGGAAAACATTAATGTTTTGGTGGATTTTAGAAAAATAATATGCGGCGCTACCAACAGCAACAGTATCTAAAGAAAACGCTCACAAATAACAAAACATATTCCAAAGCGAGGATCGAACCTAAGAACCCTAACTTTACTGATACAGTGTACTACATTATCTCAAAGAAATTATGGCTCAAATTATATTTGCAGTAAATGATATGCGACTGAGTCGCAATGTCGTCTGGGTTTCTATGAGCAAGTTGCAGCGACTGTTTTTTCCTATTTCAGCTAATGCGGGAACCCTAATGTTTATTTGGAGAGTTTTTACTATTGTGGTTGTAGATTTATGTACTACACACTATTTATAAACCACATTTCCAACAACTTATACACAAATTCAGAGAAACAAACCAAACGTTACTTTCCTAGAGTAGGACTGTAGATAATATATCGAAATATCAATATTATTTTTTGAAAATATCGATATTTACTAGTGATATTTTTTAGGACGATATATCGATATTTCAATACTGAAATCTGGATATCGGATTCGATATTTTTTATAAATAAGTTATCATTTTTCCTTTGCTCTGAATGACACTTTGTGTCACTCAAATTTTTGTTACGCATAGAGATCAGCAAGCTTAAATAAATCTTACCACGTTTCTATAATTAATTTGGAATTTATATGTACCAAGTTTACTCATATGATGACAACAGTGAAGGCAACGAATCGCTCGCCCGGCGCAAATTGAACGCGAGCCCATTGTTTGAAATGGAAATTAGTGTGTTAGCAGGAATACAAATAACAAAATAGTGGATAATTAGAAAGCAAGAAAAGTAACACAACTAAGAGTAAGCTATCAACATACAAAACTAAATGAAATTCCACGAAAAATATTTGTGAAAAAAGTTATGCAATTTGGCCATAATTCGTGGCTAAACTTCTATCTAAATAAATTCCTCAACTGTATTGCTTATCAATCTTAAAAATACACTAAGATTTACAGATTTACCTCGAAACTCTTTCGAGTTATATAAATTTTACTTATTTTTATGAAAATTATGACACGCATAATGGTCAATTTAAAAAAAAAAAAAAAAAAAAAAAAAAAAAAACAATCATAGTCAGCAAGAGAAACCATTCGAAAGTGAAATCCTGATCAAGAACAAAATCACACGTCTATTTATCAGTGGACAGTCTTATTTTTACAATGTTTGATTTTATGAGATTGAATTTATAAAAGTATCGATATATCGATGCATCGATATTTTTTCCGATATATCGACAGCCGATATTGATACTTTTTAAAATATCTATATATCGAAAATGCGATGTTTTTAAAAATATCAACAGCCCTAACGTAGAGTGAGCGCCTGCTGGTACATGAGGCCACGAGTGTCGTTGGCCCGCGTCAGGCAGCAGAAGGGCGTTTTGGCGGGCTTTCAAATACTCTAAATTTTAACGTTGACTTTCACGTAAGCACTTTTGTCAAAAAATAAATATTACCCGGTAAACAACGTGTATCATCTATAAACTATTTAAAATCATTTTCAAAAAATAGTCAAATAGCCAAATAAGGATCCGTAAATTGCAATAATAAACATAGGCCTCTTTTTATATTTTTTTTTTACATAACGAATTTCATTCCTTCCAGCTGAAGGCTGGGAGGCGGGCTGCTGGAGGATCGCGGAGGTCCTTTTCAGCCTACTACACTACGGGGAGGGAGGGGGGATGGAAGGTCGGCCGTGGCCTTGTAGGGAACCATCCCAGCATTCGCCTAGAGTTACTGAGAAAAACCACGGAAAACCTCAGACAGGATGGCCGAATCGGGTTTGACCCCGGTCCTCCCGAATGGCAAATAGCAGTGCGAAATCGCACTGCCCTAGCCTCGGAGATGGGCCGTTTTCCGCAGGGTGTGGTTAAGTACTCCACGTCCATACAATACGACCGCGGAAGGCAGTCGAGTGAACTGAAACAGCTTCCTTTCTAACCAGACGAATCTCGACTACGTTAATACGAACAGACTCGGTGGCAGAGGGGATGAGCTGAGAATAAAAGACGTTTTACTTTTAAGATATCCGGAATACTCGCACCTGAAATCAAGAGTCTCAGTACCAACAGCAAACCGAGCGCGGTGTGTAACGCTATGGTCTCGCTGGCTTCGGAAGGACTCGGGTACAAATACTTATCCGGCCTTCGAGATTTTCGTTTTGAATAGATTCCTGATATCACACCAGGCAATGCGGGAATGCTACCATCAAAAAACAAAAAAAAAATCTATGGACACAATCCTCTCCCTGTAAAGCCATAAGAAAATGAAAACCACCAGCAACGCCACAAATAAGCCTTCCTTGAAGCTGTGTTGACATTTCGCTTGTTTTCGTTGACGGTGAATCTTGGATATACAACTCGTTATCTATCGCCTATGCACATTTTGTTGAATTTGTAAACACGACATTTCAGACCACAAATCTGAAACATTTTTTTGGCTTATCCTTCTTTACAAATACCCCGACTTTCAAGTGATTTCCAGCACTTGTACAGTGGTAAAAAGTAAATTCGTGTGCTCGTAATGGCCTGGTGACGGAGTTTGTAACGACTATAGGGGACCACGTAAGCGTTCTGACGTATTTCACATTACACAGTGTAATGTCCAGCCTCTGCTCTCATTGATTTTCCGTCACCTCTCCATTTGTGAGACATTTCATCCAGCCGTTTGGTGAGACAGCGGAAGGTGGCGCATTCCTGTCTGGCGACAGGTTCCTGGCGCGCGTGTGTGTGTCTTTGTTTGTCGCAGGTAGAGATGCCTCTCCCGGAGGCCGGGGGTGAGTGTGGTCAAGCTGTTGCGAGCACTTGGGGGCCAGACCCCGTAAAGTCCGCACGTGTGTGTGTACGCGGATTTCAAAGAAACGTGGAGGTCGCGTTTTCGTCACGACAATATTTGTCGTGATGTTTTCTTTTTATGTGCTTAAACAAGTGAACCCACCTCAGTTGCCAGATGGAGTTAAAAGTGTTTCTTCATAGTGAAGGAAACATCAAGGTTGTCGACAGCCTCCTGCAGTTACGATAAGTGACAATTTCATATAAACAATTTTCACCCAGTATACGCCCAAACTGAAGGAGTTTCGTGCTCTCCCTAGCCGGGAACAATTTGTTTATTGTTTGTTTGCTTCCGTTAATTTTCTTTGCTGGCTGAGTTCTTTTTTTATGCAATGTTAAATAAACATGATTTTTTTTCTCAGTGATAATATTTCTAAATTAATTATTTATTTAAAATTCTGCATTAGAATTTCTTTTTGTAATTAGCGTGTGTAAGTTCAATTTACATCATATTGATGCAAAACAAAAAAAATATTAAAAAATACAATTTTTTTACAAATGAATCTTGCATCTCATGCACAGAAAATGTGAATGTTTAAGGTCAAAAGAGCCTAGATATTTCAACAGCAAGCTGTGCCAAAGGTGAAGGTCTGGTTGAGAGCCTATAAAAATTTCCTCCGAGACAGGGGTTTCGATTTGAAGTCAACCATTGAGCCACCAGGCCGCGCCGTTCAGTGGTGAAAGAGACAGACTTTCGTCAGTTTCCACCTGAACGGACACAGCGCGGAGAACTACGCACTCGAGTGACACTGTCAGCGCTGGCCTCGTTTCGGGTGGGCGCGTAGGCGACCCGCTGCGGGCAGTTCATTCATGAACTCGCTCAATGGCAGTGGCTCCCACTCTCACTCTCAGCTGACACGAAAAACACAGCCAGCAGGAAACTCCTCGCCGGGCCCGCAGGTGGAGATTACTCTATACCAGCTTCTAATGTTCATAAGATTAAAAACGATATTTCCTAGTTTACTATAACAGCAACATCTATGGACAGAGAGTATGAAGAAAACATCAACATCAAACTAATGTAAATAAACAAAAAGCAATTAATAATTAACTAGATGATCCATGCGAACATTTCGCGATTATTAGTAAAGATTGGTGGTTTGTAATAGGATGAAAGAAGAATCGCCTCATTTGTATCATTTGGGTATTTGTTTAGTGTAGCAGGTGCGTAACAAAGTTTACGTCAGTGAAGTAGATCATTAATATCTTTGTGATATGAGCTGCTGATATTTAGCGGCTTGGCTCTGAACTGTCTCATACGCGCGACTTTAACAGTTATTACTTTTGCCCTTCAAAGGCCAAATTTCTTTCTTAACTTGTAATGTTGCCTGAGTGGAGACCTTAATCTTATCTATCGATTTCGGTTAAATATCAAGGGACATAAATGGCTCGTAACAAACAAAAAGAAAACCAAAAACAACGTTATATAAATAATGATACTTTTACCCTTTAAGTATCAAATTCTGAAAAATTCCGTTCTTAAGTTATGATTTGACCAAATCAGAGCCCTTAATCTTTCAAATTATATCTCATTTATCCGTTTTAGTTACTTATGATATATAAATGGTTTATGGCTTAAAAATACGTTGTGAGGATAATCTACATCTACATCTACATCCATACTCTGCAAATCACAAACATTGTGGGTGACAGAGGGTGCTAAGCACCAAATCCTAAACCCGTGCATTCCAATCCCGAATAGCACGAGGAAAGAAGGAATACATAAAAGCATCAGTACGGCATCTTATTTCTCGAATCTTATCCCTCCGGTTGGCGGAAGAAGTATTTCATTACACTCGTAATTTAAAGATTTTCGCATATTCTCCAATAAATTCAGACGCAAAAATAATGATACTTTTGCCCTTTAAGGATCGAATTCTGAAAAATTTCTTTCTTAAAATGTTATGTGACCAAAGCGGAAATCTTAATATTTAAAATGATACCTCATTTATCTATGTCGGTTAGGTATGAACGGAGATAATGGCTTCTGACGACAACAACAACAATAAAACGCCTTTTGGAAATAATATATATGATATGTGAATTTAGGCGAAATACATACTTTTATTTATAGTTGGTTTGCAATTTAGAACATACTGAACCATTTCAGAAAAGTAAATAGAAAACCTAACTTGTTAATTTGCTGTAATGGCCACATCTCTGGACAGAGAGTGATAGTATCTCTCGCCACTGCTATTCCTAGAAGAAAAGCCGTGTTGAGTGTTTGACACTAAACGTAGAAAGCGTTGGAGGAAACTTACATACATGCTGAACCGTTAATACGTAATGCCAAAGAAACTGTTTGCAATGAATTTTATTGTGAAGCGCGTTCAACCGCGTTAGGGACACATATCGTGCCAACCTGCAAGTGTGTATGTAAATGTATTTTACTATCCATATGAGTTTTAATAAATGACAATAGTACTCCTAGCATACTTGACGGAAAGTATTAAAGCTCCACAGGAGACCCGATGTCAAGGAGAAGATACATTTAACAACAAAGAGCTAAACAAGAGATGTAGGTGTAATGGAAGAGGCAATACATGACCCGCAAAGGAGGTTATGTTGAATAGTTATCAGACGAATTGCATAAAAATTGTTACGATTGTGGCCAAGAAGAGAGATATCTATCTATTCTTGGTCACACTGTGTCGATGTCTGTTACACTCTGACGTCACGGTTCCTGCTTTCGCTGCCCAAACAATATGTTCGAGGTTATGCGCGTTATTTAATAACAGTTCTATTTTACTGAATATCCACGAGTAAATAAGCTGCCAGCACAATGAAAGAAAAGTATGTATTTCGTAAAAATCGACATTAATTATTAGTTGCTTTCACTTAATTAAAATTTGTTCGATGTAGATTTTTCTAACACTATCTGTACAGCGATACTATCATTATAGTAAGCTAAGAAACATCTATATCATTTTCAAAATTATGAGCGTTATTTGATGAAAATTATACTTAGTTAGTGAAGAAACGAATTGCTAAAATACTGCGTTCAACACGTCATTTTTGACGGTATTACAAGATATTTATATTCGATGTAGATATTTTAAGTCCCTCTTATATGCTTGAAGAAATGATTTGCTGAAACACTGAGATAAAAGTATGTACTGCTTTTAAATTAATATAGTAAATATTAGTTGCTTTTATTGCTGACGGTACTATATAAGACAACTATAAACATTTCAGTGGGTCAAATTTAGTTCGCAATGCAATTAATGTATTAGTACACGGGTAATAGAAGCTAGGAATTTTGAAAATCAGTAGAAGTTGTGGTTATGTCGAAATGCAAACAGGTCCAGAATGACAACTGAAACAATTTTTTATATAATGATTCACAATGAATGTAGTTTCATAAATAATTTAAACTGCTTTCATAAGCGCCCAGTTAGTGAAGATATTATTTCATACGGATGGAAGTAGTTCCGTATTTATCGTGCTCATTGAGACCTGGACCAGGAATAAAACCAATATCACGCGCTATAGCATAAGGTTTTGGGATTCTTAATATATTTTTAATGTCTTTGGTTCCGTAATTCTGACATAATTAATTCAGTAGAAGTTCCATCTGTATCGCTGTGTAAACTACAACCAAAATATGTACAAATTACAAAATAATGTTATGAGCATTACATAACAATTCTATTTACTAAGTCAATCGCAATGAATCGCCAGAACATTTCTTTCACCCGTCATTTTTGACGGGCTTAGAGGCTAGCAGTTGTATAAAAAGATGAGTGTAGTACAAGATATGTGAATCTGCAGAATAAATGTGGATTCAAATTGAAACTCGAAGTGATTTATATTGGTCAAAAAGCTGATGAATCTCTTTAGGTATGTAGACGACAGAAAGAAAGGTGAAGTATAATTTTCCCATTCAGGTAAAATGAAGTACTTTTGATATGAAATACGACGAGAAAGTCCACATTAGACGTCGTGTAATGCATAACAGAAGACGCGAAATTTGCTTTCTTTGCTAGTAGGAACCAAAAAAAAAAAAAAAAAAATCGGTAAGTGGTAGATTAAATTATTGTATTTAAAACGAGAGATGGTTTGGAATAGTAATTTATTTGTGATATATCAAGTATAAGCTGAGAAAGGTAAGAAGACTTCTAGCAGTGGTTGACCGTTACCACATCTCATCTAGGTATCACCAATGGTAAATAATTTATTTATTTCAGAATTTGAAATTATAACGATCTTCGTGCCCATAGACCCAATCGGCTGTTTTCCTTTATATCTTTGCCTGTACACTGCTGTGAGAATTCTAAACTGTAACAGTCTTCGTATAAACAATGCTGAAGGTTTAATCAGATTAACTGTGGCAAAAGTAATTTTGTTATACCGCAGATTCCGCTAAATACCTAGGGGTAACAATTCGTAATAATTTGTCATGGAATGAGCATATCGATAATGTAATTGGGAAAGCAAATCGTATGCTTCAATTTCTAGGTCGTAATTTAAAACAATGCACTCCGGACGTTAAATCGATTGCATACAAGTCACTAGTGCGGCCTCACTTAGAATATTGTTGCTCTGTATGGGGTCCCCATCAAAAGGGATTAATGGAGGCATTAGAGATGGTCCAAAGAAGAGCCTCCCGATTCGTGACAGGTATATATAGTTGGAGCGAATGCGTTAGTGTGATGTTGAAGGAGTTAGGTTGGGAAGACCTGGAGGCACCGAAGGCGTTGCTCTCGACAGAAGCTAATTGTAAAATTCTCGACTGACGTATTTCGGAATGACAGTAAACAAATATTGCTACCAGCAACATTCATATCCCGGAATGACCGCGAAAATAAGATAAGAGAAATCGGGGCCAGAACCGATTCATTTCAGTACTCATTTTTTCCACGAGCGATTAGGGGGTGGAATAGAAAGGATTTACCGGGCGACTAAACATAAAATCCGACAGGAGTAGCTTTCGGTAAAGTACTCCGGCCATCCTGATCTGGGTTTTCATGGTTTCCCCAGATCGCTCCATGCGAATGGTTCCTCACAATAACCCATGGACGCCTCCTGCCATATCCCGTATATCACTTCCAAACCATTACCTTCCCGAATAGGTACAATGCACCCTCCGCCATACACTTTTAGTGAATCGCGGAGTAATAGTAATAGTAAAGCACGAAAACATGCTTATTTTAAAAATGTTTACGCCTACTGAAGTATTAATCTTTGATGTAGTTGCTTGATTTACGTTTCACGTGTATTTCAGAAAAAAGGATAAACAAATATCCAAATTTACACAATAAAAAAAATCAATAGTATCTGAAGAATATAATGTCTATTTATTATTAGAATGTGATCTTTGGTGGGCATCTTTTGACGTTGAGGATGTGGTGTATGTATGTATTTGATGCAGCTTAATCTTCAGAGTTTTTCCGTTCAGATAACGAACAATCATCATTTCTAGCTCCGGTAGCGCAGCGTTTAAGTTAGATCCTAAGTTTTCACACTCTGAAAACTCATACCAATTGGTTGTGTTTCGTACATGTGTATGGTAAGATGTTCATTATACTTGGCGGTTGTTGGTTTGTCACGTGTGATGAATGCCGAGAACTCTTGTAGTCAGACTCGTATACTGCTGAGTTTATCTTTTTTGACAGTAAGTCCCAAGTGTGTTTAAAGCTATGGCTGACATCATCAAAATAGTTCCTCACTTACATTGAAATTCCTGTCACGTCGTGAAATAGTTCTTCTCTATGTTCTTGTTACTATACCGATTTTTACCTTGGTATTCACTATACGCAACAGAGATGTGTAGTGAAACCAGTCCCTACTGTTACTCGACAACTACAATTTATTGCATTCATTTATAACTACAATTTATTTTTCTTAAACCTGTTATTCCACAATAGTTCGATAGACTAGTATCTATCTATAGCTATAAAACTAAAACCGTGTATGTTGGTTCCAGAAAACATAGGAAACAACTGCCCAGATTTCGATGGGGCTTTCAGCGTTTCAAAGATTAGAATTTCAGTTGAACCATTTGGTATGTCTTATGTTTTAACGTAACATAAGGCCGGTGCAATAAATGAAAATCCGAACTATAGCGTTAAACACCAAAGATAAGATGTCAAATAGATGCAGATGTCATATTTCGCAAAAAATAAAAGCCTTATTATCACCTGTAACATTTTATTCCTTAAATTTTTGTTTTTAGTCTTTAAACCCTATAAATGGCCGTATTGAATTCGAGGAGGAATATATGTAAATTAATTTTAATAATATAAAGGAAAATACTTTTCCAGATGATCTTTGCTTATTGAAGCTACAAACTCAGGCCGTTCAGCTACAATCTCTGATATTTGGAAGTGAAACTATATACGCTCTTAATAGTAAGTAATGCTTATTTGATGGGTCTGAACATAAAAGTGAACTGTTCAAAACCTTTAGTGTAGAACCTTTCCAGAACTTCATTGCTACTTGAAACTGCGATCTCAGGCCGCACTGCTACAATCTCTGATGTTTGGAAACGAAATTACATCCGTTGTTTATAGTAATTAATGCATATTGGATGGGTTTGAACGGACTTTTTAAAACCTTTAGTGTTGGCATTTCCGGTATTTTTATAATTTATTTTGGAACGATTCTGTCTTTCCATATGTTCCTGATAGGGTGGCTTCTTTTATTTTCCGCTGCCTCAACGGCGTTATGTAGCCCCGCTACTGTCTGTAGCTTTATCTACTGGATCATATAGGTTGGTTTTGGGATCATTAATTTACTCATTAGGGAAAAACCCGGCTTTGGCCATTATAGTATGACATATGAGGGAAACCCTTGCTTATTCTTTTCGCCTGGTGGGGATGAGCGTAGTTAACAACTGCGTGAGCAGTTGTAAGACCATCCCTAGTTGATTTTCTTGTGGCTGGCATTGACAACAGTGGTTGTGTTCATGCTAATCGTGTCTGGTCAGGTGGTTATGATTGGTCAGATTGCCGTGGGTGGTCTTATCTTTTGTCAATCTTGGTAGCGTCCTGATCTTCGCTGTGCTGGTGTGAAGACGGCTCCTGTTTACGGCCGCTTGCAGCTTCCTCCTCAGTGGGCAGCCCCGGTAGCTGGCCGCGTGGTCCTGCGGCGCAGTTAGCGCAAGTTGGTGTCGCGTCGCGCGGTCTGGTGCACACCAGCACGCTGTGGTTTTCCCCGCTGAGAACACACCGAACTTGGTTACGGCAAAAAAATATTGCAGGAATAAATATACCCCAACCCCTTCTCTATTCTGCTAAGCCGGGGACTAGTCGTACAAATATCCCCCCCCCCTTTTTCCTAATTTGTGCTAACCTTTTCATTTCAATATACCCCTTACAACCCACAACTTCAATTATGCTTCATATATTCTAATCTCTGTCTTCCTCTACAGTTCTTACCTTCCACTGTTCCCTCCACTAACAAATTAACCAATCCTGCATGTCTCAAAATATGACCTACCATCATGTCTCCTATTTCTGTAAGACTCTTCCTCAAACCTCTTTCCTCAACCATCATTTCTAAAACTCGTTCGTTTCATACTTTATCCGCCCACTTATTCAGTTACGTATAGAAAATGGAGCGATTGACTTGAAATTTGATTCACAATTGTAGAGAACTGACCTCTGTTATGAACTTCAGTATTTACTGTGTGGGAAAATCAATGTAGATCATACCGGGAAACGCCGGGAACTCTGCTAGTTTGTTATGAAAGCCACTAAGCTGGAAACTGAGATGAACGTTAAACCATAACCGACAAAACAAATTAAAATACCAAGATTATAAAGCGCGCCTGAAACTAAGATGAACGTTAAACCATCACCGACAAAAAAATTGAAATATCTAGATAGTAAAGCATCGCTCATAAAACTCTGGCCTCTACTAACTAGTTAAATTAACACTGGACCGCCAGAATAAACTTTGTCTAATCGAACAAAATTATCACTCAGTCTCAACGATGACCCATAAAACAAAATATAACATACTACCGAGGAAACAACAATGGGTCGCCCTCGGAGGGAAAAAAAAAAATGGCGAGGGCTCTTCAAACAAAAATCTTGGAAAATGGAGTTCTTATATATAGATTCGTGTGCGATCAGCAGCATTTCCATGCGTGATACCGCTTTAACTATCCAAGCGCTGTTTCCGACGTTTCGCTACACGCTGCAATCTCTAAATTATTAATTTCTGAGAAAATAAAATAAATAAACCCCTGTAATTTTACAAGCTGATGACTTCGATGTGGCGATGAGCCTTAAGAGAACAAAAGCATACTGCGAAGGTTTGTTAAGTTGGTACAGTTGGAAGAAGAACCAGATTGTACCCAAAAATCTAAGCGGAATAACATTTTATCTTGCAGTTGTATACCACATGAAGACAGGTCTAAAATAAAGCGATAATAAATATTTTGACGACTTCTTATGTGAAGACAATTTTATGTGTACACATGTTTTGTGTCTGCTCTCGAGTAACAAATATGGCTTCAGCACGTGACGGCGTGCGGTTCGGCATAATTCATCTGTCAGTTGTGGAGTGACAGGCGCCATTCTGTCCGCAACACTTGCGGTCGTAAACTGTAATAGCGACCGGGTCAGAGTCCTCGGACTGAGACAATGGTAACTGCCAGTCCTACTGAGTTCTCTGCAATATCCTATAACTCGGCAAGAGGAGCCGAACCTCCCGCAATTACGGTTCAATACCCTAATAAGCTAACCACATATCTCTCAGTGCGTGCTGTGCTGAACATAAGACTTGTTTCTTAACCTAAAAAGATATCCACCAAAGATCACGCTGCATTACACAACAGAATTATTCACTTTTTTTCGCTCAGATGCGGGCAGCAAGGTCCATGTGGACAATGGCCGAAGTCTAACCGGGCGTACATAATTGTTGGAGGAAAGTGTTAAGTTTCAATTAGCCTACGAAACGTGTTCCTTCAGATAATTGTATATTTTTTGTTTGTGAAATGTGTGGTTTATGTGGCGGAGATTGAGTACCATCCCAACGTTTGCCTAGACCATTGGTGGGCAATTGTTTTCATCTACATCTACACAATTTTGTGAATTGCAGAGTATATATGTAGATGTAGATGTAGATATGAAATCCTACAGCTATTCCTATATTGCGCTAACTTCGTGCGCAAACAAACCTCCTATGTTTGGAACATTGTAGTCACATTTCGATGAACTGGAACCAGCTAAAACTAAGCAGAAATGAAACAGCTTTCCTGTAGAAAACGCTTGTTTTAATACTCGTAGCTGCCAACCGTTTGAACCTATTCGATTGATAACTGAGCTAAAATACAGTCTACACATTTCTGCAGACGCTATTAACAGATAGAAACACACACTGAGCAACTCCTCATATCTTAGCTTCCATTGTAAGTCTTCTTCACATCATTTCTACCAAAACTCCAAAGCCCTAACCTTCACCTACTTAAAGGCACATTTTGGCTACAACTCGTCAAATTCTCTCTATTTTTAACAGTCGTAAAAGAAATCTTGACGCACGTCCCCGTGCCATAAAATAATGTATACGCTGAGAACCGCTTTCAAGTTTAAAATAGCATCTCACAGCTGCTCTAATCAAGAAAACGTTTGCGATGAAGTATTCGCGGGAAGAATCTCTGCAATGTATGAAATACTTTGCTTCGATGGAGTCGAATATTCTTCGTTGCATCTCTGTTTCTCCTTTGAAACGAAAACTGAAGAGGCCCTTATGCGGACAAGTTTCCTACGAATTTCAAGTCTGTGTTAATCGTATAACATGAAGGCAAAGTTGTCGTCATTGAATAGTGTTGTATGTATGTTTACAACTGCTAAATTTTTTAACCTAACTTAACAATAGGACCTAAAAGCTATGCCAAACAGGGCGATTATTGAGGCTGCTATTTGAGTAGCAGCGAGTAATCGCTTCATGTGACATAGTACTCGCTGCCACTGACTCCACTAGTTACAAACTAGCAGCGACTGGATTTCAGCATGTTCAATTCTAGTAGCCAGCAGCGTGCGAGTGTGGCGGTCATGTGACTTTGTCGCCGCTACACAGCGCTGCTGTCGCCTCGCCTGACAGCTCAATCGCCAGTCGTTATATTGTTGTCAGAAGTTACGTTCGCCGTTTTTTTATTTGTACGCTGGTTTTGTTTTTCTATCGTCATCATGGCAAACCGGGAATGAAATGTGACAAAACGGTCAGGGAAGAAAGCTTTACATTTTTCTGACGTTTTTCGGAAATGTGAAGGATGTAGGATACAAATAACGATAATCACATCAAGAAGACCGGACGGCAAAATAATTTTGGAAACTTTCGTGTAGCAGTGAATGAAAATGGACTGAACAGTCCGCCTGAGGAATATCTGAGAAAAAAATTTAAAAACATAAATGCATTATTTTTCCCGGTATCTTTGTACTTCACTTAACAAATGTTTAAGCAAATAAGCACAAGACGAACGAATTAATCGTTTCAGAACTACACAAAGTGGTTTGTATGCCATTATAAACAACAAATGAGGTTTAAACAACACTGCACTAACTACTACCAACTCGTGCAATCCAGCAGCCCAGTGCATTAGTACATAACTTCTTGCAGCGAGAATTAGAAGCGATAAAAATCGCCCCCTGTGACACTGACTATTTTAGAGAAAGATTAACATCTGTTCAAAACAACCACGTTTATTGCGCTGAGCCTAGCTTCCAGTTATATATATATATATATATATATATATATATATATATATATATATATATAAAGAAATTGTGGGCGACCGACGTCTGGATGATCCGACGGAGATTTGAACCCGCGTCCGAGCTTCCAGCTCCCCCACCAAAGCCGTTTTCCGTTTTAAGTTTTCTTTCGTTTTGGCCTCTCTGTTCTGTCGGTGATAACTTTAGCGCAATGTCCTACTAAACATTCCGTTAATTCCGACCTCTTTGTGAGCGGTCCGATGCATCCAACAAGAAAACTGATATCATTACCTTGTCTCTCCAATCATAAGCGCATCTTTGAAAAATTTCACTGCCAAACTTGAAAAAACTTCGCGTTTTCCGATTTTCCTGACCACACGTTATTTTAAAGCTTTCTGGGAGGTTAAATTATGGCCTGATTAAATTTGTCTATTATACCAGGTTGGCATAAAATAAATTTAAAGATTATTTGGCTTCAGTGCTCATAATGAGACTAAAGATAGGAACGGAGGCCCTTAGGCAATAAAAATAGCGCCATAAATTCTGAAGAGGGCCACCTGGAGCCTACGCTTCGTTAAATTAAGACGTACCTTTGGAGAAACCGGTTTGGAATTGGCGGAATGTGTCGAGAATGTCAACGAGCATTTTTGTTCGTCATTATACGTAGTAAGTTATTTCGACGAATACGTTTTAAACTTGGATTTCTTTTAGTCTTTTAGAACTTTTCATTGCTCCTTTAATTACTAACGTGTGTAAAATTCTACGAGTTTTATTTTCAAGAACGAACTTTTAAATACCAGTCTCTCGACTGGTTTGAAGAAATCCTTCATTCTTCCTATCTCAAGCTATCCTCTTCATCTCAACATACGCATTACAACCTAAGTCTTCAATTATACGCTTCACATATTCTAATCTGTCTTACTCTACAGTTTTCCCCTCAGCTGTTCCTTCCACCAACAAATTAAACAATCCCGCATGTCTTAAAATGTGACCCACCAGCCTGTCTCTTTTTTTATGCGAGACTCTTCCACAAAATTCTTTCCTCGCACATCAATTCCAAAACACATTCATTGCATACTTTATCTGTCCACTTAATTTTCAATATATATGCATCCATGAAATATGTATGTTTATACCCTGAAAGTTGCCATGTGCACCAGTTTACCACTTTACTATATGGAAGAAAATATCCGCCCAACGTGGGGTGCCATATTGTAACAATCTCTCTTAATGGCGTCTTTACTTCAAAACTTGTTAGGCGCACTGAATTGCGTCTTGAACTTACCATACCAACATATTAACATTACGCCCTGCACATGACATGACTCAGGGGTTACAAAAACACAAAATGGGTTCAAAAAAGCAATTAATTTATTTAACCAACTAAATTACACCAAAATCTGACATGTAAGCAGTCTTGCAGAAGGTTAAATCCGTTGGCTCTTTCAAACAAGTCTCTAGCTCATCAGGGTAGCTACTCAGGGGTATTTTCCGGGCCCTTGATATGTTGCAATCTGTCGCACTTTTAGAGGCACATTACCGTGTCCGCGCACTGTTGACACTGCCGGTGGCGGGAAGCGAACCTCAGACCCACAGAGGATGGCGGTAGTCTCGCCAGTTCGTCTTCTCACCTCGATACACAGTCCGCAAGTGCCTCTTTTTCCCTCCAGCCTCGGGGCGGCATTCCATGGAACAACATAAAACAATATGCGAGTGTCGTGTCACTATTGTTCGTAGGCTGTCTGTGTCCCTGTTGTTATCGACGACAGCGCTGCGGGTAGTTTGACGAACGGACTAGCGGATGCAGCTCGCCGAAAAACAGCCCTACATCTATCGTTGCACACTGCCTCGCCTTGGGAACGCGACTCATTATAATATCTATGGACACAGAATACAGCTAAAATATCTACATCTACATATATACTCTGCAATTCACAAAATTGTGGGTGGCAGAGGGTGCTCAGCACCAAAGCTAATCTCTTTGTTGTGCATTCCAATCCCTAATGGAACGAGGGAAAAAAGAATTCATATAAGAATCATTGCGGCACCTTATTTCTCTAATCTTATCTATCCTGTCATTCCGGCTCAAATAGGTTGGTGGACGAAGTATTTCACTACACTCGTGAGTTTTAGCTCAAAGGTTACTTTGTAGAAGGGGAGGTTAGCGGAGGGCCGCTCCTTATAAAATGATTGTATTCATTAGTTTACTTTGCATTTCATAAAAGATGTAAATTATTCCATAAAAAAACAATAAATATAAATTAAGTAAAACAATATCAGTTTATTTCGAGTAAGATTGCTTATGGGACGTCGACGATTGATGACGTGAGGTGAAATAATATTGAGATTCCCATAATAGCGTACAAGATAATGTCTGTCAAAGAGCATCCACATTTACTCATGTTGAAGTTCAAGTAAAAAAAAAAAAAGTTTGCTTAGAAATATATTCAGACCTAAATATAGACAACATTTCCCAGCAAATTTCTTCATACATGGAAATTATTCAACACACAAAGATTTCCAAAAGTCAATTGATGTCACGGCATTAAACATTTCTTTCACGGAGTGATCTGACTGTATTTAATTAGTTCAAGCTGCAGCTAATCACGAGCTGTGTAAATATCAGCAGTGGTGGCAAAAGAGAGCAAACTAAATTTAGGCTCAACCTTGTTAAAGGCCTGTAATCTCCTTGTGACCTCGTTCTCAAAACACTGCAGATGTCTAAGAATGCAGTTTTTCTCGGCGTTGAGAATATAAAAATTGTTCTCGGGTGTTATAATTACACAATATTTCGGCGATCTGATACGCTGACTCCATCTTCAGGTGAATTGCGGTCAAGAACATGGGATGTTGTTGAGCCAGCCCAGAATCCAGTATCCAGTCCAGACTAGAGTCTGGGCTGGCTCAACAACATCCCATGTTCTCGACCGCAATTCACCAGAAGATGGCGTCAGCGATTCAGATCGCCGAAATATTGTGTAATTTTAACACTCATCTAACTCGGCTAGTCACCCGAGAACAACTTTTATATACTGCAGATGTACCTAATCTTAGCAGAAACAGTTTAAGCCACTCTCTGTTTTCCTAGTAAATCTCGGTTCAAGCTGGATTTTTCTGACTGTTTTGGTAGCTGATGGGACACAAAAAAATAGTCTTAGCAGGCCGCATGTGACCCGCGGGCCGCTATTTGCCCACCCGTGGCATAGACGATGTTGGGAAATCACCAAAAAACCGCAATCAGGACGGCTGTTGCGTGGAGGTATGGGCTCGTGCCCGGTCCGTTGTACCTCCCCGAACCACTGGGCGGCACGTCAGTGCGCTGAGTCACCCTGATGGCTTATTCATATTTAGTTTTAATCAATATATATTATAAAAGTAAGTGTACAATGTGCGTGCCGCTAAAACGAGTCCCGGTAGGATCAAGGTAGTTATATGGTGTGGTAGCTCTCTATCCCTTATCCATGAAGAAGGATTCCGTTTTTACCTGAAGGGTGTGATTTTGAAGATAGAACGGCTGGAAGTTTCACCCTCTACAACAGCGAGAAAACGAAACAGTCGAAGAGCGCAAGGCACGTTTACGTTGCCAACGAACGAAACAAAAAAAAAAAAAAACAGCGATAAAACGAAACAGTCGAAGAGCGCGAGGCACGTTTATGTTCTCAGCGAACGTGAATGAGCATCGTGAGAACCAGAAAAACCGATGAACAACGAAATGAACGAATTAAAGAATCAAGAGTTGCGACACAATGTTATGATAGAAGACTGCGAACGCAAGCCGCTCATGAAAATATCACCCTACGACAAGCGCGAACGAGGACAAGTAAACAGCATAACCTGACAAATTAAGCATTCCACTACGACCCGGCAAAACAATATAACAAAAACAACCACGTCGTAATCGGAAAAATGGACAACATCTACCAATTTTGCAACGCGAAAAAAATCAGTAAATATACATCAGAATTCTGTTGCATGAATAGAAAAATTCGATTACCACCACTGGAAGCACCTCCACATGAATTTCTATCTTACACGACCGGGGAAACTCCAGAATCGAAACACATAGTATTAATCCTCAGAATACCTCTCAATTCTACTGAAATGCCATTCCAATTTAAAAGACTACAATTTCCAATCAAATTAGCCAATAGTTTTACTGTACAATTAACAAAGCGCAAGGACAAACTTTAAAACATTACGGCGTCAACACCAAAGACTCCTACTTCTCTAACGGTCAACTATACGTAACTTGCTATCTAGTAGGAAATTCTAAAAATTTGTACATATATACCACAGATATCAAAATGAAAAATGTTGTTTATAAACAAGTATTTCAAAAGTTAGAATATGTTCTCAATAAAAAAAAATTATCTCTTACATTTTAAAGTTTATCCTTTTATTCCAAGTACCACACAATGTCATGTCAACTCCCTGAGCGAAGCCGGGAACCTCATCTAGTTTAATATAATTCCAGTGGAGCACACGTCCCGGAGACAACTTCTCTACACACATACTTTTCCATTTAATACACCATATACAGGCTGTCCAGGACTGAAAGGATAATCCTGTAACCACAGATAGGTCACACCATGTCCTATTTTATGACAAAATTTTATTTGGTAAAAGTTCCACCATTTTTTAGATTTTTTTTATTATTATTATTATTTTCGAAACGTGTGACTTTGTTCAGTTATTCCATGCCATTTCTATAAATTGGTATTTTTTTAACTCTGTTTTTTTTTTTTAAATTCACTCAAGGATGTTTGAGTCATATAAAACACTGTTCTTTTTTTCTTAAAAAAGTTAAAAAGAAACTTTTAAAAAACTCTTATGTAAAAAAGTGTATACAATTTTATTCAAACGGCTGACTTTGACAGCCTGAGATACAAAAAAAAATAAAAAAAATACACCAAGCGGATCGTGCCAATTACATTAAAAAATTGCTTCGTTATTCCCAATTTTAAAATGGTATAATTATTTAACATTCCTTTTAAAATTATGTTTTTAAGGTAGTTGTAAAGCATAAAGGTTTGTATTTTGATCTTTATTAAAACAAAAGTCTATCGAATTGAGATTACATGCAAGTATTTTTTCATTGTTTTTGGGACATTTGAACAATGAATTCGTAGAAATCTCTATTGTTGTTGAAATGACTACTTGGATGCCAGCGCGCTATTTTTCTTTTTTTTTTGTGAGTAAATTAAAAAAAAAGAGAGTACAAAAAGTCTTAATTTGTAGAAATGGCACAGAATAAATAAACTGAATAAAGTCACATGTTTCGAAAAAAATTAAAAAATCAATATCTCGAAAATTGTGAGACTTTCACTAAAATAAATTTTTTACATATAGAAGGAAATAATGTGTCCTATATACCGTAGCAGGATTTTCCTTTCATTCATATATATATTGAAGTGTCACGCTAATTACGACATCAGACACTAATTTTATTCATGATTAATTCATCCATTAATATTTAGTATGGAGGATATGAATTGATAATCAAGGCACCATTTAAAACTGCTATTTATTAGATCAAGCATATGGACTGCATGAATTAATTTGACGTGATTCAGAGATGGGATTTGGATAGCATGAATTGTCAGTTGTACATTATTGTTCCTGAGGGCCGTTTGCTGGGCTAGTGGACGCCAGTGGTGAACGCACTCAACACACACGATCGTTAGTCTCACAATACCGTGTAGTTGGCTTCTGCGACGGCAGCTGTGGGCAGGTCTGTGGTGGCGCTTCTTGCTGCGGGACTGCGCAGAGTCAGTCATCTCAGCTCGCGGTTGGCGTTGTGTTCGACGCCCTATCGACGAGCTGGAAAGCTCTTCCAGCGGGTCACAGACGGGAGCGCGAACTCAGTCACACTCGCGAATAATATTCCCAATGTCTGTGCGTGTCGCCACCCGTCCACCAAGTGGTCCTGCGGATTAGAGGGGCGAGGGGTAGCCGCATTCCTTGGATGTCGCCTACCTGTTTGGCAGCCGGCTACAGGCCAGGCTTTCAAATCCGTTCACACAGTTCGCAACCTTACGTGGTGCGACTTACTGTAACTGCACACGGCTGTAATGTGTGTCATTAAAATATATATATATATATATATATATATATATATATATATATATATAAAGGGTGTTTCAAAAAGGACTTTACAACTTTGAAAATTCATATAAATTTTATCAAACAAGGTACAGAGCTGGTTTTGGTATTGTTTTAAAGAAAAACAATTCAAGTTTTTTTACCTTAAAGTAAAGATGTTCTATGTGGCTTCCGTTGGTTATTCTGCAGACATCCCATCGGTAGTCGATTTCTTCCCAGACTCGCACTAGCATTTCAGGTGTAACTTGCTCAGCAGCAGGGTAAATTCTTGCTCTAAGTTCAGGTAGAGTGGCCGGCAAAGGAGGTATGTACACCATATCTTTTATGAAACCCCAGAAGAAAAAATCTAGCGGTGTCAGGTCTGGGGAACGAGGGGAGCATGCATTTGGCGCATCATGGCCAATCCATTGACCTGGAAAACGGTCATTGAGAAAATCCCGGACGTCAGTCAGATAGTGTGGTGGTGCGCCATCTTCCATAAAGAAAACATTTCGTTCTCGGTCATCCTCATCGATCTGTGGTATCAAAAATTGTTGCAACATATCAAGGTACACTATCCCGTTGATGGTTCTTTCTTGGAAAAAAAGGGGCCGTACATTTTCCTCTTGCTCAACGCACAAAAAACGTTAACTTTAGGGCTATCACGAACATGTTGCAATGTTTCATGTGGATTTTCACTGCCCCAAATCCTACAGTGTGTTAACCTTGCCACTTAAGTGAAAAGTTGACTCGTCAGAAAAGATTATGTTGTCCAAGAAATGTTCATCATCATCCACTCGATTTAACATATCCACACAGAAGTTCCTACGTGCAATGTTATCAGTGTCTTTAATTGCTTGTAAAAGTGAATATCGGTATGGTTTCAAATATAAACGTTTTCTCAACACATGCCAAACCGTCGCATGTGGGACTTGCAGCTCACGAGATGCACGCCGGGTCGATTCCGTAGGGCTGTTGACAAAACTTTTTCTTACTTGCTCAACGATCTCGTCAGATGTGCTTGGACGACCTGAGGATTTTTTATGTTTTACTGAGCACCCTGTTTCTACAAAACATCTATGCCACTCATAAATTGTAGGCCTACTAGGAGGATTTTTAGCATACTTGGTATGAAAATTACGCTGAACTGTTATCGCAGACTTCGATTCTTCAAACCAAAACACATAGCTAGCACGCTCGGGTCCAGTGAAGGCAGCCATCTTTAACGTAACTGCCGCTAGCGCTTGTGCTGCGCGATTAGGCACTAGCGGACTAAGCGAGTCAAAACCTAAAGTGTTTTCCTTTAAAACAACATCAAAACCAGCTCTGTACCTTGTTTCATAAAATTTATATGAATTCCCAAAGTTGTAAAGTCCTTTTTGAAACACCCTATATATATATATATATTAATTTTTTTATTGTTCTTGGGTAATTTTTCAGCACTTGCCTTGAAAATTTATTCAAAACCTGACTGCCTTACCAACAAAAATAAATCCCGCTTCCTCACATCTCAGCTTGTGATCATATCTCTCCTTCGACGTATCACTCCTACGTCTTCTACTAATATCCGTCCACGCTTCTTCACCAACGTAACTCCCAGCAGTGCCTGCACCCTCCTCCTGTCTTCCAGTGATTCCCAGTATCATATCAGATACTGATTGCGTTCTGCGGTAATTTCAACAAACAAATCCAGCTGTCCTCCTTTGCATTCCATCCAACTGCTGCATTTGATATCCATAATGTGGGTCCCATACTACAGCACCACATTCGACTTGAACTGATTTCCTTGCTACCCCGTATAACTGCACAAGTGCTGGAGTTTCTCCATTATAATAAACCAAAACTTAAAAAAATCTAACCCTTTATATCAAAAAAAATAATTTTATTGAATCTGTAATTAAAATACCCACTACGCTCCACAAACAAAATATACTTATAACAGATTTCAAGTTGAACACACATCAAATAAAAATATACTGGTTCGTTGCATGACTTTATTAACAAAAATAAACTCATATGTGTTTACAGATTGTTATCGCTGGTCTAAATTTATGCTACATGTTACCATTCCAGTATTCTGTTAACTAGCATAAATTCTTCATCCCTTGTTTCCAGTTAATATTACTCACGAGGTGAGAAGAACATTTATCTTATTGTCCCTATGTCTTATGCAGCTCGTATTCATTTAGTGCTAGCGTGTTGTAGTGCTTCGAAAATTAATATTTTTTTCGCTATATTGCCCGCTACTATCTGCGATTACATACATGCCCGGATCATGGAGGAAAGAAATTCCTCCATGGCCCGGACCATGAAGGAAGGAAATATATGGAGGAGAAGTGACGTTAGATCTGTGAAGCAGGCTCTAAACTCTCGCACATGAGCAGTGGCGGCAGCGGCGATATTGCGATTCCAAACAAATGCGATGTTCACATTGTGTTAGATGCTGTGGTTATTTCATTTTGTAATGTGTATAAGTGTTTTATAATGCCATCTTGTGTTGCATACGGTTGCACAACTAGGCAAGAGAGGAAAGAACCTGGAATATCATTTCATAAGTAAGTTGAATTCTAATTATCGTTGTTGAAGTGGGCGGTACGTTTTACAAACTTCGGTGCCTGTCTATAAATATTTAGTCATAGCTCTCAATGGGATGACTTTGTTCTCAAAATTTTGTTGGTGTAGTGTAAAAAATCAGCATACCTTGCTATTTTGCACATAATAGATTAGCATTACTTTTTAACGAGTGTTGAAAATGAGATTTAAAGGGGTGTATTTTACATCGCGATTCAGTGAATTTAGTGTTGTGCTTTCTTTCGTCACGTTCCAGTTTATACTGACAGTGTATGATGAAATTAAATGTGTTAAATTATGCTACGCAATCTAGGAATCTTGATGAAGCAAACGATGTTGTTGCCGCAAATACAGTTTGCGATTCAAATACGCGTGTATGGGTGTGTCTACATAGTTTGATTCTGTAGCGGCAATTTAATGGAGATTGTGGTTAGGTCTAAATGCAGTCTGTACCAGAATGGTTTTGTTGTTCCATAAGGGACAAAGAATTTATGTATTACTGTTAGTAATTTCATGAGAACCAAGTTAGTGACAAAACGTGTATCGCGATATAAACTGCTTCCAGGTATTCCCAATTAAGCTTACATAAGGTAACTATTTTTATTCTGGTCTAGGCCGCATTTCAACCTAACCACAAGTGGTAGTAAAAAAACTGAAATATCTCTTCTGCATGTCCACCATGTAATTCATTGTGGCTTTGGCAGAATTAATTTTTGTTCCAGGCCGCATCCCAACCCGATCCCCTCAATTTGGAGACAGTATATCCCGAAAACTAAGCTCTATATCGAATAATTTTATTCTTTATTTTCGATTTGTCTCGTCGTGTTACATAAGAATCGATCATTAAATTTTACTTTTGTGAAATTTTTCTTCTGTATTTCAACTCAAGACACCTCACTTTTGATACAGTATATTTCGAGAACTATGCGAGATATTGAAAATTTTCATTCTTTATTTTCTATTTGTCTTGTCTTTTTAAGTAAGAATCCATCATCAAATTTGACTTTGACCAATTATTTCGTCTGAATTTCAACCAAAAACATTTCATATTTGAGACAGAATATCTCGAAATCTAAGCAGGATATAAAAAAATTTTATCCTTCATTTTTTATTTGTCTCATCGAGTTACATAATAATCCATCACCAGATTGCGGTGTCACGTTTATCCTAGAGTCCCCTTGAGGTTTTTGTACATATAGTACCCCGTGTCTGTATGGGCACGCCCTAGCCCCCCACTCCTCCTCCGCCCGGCGTCACTTCAATGCGTGGTGAAGGTCTCTTGCGTCGCCTCCATATATTTCTTTCCCCCATGGCCCGGACCAGCCAAAGATAATCATAAACCAAAGACTATGTTCGTACTCTTTACTGAGCTATCAGCCCTCTGATTTCTTAAATAGAAATTTAACATTAATATTGATACCTATACAATAATTATAGATATATAAACAAATGAACATGATATAAAAAGAGTTTTGATTCTGTGTTATCGTTGCGAATAGAATACCATGAAGCGTTAAAATTTAATAGGGCGATTTGTGGTTTTGAATAGGATGAAAAAATAACTTTTTAATCACTCTTTATTAGTTAATCTTGAGGTAAAACATAACACTGAAGAGGGGAACATCAGTGGAAAATATTAAAAGTTAAATCTAAGACAATATCGTTGAAAATATAATATGGGGATTAGAATACCTCCTTGCCACTCGTGATCTGTCTGAATTTCTAAATGACCGTTTCCGAATTTGAGCAGCCCGCAATTAAATTCGTGGTCACTATTTGCTCGCATATTTTGAGAGTATAGAACCTTGACACGAGACCATAAGGGCGAATCGAATAGCCGCATTAAAACATCCAGGATATAAAGAAAAAAAAATTTCGAATTAAAAATAAACAATACAATGTGCAATGACAAATTAACAACTTATCAGAAGCGGAGAGATTAATATTTACAATAGTACCTCATACACCGATTATAATTGCATATGAAGGGATAAAAGGGAAAAATCGCCTTCTAGAAATAATATATAGCGATTGCACGTAGCAGTTGTTAGCGGCACGGTGAAGATGCCCGGCTTCTGACACGGGGTTACCTGGTTCCACTCCTGGTGGTGGAAGAACTGTTCGTCATCAGGACGTGGCTGGCAGGGTAGGAGAGGTGGTGGTGCGCACTAATTATACTGGGATAAAGAATAGAGACACACGTCCACCATGAACGGTAAGCACTACGCATGCATACACACAGAAATCGTAAAACGGCCATCGTTCCGAAATATTCTCTGCCCTAGAAAACTATATTGCGTTCAAAATTTGGGCATGCACGCTTCGAGAAGCACGCTATATAGGATCAGTATGGGAGGTGAACCATACTGCGAGTGTGGCCTGGAGGAAGATGTCAGTCACATATTATCAGACAGCGTCATCAAGAACTTAGTGCAGATGGGTATCAATCTTCCTACAAATGTTACTACCCTGCTACTTACAAACAAATATAAAATCCTCTGCCTCATGTACGCATTTTTGGGACAAATTGAAATGGAACTGTAAAAGTTTAATAATGGTATGAGCAATTGTAATATTTTATCCTATTATTCCAATGTATATAATGTATTACACGAACTTTTTACCTTGAGGTATTCTGTTAACTTGTTATCTTAATGTGTATATAATTCAACATGCCATTGTAATGTATATAATGTATTAGGTAAACCTGCTATTTTAATGTACGCAATGTTTCAGGTTAAATTTTTATTTCTTGTCGTGTTAAGGTAGTTTGTGAACTTGCTGTTCTAAGCAGATAATGAAATAAGTAAGTTTAATATCTCATGTATATAAGGCACCGTGTAAACTTAGGAATGGCTAAATAGCCTTTATGGCTGAAGGCCAAATAAATAAAAAAAAAGTCCTAATCACCATATTGTGCACCAAAGTCCTTGGCTAAACGCCAAACCTCTTCGCACGGCGTATGGAGTGATGGTATACGGCACGACACTGTTGATAACGATTCGTCCGGGCGGCGTATGGGGACGTTAAGACAGGCGGCCCAAGTGTATTTCGGAAGTTTAGGCTTGAATTGGTAGCACGGAGTTTCACCTTCTCTCTTCTATCATCTGTCACCCACACTATACATTGAACACACCTCATCACAGTCACAAACACTTACAACAACACTGTCAAATATGGGAAAGCAACGGGAAACTATCCCCACTTCATCTTCCCTAGAACGTCACCATGCTGGGATAAACATCACCGCCTACACTCGGATATGGGTGTGGTACTCGTTGAAGAAGAAGACACATGTTATCCACTGTAGAGCCATTTACCTCGTACCCTGATAGTTGCACCTGTCAACATCAGTGAGTGTGCACTGGGTTTCCCGAATGGTCCTTTACGCTGGAGACTCGGATGCGGTGGCGAATTTTTGGCTGGTGCAGAGTGTGCACGGGAAAACATAACTCTGTGTCAGCAGAGACGCAGGAAGGATCAGTTTGCGTAATGACCCCTTAACAGGCCACTGGCCTCCACTGTGCGTCTTGCCCCGAGGGGCATCCTAGGAACATCCACGATAATCGTGACTCGGCTATTCTGTAGGATGTTCACACCATAAAAGAAAAAAACGATTTTTTTTATTTATTTATTTATTTATTTTGTGCCTTTACGCATTGTCGACATTTTCAATTCGAATTGGAATTTGACCGACTGCTTAAAAATCTGGATGTTATGTCGACATAGTGCGATCAATGGCAACATGTACTACATTGAAAAAGTGCAAGGCAACGAGCATAACTAACAAAAAGAATCCGTTCCTTCAGGAGAAGAAAGTAAGCACTTCATTTACTTACCTGGCTGATTCCCTGAAGTATTTAGGTGTAACAGTAAAAATCAACATGAAATAACTTCTGTCAAAGGCAGAGCTAATTATAGACTGCGATTCATAGGTAATTTTGAAGAATTGTAACGCAGGTATGAAGGAGACAGCGCACAGAACGCTCGTGTGTTCACATTTGGACTACTGTTGTGCCGTTTGAGATCCACATGGCAAGGGATTGAATGACAGTATAAACAAAGTACAGAGAAGAGCCGCTCCATTTGTGACTGCTTGGCGCAGCCCTTATGAAAGCGTTACATAATTGGTACACAGATTGTCTGGGAAACAGGTTTCGTTTGAATTTTTTTTTTTTACGAACGTGAGAAAATCCAATTTCATGTACGAGTGTGACCAAATAGTTCTACCACCAACCTATTTGGTTCGTAATAACAGGAGAGATAAAATGAAATAAGGTATCGTACTGATGCTTATATGATTTCTTTTTTCCCTCTTACCATTCAGTATCGGAATGCATAGAGTGGAGATAAGGTTTGGTGCCACCTACGGTTTTGCGGAGTATGGATATAGATGTAGACATAGAGGTCATTACTGGCGCGAAAGGTCTGGACACAAGAAACAGTAGGGAACTCGAGTATGGCCTTTTGAAGGAACCACCCCGGCATTCACCCGAAGTGGTTTCGGGAAACCATGGAAAACCGAAATGTGGATAACCGAACGGGATTTTTTAACCTACTACCCTAATTCCAGCTTCTAACGTTATCACCCACCCACCAAAGTGGGTTTCTTTACTCTCTTTTACACTGTCTCTAACGAGAAGACGTTTGTGTGAAGCATAGTAGCAGTTACTTCCGACGTCGTATTTGTTTGGTTACCTTCAAATCCTCTAAATCCTGGCAGGTAAGGAATTACCAGCGCCATGGTGGCAAGTTCTTGGGGTCGAGGAACGGAAGATGATGGTGCTCGCCAACCCGTCTTTGAGATTAAGCCCTCTCTTGTTACCGAGACAGAAGGACAACAATACAGTACGCTGATATACAAAATATTGCTCCTCCTGAGGCATCGAGGTATTTTCTGTAATACCAGCAATTCAACTGTTTTTTCCTCGTCATTTGCTTTTTCTTAGAGCATTACCTTCCACAAAATAATAAATTATTATTATTTGCGAATGGACTTTATCAGATCATGCAAAGCCTTGATTCTCATCGTGGATTGTAATTAAGAGTTTGTTCAGTGTTTCCACCGGGTGGTTAAAAACAGAGATTACTATTTCTCGAAGCAATGGGAGAGCTTAAGTGTTGCCCTCTGGCTGTGATTCGTGTAACATATGTTTTGCCGTGTTAAGTGTATTTTTCTTTGTGAGATGTGTAGTTTATGAGGCGGCGGCTGAGGTCCATCCTATCATTCGTCTAGATCAGGGCTATTCAAACTCATAGCTCCATGTGCCCTTAAGAAATTTCCCAAAAAATAGCGAACACCTTTAAAAAACTGGCTTTTTATTTTTTTAAATAATGATTTTGTCTAAAAAAAATAAACGTAATACAGTCACAAAGATTGATATGTTTTTAATTAATTTGATGCACGGGATTGATTCTTGTGGCAAGATTGGTCGATTTGCTCGTTTTCAATCCCAATTCGCTATGTTGCGTGTTTCACTTTCGAGATATCCAGTTAGCCGCCATAACCTAAATCTTGTCGTGAGTTCCCTACGTTCAATTGGCGAACCCATAGAGGTTCGCTTATCCCACTTTGAGAAACCCTGCTCCAGATGATTAGGGAACACCGCCCAAAACCAGCAATAAGGAAGGCCGGTAGGCGGGGACCAGGATTCCAACCTGGTCCCTGCGATCCAGTGCTGTGGTGCAATAACACTTGCGGGTATAACGAGTTATTGTTTATTAATATTTGCCGTTTATAAATTTTGTCGGGCTGGTTTTCTATGATGATATCACTATTACATTCAGATGATGGTATTATAGTGCAGTCAATTACATTTCTGTTGTGAGGTGTGGTAGTTGGGCCAATAACCAGAGTGTCGTTTCCAGTATCGTGCAAGGTTACGGTAATTCTCGAATCACATCATTTTTTAAGCTGCTCTTATTTTTATAACTTTCAGAATTGTCTGAAACAAGTTAGTTGTACGCGTTGCTATTGTTCAGTTGCAGAGGTCATCCTATTTTTTATCAGATTCCTGTAACGAGGAAAGAAAAATTAATTTTGTCATCATTTGTGTACTGTTGATGGGCCTTTAAATGTATTTTATGCGCAATATACTTAGTAAAAGAGATTTATATGAACCGGTTTGTAGTTTGAGTTATGTGATTCTGGTTTAAGCATTAGAGGTGATAGCGATCAGCAGCATGTCGGACGGAGGCGGTGCGATGATGAACGACAAAGGCCTTCCTTAACAGCGGAGAGCTTAGAAGGATTTCGTAAATACTCACCTCAACTGCGAAACGCAGGTGGTAACGATATTTATCGAGTGGCCTCAAGGTGAAGCGACTAAACTCGATTCTCTCTCTGAATTGTTGCGGGAAGAACGTAGGAGTAGTGAGGACACGCCTCGTCTGGCAGAAATTGTTCCTCTACACTACACTGCCGCCTGTCTCCGAGCCGCGTACCAGTGTTTGTGGCGCCTCTTTAGAGTCCGTCGGCTCTGTTGGCTGAGACCGGCCCTGGTAGCGCAAGGCCTCACTTCCACAGGGTCACTGGTTCGAGTCCGGCCGAGGGCATGGGTGGTTTCAATTAAGTGTTGTCTCCACTTAAAACAATAATGACGATAATAAAGTGCAACAAAATCTTCTCGTGTGTCCCGCCGGATGGTGGTGTAAAAACACGACGTTTCAACTGCTGACTCTGCAGTCTTCATCAGGTATCTTGTAGTTGTTCTGGGCTAACTGTCTCTGCTTCGACTAATAAGGTGGGTACACAGTTGAATAAACACACTTGTAGATGGCTGTATGGCTGAGATGGTCAAACGCCAATAAAAAATAAAAGATGGCTTCAGCACCGTGATGATGTCCGGCGACCGACGCGAGGTTAAGTGGTTCGTGTCCTGGTGGTGGGAGAAATTTTTCATCATAAAGACTTGGCGCACAATTCCTAATCAGCAGGCTATACACTAAAGTCCTGCGTTAAATTCCGAACCTCTCCGCAGTGCGTATGGAGTGAGAGAATATGAGTTGTTCGTAGTGATTTGTGCGTAGGATTGGGACGTTATACCTGGCGACCTTCTCGTGTCATTCCGAAGAATAGGCCCCTCTCCGTTCTATCAGTTTTCATTTATTCCCAACGCAGCTCTACACGTCATAGTCATCTACACAAAACAGTAACTCGTACATAAACTTCTATCATTTTTTCAAGAAACTTGTAAGGCAGAAGTGAATCCCTCGAGGGCTGTCACCGAGTGATGGAAATAGTTGAAAGGGAAGCGGAGCTCCGTCCTTTGGTCACAGGCCTCTAATAAGCTGCGTACTTCAAATTTATGTGTTTCGTTGATCAAAAACTGAATGTCAGATTCAAAATGTTGCAAAATCATGTTCTGAGGGCATTTCATAAAAATTAAGATGGCTGAAGAAAACCTTTTTTTCCTATCTCAGCAAGTAATGTATACATATTTAGAGCTGGTTTGATCAAGTTTTAAGATTTTTTCTTTTAATTTTATTCATTTGAAAATAAAGTCCTTAGACGCCGTCAAAGTGGTCGAGACCATTTCTATTTACTGCGTCTATCAACAAAAAAATTAAAATAATGTTCCTAATACCAATTATAACATCATAAATTTTCATGAACTACTTATATCTAGTTTATAAGTTTTAAGCAAAACTGACTAAAGTATTAATTTTGAGATTGATTTTACATATCATAAATATTATTTCTGAGAGGAGTTTTTTTATCACAAGCTATTGCCTGCCTTCATACCTAACCAAAATCAATAAATGAGGTATCATTTTAAAGATTAAGGTCTCCGGTTAGGGGGAAAAAACGTAATTTGACCATTAAAGGGCAAAAGTAATGTCTATGGAGGTCACGTGTATGTGACAATTCAGAGCCAAGTCGCTACATACCAGCACTACATAGACAGAGATATTAATAAACTGATTCACATTCGTCGGCGAGGATAGACAGCAGCAGCACATATCCCAGATATAGCAATACAGTGTGTGTTTTTTGTACAATAAATACCTTTCAGGATATTTCTTTCAGTTACGGAAACATTTCTGTTTTGCTATACAATTACTATGTAAACATTTCATTTGCGAAATTTCCTCACGGGCTATGACTGCAACAACGAATATCACAGAGATATGGATATGCTGCGTGTATTTTGCTCGGGTTAGTTGTATTGTGTTAAGGTCAGTGACAGTTTGTCATACGTATGTTTTACGCGTCCAGACATGTTTCCTAATTGCTCCTTAATAAGTTGTAAGTATTTTGTTACATACCTATTCCACTAAAAAAATAAACAATTGCTACAAATGAGGCTGCTCTTTTTTTATCCTATTACAAACCGCCATCCTCACCATTCATCGAATTTTATTCGCGAAATATCGCACGGGTCATTAATACTATTTTGTTCAAAGTGCTTTTAATTCAGATTGGTATTGCATACTAATATACGTATTATAAGTTTTACGGGAAGCTGAACGATTTCACCAGCGACGAGCTGCAATGCCGTGGAGAGACGCCCGCTGCCTAATCTGAAAACTCGTCAAGCGTTGGTGTTGATACCGAGCGACTATTTCCGATTTCAAATACAAGATATCTACTTAGGTCAATAGAGTACGGAACCCTGAGGTTCGACTCGAATTTGCCCGGTTTTTAAATGTGTCTTTTACGTCGGTACATGGCCCGCCTGTTCTACTGTCCTACATACACTTCTGGTGGTGCAGGATTTTTTCCGGACAGGAAGCAATAAAAATAATAAATCCGCAACAGACATTTAGAATGGCCAACAGTTTTCCACTGTCAACCCTAACATATTCCATGTGCGGTAATTTGTTAGTTTCGTTCTCCGATTTCGATGAATGCTCTTCTCATCTGGGTATAATCTCTAAAAATAACACATCGGGAGGATTATTCTCATACAATTTTTTGAACATATATTAATAGTAGTCTGGCTCTTGCTACTCAACCAGAAATCAACTGTTATTTTCCCGAGCGCGGTAGGTGAGGCATAACGCTCGCTCCTGGAAGGACATGGTTTCAAATCTCCATTCGTTCATCTACATTTCGGTTTCTCAAGATATACCGAAATTACTCCACTAATGGCGGGATGGTTTCATCAAAAGGCCGTGACCGATTTCCTTCCGATTCCTTGCCCTCCATTCTCCCGTTGCTTTAATGACTGCAAGGTCTTCAGTCGTAGAAACAGAAAAGTCTGCAGTGTAGTCGCTAACGTTATTTCGGTGTTTGTCGATATGTCTCCCACCACACTTCCCTTCATTTCTGGCAAAACGCCTTTGTTCATGACAGATGCTTGTTCGATTTTGGTGTTAAATGGAACGTTCACAAACCTAGGACTTTTCTTCATGTTATTAGTGAAATCTCTCCAAACTAAGAGGAAGTTAACTGTTACACCCAAAGTTTCCGAGCCAGGCCACGTAGGTTTCTTTACATAACATTTTTCACAGTTAAAATGAGGAATAGAACTCACAAAAGCATGTGAATATTTATTTCCCTCAGTTAATTATCTCCGTATGTAATTTACAATCGTCTGACAAAAGAAAACAGTACAAAATGTCTTCTGGAATCAAAAGGGGAAAACTGCGTGCTACTTTCGAGGGGGGGGGGGGGGAAATTGAGGCAAAAGCCACGTAGGGCTACGTGGGGGGAGGGGGTTCACAGGAGGCCAAAATGGTGCAACGTGGTTTATGCACGCTTCCTAACCAAAAAATAAGAGGCGCAGTTAGATCAATATATTTCTAAAACTATTCTTTCTTTAACCAAGCCTCAGCTGACGCGAACTAGATTTGTTCAGATATTCTAAATTAATTTGGTCTAACGCGGCGCTATGGCCACATATGTATGGTTATAACTATTGTTTACTTTTTTTTAAATGTTAAAAAAAAAAGTCTTTGCATGCTGTCGACATTCAGGCCACTATAGGCGAGAAAGGACGGGAATTCGACAATGGTCTTTTGAAGGAACCATTCCGGCATTCTCCTGAAGTGATATGAGGAAACCACGTAAAATCTAAATCTAGAAGGCCGGACGGGAATTTGAACCCGCGTCCTCAAGAATGCGAGGCCAGAGTTCACCTGGGTCTCCCATGTCCAATGCCGTTTGGTTACATCAACGAGATTTTTCAGTGGTCTAAAAGGAAACCATTACTGGGTTCTGTAAGTCGGAAGGGTTTTACTAGGTGGTATATTAACAAAACATTCTAGAACTTCCAGGAACGTCACCATGACACAGTTCTGGAACTTTCTGTTTGCCCTCACTGTCAATCAGTTTAGTCGCGCGTGAAAGTTGAAGTGAAAAATGCTATAGCAGTTCCTGGATTGAGGTGTGAAGCCGCTGCGCCGACAGATCGGAGTCACGACTCACGAGACGCTGGGGCGACACGAAATGGCGCATGCACATGCGCCATGCGGCAGCCGACTGTTGTGTTGGTATTCTAAGGACATTTATCGGTTCCCAACTACACCTTACTGGAGGTCTATGTGAGGACGTATACACGTCGTTAAGATGTTGCTGCAATAGAATTAGTCTTCAATATATCACCATGAAAGTGGCCTGAAATATAACATTTAGCTCTGTTTGTTTTGATTCTAACGCCGGAAGCAAATCTGTTCTCGTTCCTTCTCATCAATACCTACCTTTCTACGTTTGTGGACGTTACAAAGCGCGCGATAGCTGGCCATCCTTCGCGAGATATAGCGTGGTCACCTACACGCCACAGAACGTGGCACAATGCCAGCCGGAAATACGAGCAGAACGAAAAAAATATTCTACTGCCTATCGAGCACCATCATTTAAGTCGCTAAGTAAAATTGCCAACCTGCGATTGAATACATTTAAATTCTTAATTAGTGCGAGATACACGACACACGGCGGCGAGTTAGTGGGAACCACACACCAGACAAGCAGTCCCTCCGACAACCGAGGTCGTCGCAGACAATAAGCGCAATTATGCCGGAACCATAATGTACTGATGTGCCAGAAAACAACAATGGTAGTAATTTAAATCGCAGACTGGTGTTCCATTCTTTGTTCGAAGCTTGTTTCGATAATGAATGGTCCATCTCCATGGAGACGCTGTTCTCCCGTAGGTGTTTGAGACCCTACTCGCTGTTCAGGTGTCTTCACTAATGACTTTAGTAATATTTGATTTCACCGAAGTCTAGGGACAACTATCAGATGGTAATGCTGAACACTAAACACAATTTCGTCACAGAAACTCATCGTGAACACCTCCAATATTTCCGCAACGGTTGCAGATATCGAAATGCGATTCCGCTAAAACAGAGGTCCCCAAACTTTTAACGCCATCGACCCCTTCATAGAATATTTGCCTTTTTATCTACCTCCAGATTAAGTATTTAATAAAAAAAGTTAAATCGTTTTTGGTATTTCTCATTTTTAACAATAAGTAAACCTCGATAAACAACCCAGCGAAAAAAGTTACAGTTCCAATATCCTAAAAAAAAAACAATAACAGTAGCAGAAACTGGAGATATTTTGCACCGTTATTATAATCTTAAAAAATGATAATAAAATAAATTATATTGGATGAATGAAACCACTTACTGTAATTTTGCGATTACTAATGAATATCTTAAAAATATGTCAACATATCTTTTTATAGAATAGTTCATATTAATAGTGGAATAGATTTGCCTGAAAAGCAGCGAGATTATTGATGTTCGGTTGAAGATGGTTAAGTTTTAGTCGCAAATCACCACGATTTTCCAGGTTCAATCTGTTCCTCATTCATGTATTTCGAATTTTTGTTGGATTATTCCCATTTCTTCCCTAGCCAGTTTAACTGATCCTCTTTAGTGTTAATCGACCTCCTTTCGACCCCCGTGTATCAATCGACCTCCGGAGGTCTCATATAGACCCCTGCGCTAAATGTTTCGTTGTAAAGGACTATTATTAAGCGAATACCATAAATAAAACTCACAATTTAGAGTATAATACGGAATAAAAAATTGAAAAAGCTTTCTACCTACACTAGAAACATAATGAAACGCACTGTCATTCACATTCAGGAAATCACTAAAGTGTCCGGGGCACATATGGCATTTTGAGGACCATTTTGGAGTGGTTTACTTCGCCCGTTTCATGTTTTTTTTTTCTTTTTATCAGCCAGTTTAATCTTTTACTAATGTGGCCTCTTGAAGTCATTAATTCAGGTAGAACTAGAGCTCTCTTCTCCATGTCGCACGATCTTGGGCGATCCTCTGTCAGTTAACTCCGACAACCGCCGGCCTTGGTAGCGTAGGGGCTAGAGTGTTAGCTCCACGTGCCGAAGGTCGCCGGTTCGAGTCCGGCCGAGGGCATGGGTGTTTAGTGTATGTGTTGTCCATCGTGTTGTGTCTCGAAACACTTGGAAAAATGATACACTGTGAAGCAATGAAATACACTGGATGATTCAAAAAATACACTTGAGTTGGCTGTATGGCCTCGAAGCCAAAAACCATTAAAAAAAAAAAACTCCGACAACCCTGCGAATGTCCTTGTCCCACCGGTCTGGTGGCCTTCCTCTCGGTCTGTGGTGATCTCTTGGGATCCTTAAGAGTTTCATATTTAAATGCATGTGAATTGCTTTAATTCGAGGTTAAAGTGCTTCACAATGATTGCGAGTGGTTTTGAACAAGTTTTAATCGTTATTGTATGAATCTGATTTTCAACGTGATTGTTAGCGCTCGAGAAATGTCTATCGACGTTCTTTATTGTCTACTGACTGGATGTTTCTTTAGCGCTTGTTTTGGCTCACGGCAATAGCGAGCAGAAGGAGTCATCGTCAGTATTTCTTAACAGCGGTCATTCAATCGAGAAGTCAGCCACTTCGAGAAGTTTATTCACTGGAGTTTTTGTAATATGCTTTAGTATCTCTGGACGTATCCACGATTTTTAAAATTTTTTTTTCTTTGTAAAGGTTTCGATTTATTGATGAAAGGTTAAAATTACCTGAGAAAAATCTGTTGATTGAAGGACTAATTAATTTATTTAGTGTCATCATTATCTGAAAGATCCATCCAGCGAGTTCCGTGACAAGCTACCTGTAGGAGGAGCAGTGCCTCGGACTGTAAAACCTCGCATGTTAGGGAGCGTCCATAAACTACGTGACTCCATTTTGGTCTTCTCTGAACTCCCCTTCCTCCCACCCACTTAGCTTGACGTGAATTTTGCCTCTATCCCCACCCCGCTCCTGCGTTGCTCGTATCTTTTTTCCCTATTGATTCCAGAAGATACTTTATACCGTTTTCTCTAGTCAGACATACGGAGATAATTAAATGACGGAAATAAATATTCACATGCTGTTGTGTGTTCTGTGCCTTATTTTAATTACGACAAGCATCTTTGGAATTCGTCTGCCGCGCGCTTTAGTGCGTGTCGAGTGCTATTAATTTGTGTTTTTGTAGTTAAAAAGTTAAATTTTGTCTCGTAAGGTAGTTAATTCGTTGAATAATATCATTTTCTAGTAGTGTGAGTGTTAGTGGAACGTTTTATTCAGTATAAATCCGTCAATTGTAAATTCAGTGTTTCGTGCTTTGTTTACATCCGGTATAAACGTTTAGTATTAATATTATTGTTATAGCGTAGCAGCAGTTCATTGTAAGTAAGATTTAATAGCATTAGTTTTGTTTCAAAGTAGATTGCCAAGTTCTCAAGTGATAGTGAACCGTTTTATTTAATACATAATCAGTACAGTGTAAACGCATTTTTTTTTTACTTGTTTACATTTGAGGTTAGTTGTGATTCAGAGTTCTAGGGTATCAAATTTCATAGTAATTGTTTAAAAAGTTCTTTTGTTTGCATTTGTGCAGTTTTATTGTAAATCTTGTAGTTGTCAGGTGTTGTAATTCACTTTTAGGAAAAGTTTCGAGTGATATACATAGGTTTTTAACATTTTTTGTAGAAGGCTACTTTTGCATTTGACACACAAGTAGTTTATTAAAAAGTAAAAGTTTTTAAAGTTCCTTTGCTTGTAAATTCTTAAGTTGTTTTGAAAGTATCACAATGGATACAAAGTGTGGAAACTGCCGAAGGATAGTAAAAGAAGGAGTGACATGCCGGGACTGCGGGCGCTGGTTTCACTGGGGGTGCAGCGATGTATCTAACAGTGACTCTTGTGTCAGTATTTCCTGGAACTGTCACTCCTGCAGAATTAGTGATCAGGAGCAGCGGATTCTGAAACTCCAGTCAGATTTGGCATCTGCAGAGAGGGATTTAAAGGCCCTGAAGGCAGAAAACTCTGTTCTTAGGCATAGGCGGAACAGTGAATGGAAGGAAGTCAGCTCTGGCAGGAGAGGTAGGAGACGCTGTCTGTCTGATGGTTTCCAGCTGGAGACATCCAATGTGTTTCGGCCATTGGAGGATCTAGATGGTGACTCTGAGGACCGTCAGGTTGGACTGAACGATCTGGGTTCTTGCAAAGTAAAAGGGAAAAGTTTTCAGGGTGTATCTAAAAGTAAACGCAGGAAGGTACTGTTACTTGGGAGCAGTCATGGGAGGGGAATCAGTGAGATGGTTCAGTCTGACTTGGGGCCAGATTATGAAGTCTGCAGTATTTTCAAACCAAATGCAGATCTTGGAAGTGTGGTAGCAAATGTGAAAGACCTAGTTAAAGATTTTTCAGATGAGGATTGTGTTGTAATTGTTGGGGGACCAGGAAATAGCCTTGATAAAGACCTCAATTATTCAATTGAGGGAGACATTGCCCACATTTCCAAGAACACACGTCAGACAGGTGTGAGATTTGTCGGTTTGCTTGAGCGTTACGATAAACCCTGGATGTGGCATAACATCAGGCGTACAAATGCATCCTTGGAAAGGGTTCTCTGGCAGCCGGCTAATTCACACATTGGTTTGATTGATGTGGCCTGCATTGGTAGGGACAGTTATACTCGCCATGGACTCCATCTGAATGTCAGAGGTAAGAGGAAGCTTTCGCTTCTTATTGCTGATGAGGTCAGAGGATGCCAGGTGAGGGAAAGAGGTATTCCTGTGATAAATGGTGTTAAGTCGCGGCCTTTTTTAGGGTAAATAAAATAGATTTATTAAGATGTCTTAAGGAAATTAATGTCTCTGATGATCATAATTTGTTGAAATTAAAAATTCCAACTGATATACCAGTATGTAATAATAAAATAAACAATTCAAAGTCATTGCGTCAAAGTGTTCAGACCAGTATTTTCCACCAAAATATAAGAGGAATATTTAGTAAAACTGATGACATTACCTTAAGCCTAGAAGAGATTCAAAATTCCAGAAATTTTAATGTAGACGTTTTGTGTATATCTGAGCATCATTTGTCTGATACAGGAATATCTCAGCTGTCCATCCCAAATTATAAATTAAGCTCTCATTTCTGCAGATGTAAAATGGAGAAAGGGGGAGTTGCCATTTTTGTTAAAAATAATATTGAATGCAGTAGTGTAGTTGTAAGTAAGTATTGTGTAGAACAACACTTTGAATGTTGTGTTACTAAACTAGAATATGATAAGGAAGAGCTGATAGTGATAGCAATTTACAGGGCCCCCTCAGGTAATTTCAGACTGTTTTTATCTCATTTAGAGTCTTTGCTACTAAGTTTTACAAATAGCAAACAAATAGTATTATGTGGAGATTTCAATGTTGACTTTCTAAATCACAGCAATGATAGATTAGATATGGAAGCCTTGATGTTGTCTTTTAACTTAACAGCACTTGTAAATTTTCCTACGAGAATACAAAATAATAGCAGGACTGCAATTGATAATTTTTTTATGGATATTTCTCAGTGCAGTAATTACAGCATACATCCAGTAATAAATGGTATCTCAGATCATGATGCCCAGCTATTATGTATCGAGTCCAGGAACACTGTTAAACAGATAAAGAAAAGCTGGGTTTATAGAAGAAATATTAGTGAAAATAATATAAAACACTTCATAGATACCTTAAACAATGAAAACTGGTTAGAAGTATATAATGCGCAGGGTGTTAATGCGAAATTTGATTCCTTTCTGAATATATTTCTAACACTTTTTGAAGGTAGTTTCAAAAAAAGGAAAATTCTCAACACTCCAAACAATGAACTGGGCATGGGATGGATAACAAAGGGTATTAGAATCTCTAGTAAAACAAAGAGGGACCTTTATTTAAAAATGAGTGAATCAGATAACTATGCGCTGAAAGTTCACTATAAACTTTATTCTAAAATACTAAGAAATGTAATAAGGAAGGCCAAGAACAAGTACATATCGGCGAAAATAGAAAATTCAGACAATAAAATGAGAACAATATGGAATATAATAAAGACTGAAACAGGAAAAACTGTAAATCACTCTAAAGACATAAAAATACAACAAAATGGACATGTGTATAGCGAAGTAGGGGAGGTTTGTGAAATATTTAACAAACATTTTACGTCAGTAGTAGATAAATTAGGCATAGAAAAGCAATCCCCACATAGTGCTCTAAGGCTTCTTGAGACTGCTTTCCCAAATAGCTTTGTGGAGATGAAATTGCCACCGGTAACAGTCTCAGAAATAAATAAACTCATTAAACAATTAAAACCTAAAAATTCTTCCAGCTACGACAATATTTCAAGTAAATTACTGAAAAGATGTTCAGACTGTATCAGTCATGTACTTGCTCACATTTGTAATGAATCCTTAATACAAGGTGTTTTTCCCGATAGACTAAAATATGCTGTTGTAAAACCATTATTTAAAAAAGGAGACGTAACATGTGTAGACAACTATCGTCCCATTTCATTACTTTCAACATTCTCAAAGGTTTTTGAAAAAGTCATGTATAGTAGAGTAATAAAACATGTTACACACTATAATATCCTCACTAATTCACAATTTGGGTTCAAAAAAGGATCATCCATAGAAATGGCTATATATTCATTTTTAAATAACACATTTGAGGAACTGAATAATAAAATGAATCCTGTAGGAATATTTTGTGATCTTGCAAAAGCATTTGACTGTGTAAATCATGAATTACTTTTGAAAAAAATGGAATACTATGGTATTTTTGGGACCGCAGGTAAATGGTTTAAATCATACATTGAGAGCCGAATGCAAAAACGTTTCAATTTTTGATTCTAAAATAAGTAAAGATGCTTCATCAGACTGGGAGAAAATAAAACATGGAATTCCACAAGGCTCTGTCTTAGGTCCCCTCCTCTTTCTGTTATACATCAATGACCTTCCTGGAAATTTATCCGACAAAGTTAAGAGTGTTTTATTTGCAGATGACACTAACCTGACTGTGCGTAAAACACCAAACAGTACTATAGAATTTAATGTAAATGAAGTACTTAGAGTAGTAGCAAATTGGTTTAAGGCAAATTCATTAAAATTAAATTTTGAAAAAACACATTATATTAGGTTTAAAACAAAAAACTATGCACAGCCAGATATATGTATAAACTATAAAAACAACAAAATCTTAGAAACAGAGAGTATAAAATTTCTTGGTATTAAAATAGATCAGAAACTCTGTTGGCATGATCATATCACTACACTACTGGCAAAGTTAAGTAGTGCCACCTTCGCAATACGAACACTTTCTCTAACAGCAGATCTAGAATTAATGAAACAGGTGTACTCCTCATATTTTCATTCAGTAATGTCATATGGCATAATTTTTTGGGGAAACTCTTCACAAAGTAAAAAAGTTTTCATAGCACAGAAAAGAGCTATTAGGTTTCTGTGTAGGGTAAAACCAAGAACTTCTTGCAGACAACTCTTTAAGAAACTCAATATTCTTACAATGTATTCTCAGTATATATATTCTCTCATGAGCTTTGTCATAGAAAATTTTAACCTGTTTACACCTAATTCACAGGTACACAGTTTCAATACAAGAAACAGAAATAACTTGCATAAAACACAAACATCTCTGTCATTAGTACAAAGAGGAGTTAATTATTCTGGGATACATCTGTTTAATAAACTACCTAATCGTATAAAACAGCTTTCAGATAATAAAGATGTATTCAAACAAAAACTTAGAGATTATCTTATTGGCAACTCCTTCTACTCCATTCAAGAATTTGAAGAAAATAATTAATTGTACTCATTATGACGTTAGCAAAACTCAGTTGCAAAAATGTATGTTTATTATTATTTCTTGTATTTGTAAAATATGTATATATATTTACTATGATATGACTCATATTATGTGTATATGTATCAACAATGACATGTTTCACATCCCAGAGGTACTTCCTCAGCAGGGATCCATGGAACAAGATTGATAAATAAATAAATAAATAAAATAAACAAATAATATGAGTGATAAAGCTACGTGGCTTGGCTTGGAACTCCCTCCCCTTGCCTCCACGTAGCCCAGCGTAGCTCTCAAGCCAACCACTCGCCCCTCTTAGACCAAGCCACGTGGTATATGGACGCTCTTTTATTTTCAATGGCGGAAAAAATACACCATTTCTCAACTATGCTGCTCAATAAAGCAGTATGCTCGATTTCGTACACCACAGTAGCATGTAACTCGCACGCGGCCATCACTATAGGATAAATTGAATCGGGACTCGTCCGGAAATACTACGCCAGTGACGGTGTTCACGTGCCCATTGCAGTCTGAGGTGTTTAGAGATCTCTGGTCAGTAGAAGTCGACGCAGTGGCATGCGTTCCACCTCGTCGAGCAGTTGACGTTGACGCAAACATGTCCACACCTGTTGCAGTGCTCCAACGTCGAGCCGACACTGTGGGACAGGATGGTGTTCGTCCCGCACTGTGGTCACTCTGTGTGGTCCAGTACCGGCTCGTCGCTGTGTGCGACCCTCTTCTATCCACTGATTCCACACTCGCATCACTGTCGTAGCAGCGTGCACTGCACGAGTCGCAATGTAACGGTACGACAAATCCATTTAGTGAAGGCCAATCATTCTGCCACGATCGAACGCACTCACTTGCTGATTTCCTTTGATTTCGACGGATATACCCGCACTTATTGCAGGTTTCCATACCGTTTTAATGGCTCTTCTGCGCCGATTGAGCGTGGAGTAATACTGACCCTGACACAAAATGGGACGTTGCTGGGACTATGTGCACGCCATCTCACTGCAATGTTAATTACTCATTACGGTCCTATAGCCTAGTGTTTTGCAGTGATTCAGACAGTAACAGACATACATCAAGTACATTAAATAAATGGACAGTTGTTAACGAACAAGAAGCGGAGAAGAAACATGTGGTAACGATATGGAAAAGTAATTTTCAGGAAAACGATGAACCAGCAAGGGTAGAACCTGATAATTTAACAAGACTTAACCTTAAATATGTCAGGAGAACAGAACCAAATTATGTTGAAGATAAGAAGAGTAACGTGAATGTGTTATCTGTGAACAAAGATTCGCAACAACAGATCTTACAAGAAAGAATACAAGCATCTGGAGTTTTATATCAAGAGGGAGATCAATGATCAATCAGGAGAAGAAAATAAAGATAAAGAAACGGATGAAGGAACAATGGAAAGAAGCAAATTGTAAACGATAAGATTGGTAGCGAAGATGTCTTACCATACAGAAAATCTGAGCGTGAGAAAATAGGAGAAAGACCAAAGATATATGTGACAGATAGACGAACGAAATTTAAAAAGTCAGTTGGCATACTACGTCGGGATGAAAAAGAATGTTGTGGAACTACAATTGAAAAGAGGACGGGAGCGGATGGAGTACGAAGAACAGAAAAAGGAAATTTAAGAATTGCGAAATGTGAAGGATTTGAAACCATGCTGTTAACTGAAGTGGAACCTTCCGGAAAAATGAAATATCCCGACCTAGCTGATGACACTTATCGTCGGACTTTGAAGTGAAATGACAAGAACTAAATGAGTTGACTTGGATTGGACAAAAGAAGTACTGAAGAGACATGAAGTTACTTCTCCTCGGACAGATATCACTTGTCGTCTGTGGCAGATAACAATAATGTACCATAGTTTGAAGGAATTGAGAACTGGAGCTATACTGAATTGATGTAAAGGAATATTGTAGTAGACAGGCCTGATGTATGTAGTGGACCAATGGTATTGCCTGAGTTTTGCACCATTAGTCGATATCACTGGTGGGACATGTGTAACTAACATACATCAAATAAATGAAATAAATGGACAGTTGTTGATGTATTTTCAAGTATTTGTATGTTTTTGTAAATCTGGTTCAAATAAAAGTAATTCCAGCCCCACAAAGGTTACCGTGGGTGCTAACCAAGGTCCCACAAGCAGTGGGTCCCTGTGGGATACTCAAAGATGCGTATGGATATATATAAAGCGCGTCAGTTAGTTTAACATTATCCCACTGCTCTATTTGTGGGCTTTACACAAAGTACGTAGCAATTGAAGCATTTCACTATCTGCCTACGACATAACATACGTAAATACAGGCTTCTAAATATGACATCGTATGTACCGACACTTAATGTCGAATTTAGATTCCAAGTATCCATAAAACAACGGCACGCAAGATTCTTTCACGTTATTTCTGAAGCTAAATTTTTAGTGAGGAACCTAAATTCGACACCTGTGTCGAATTAACGAACACGCAAGAATTAAACTACCTGTATTCAACAAAGAGCCTCTACATAGTAGAAATAATGTACGAAAGAATACAATTATTTATTTCATCGCGATCACAGAACAACTAATAAAAAATGTTAGTGCATTTAAAAAAAAGAAACACGAGATTATGAAATGTTCTGTGGCCTGTTAATGAATACTGTGTATTAGTCCAATTTTAATGGCAAAAACAAGTTTAGCCTTCGATATATTTACACCCGAAAGTCTCGCATAAATGGGAAGTATATGACCAGTAGCGGATTTAAAATTATAAAAAGTGGAGTTAACACGTTTTGTCCCGTTGGCTCTTCGTTTGTGTATTCACGTTCAGTACAAAGCAGAGAAAAGTTCCATTAACTGATTGTTAAAGTACTTCCCCATGCTACGATTTTGCTGACAGATGGTAAGCACACGCTGTACAAAATCTGTTCACCATCGACAGGCGATACCAGAGCCGGCGTTATGAAGGGAGGGGGGGGGGGGAGTTTACTTGCCACGGGCCCCACTGGTTACGTCACTGCTAAGAACACTTACCCGGGGCCCGAGAATTCTAGCGCCGGCCCTGGGCGAGACCATGAGCATGTGGACCCGTTCAGATTGACCTCGCAGTGTCGCTGGTTCCGTGCGCGGTTTGCTGGATCATTGTATTACCTTAAATTCGTACGTGATACAATTTTATGTCGACTATTGGTGTATTGTCGTCAACAGATACTTTACTTACTCGATGTATGTGCTATTTTTGTCTCCTGAACTATGTTTTTGATTCTGCGCATCGGAAACGGGAAGTAGGAAGGCCACACGATGACATAGACAATGTTCCTGGCAGAAACGAGTTTCAGACCCGGAGAGCACAGTCGATAACGCTGGATCACCTGATGGCGAAAAATAAAACTGAAAATGAACTGCTCTCTGCCAGACAAGTCTCGCCGTCACATCATTTGGGTTTTACTGCTGCTTCACACATTTAATGTGGTTTGGAATCTGTCCACCGAGCCACGACATCTCTGGGCGCGTCCTTCCGCTTGGCGAATGCAGGGGCGGTTTCTCGCACTGAGGCCGGTTCATGTTTATGCATTAAGACCAGTGTTTTCGAAACTGATACGGCCTGAACGCCTCCTGCAATCAGCGAGAATGCTTCGAAATAACACAACTGCTGTGGCGCCCACACGCACACGTAAAGATTAAAGCATAACTCGGTACAGCTCACAAATCGACCGCACTGTGGGCAAGGGCACTGCGTCCTAACTCTGTTCATGAGAAATCCTTCACCCGAATTAAAACTGCAACGCATATAGTGGGAATTCATTTAAAAAAAGGGAATCAATCAAAATGTGAGAACTACGGAGGATCATATTGTTGATCCTGAAAATATACGAAGAACCTATCCTAAGTAAAATCAAACTAACATATAAGAAAAGCTGGAGAAGATCAGTATGGATTTAGACAAGAAGGCGCACAGTTTATACTCAGATCATACACGAAAGTTAGTAATATGGCAAAGACACCATAATAGGTTTTATCAGTGCTAATAAATAATAATAAGCTTGGACATTGGGTCACCGTGTCTGTCGCGTTATGACGTCACTCTTCCGGCCTCCGTTGGCGGACTAACAACAGCAAGAGATCTTTTCACACTCTCTATAGATGTTGCTGTTAAATCAAGCCAACAAGTTAGGTTACATGCTTATTAATTTAATTTCGATGGAGCGCACGCTCCGGTAGTAATTTCCCGACACATCCATTATTCCCCTTTCCTTTTCACACAAATTTTCCCTCTACTAATTTCGACTTTAAATTCTTTTAGCGTTTTTTGTAAATTATTCATCATCTCTTGGTAATTTATTCCAATCCCTGGTCCCATTACCTACGAAAGAAATTCTTCCCACACCCTTGTGCCTGAAATCAAGTGGCAATTAAGGATTGCAATCCCGCAGTGTTTTCAATCCCGCGGGATCCGCGCTGGATTTGCGCCAATCCCGCGGGATCCCGCGGTATCCGTGCGGGATTGGTACAAACAGTTATTTAACGCACATATTTAAAACATAGTTACATAAAACATTAATAAATTGAATAATAATTAAGTTAATAAATAATTTTTAATGTTAAATGATAAAAATTAACAGTTAACAATATTTTGATTGGAAAACTTTTTAGCGTGTCTTAGCGTGTTTTACATTTTTGTTTGTTAATCTAAACCAATTTTTAAATAAATAATAAAAATGGAAAATATTGAGTCTTAGGTCATATTATGTGCCTTACAATACATCACATAAGTTTAAAAATATGGTTTGCTTAATGGCCAAATTACCAGAGTTTTTTTCTTTTAAATTCTAAATAAACGTTCCATAATACCGAGAAAAGCATTCCATTTCACAAAGTGCAGTGAATATACTCTGTAAAGTGTAGACTTGGCTCAGAACAAGATCTCATAACTTTTTGTCACTGCACAAGCACGAGACTTGTCCTTTTTTTGCGTGATTCATTATTATATCTCCTGATTCCTTGATTGATATTACAGTTGATTCAATGTTATTAAAAGAAACTGCTCACCAACACGCAAACTGTCAAGCATTTCAGATTTACGTATGTGGCGTAACGACGTTTTTAGAGTGGAAATTATTATTTTTTAGTAAGAAAGGAGACTTTCTCGGCGAATGATTGCAGTGAAGTCCTCTTAGGTTGTATCTCCGGATTTCATTGTAAACACACGAATTTACACACGTGAGGGAGACGGCGGAGGCAGCCGTCGAAGTATGGTGTTCCTACAACACAATTCGTCGATACACCCGTGAAAATTTCATTATAACTTTTTTTTACCTTTAGTCGAAATAATAACAAGGAGAAGAGGGATTAATCGAAAGCCTGAACGGCACATGTAAACAGGTGGCTTTCGTCAAAGAAATGCATTGAGGCAGCGGCCAAAACAACAATAAGTCAAAGGATACACAATTTCCTTTTGATAGCTGTTAAATAAATAGGTACGCGATCGTTAAAATTACGATAACATTAGTTTCCTATCAACGAATAATCAAATTTTCAGCCGCAAATTAGGAAATTGTCACAATTACTTTATCTGCAAATACAGAAAATGGGAATAATGAAACCGTGAATAAAAAGCTGTAACCGTGTAGTTCAGATAACGTGTGCGACACTTAAAAAATAATTATATATTTAGAAAATCGTACTAGATACGCACCATAACTCAAATTACAGAAATGTGTACTCGAAACAAACGTAAGTTTTGATGAATACGTAAAAGTGTATTTATTTACTTACGAATGACGAAGGTTGACAAAAACAAACGCTTGTTCACATGAGTCAAATGCCATCTGGAAGGGTACAGGCAAACAGTGCAATACATCCGATAGAGACCGAGTGGGGCAGCGAGTCACGCAAGCTGACACGCGTTTCCGCCGGATTTTGCGGATTGCGGATCCGCTTAATTTTGTGCGGGATCCGCCAGACTGTCTACTGATGCTGGATCCCGCGGGATTGCGGGATCCCGCTTTGCTGGATTGCAATCCCTAGTGGCAACTCGTGATCATTGTCATCTCTTCCCTTCCATGCACCTCTACTAATTCTTCCACCAATATCTTTCCACGATTGATCACCAACATACACCTTGTATACTCCCACGACTCCCTTCTCCGTTCTCCTGACTTCTACTGAATTCCATTCCAGCTTGTTTCTGCAGTGGTGCAATATGCTTTAAATTGCTACCCAGTTATAAAGAAAAAGTGGGTATTTCGTTTAAATCAACAGTGTTTTGTTTATTTATATTCGTTCTGTGTAAATATCTTCGTTATATTCTCTGTCCGTAGATGTCGCTGTTATAGCGCCCTAAGAAATATGGTATCAAGTTTACATCGCAATACAGTTAATGCATTAATGGGGGAGCGATAGAAGCTTTCATTTTCGAGTACCAGTATTAGCCGAGGTTTTGATCAGATTAAAATGCAATCGCGTTCCACTGGCTGCCTTATGGGGCGGAAGATGCGTCATCGGAGCTCAAACAAACCTCAGAAACCTCACTAGGAGTATCTGACTACTTCACTACGCCCCCGCCGCGGAATTAGACTCTTCCGAACTACCCGCCATTACAGCAGGGACGGTGAGGCCAGGCGCCTTTCCCCACCCCTTATGGGTGCCCACGGGGAACCTCGCGGAGGCGGAGGCAGGCCGAAGACCCTTCCGAAACCTGGCCGTATAGCTAAAGCCTCTGTGTGTTTACGACGCGAGACACCCGGCCCCACCCGTACACCGCAGGGCTGGGTGGAAGCTGACTGAACGAGATTGAAATGCAGCCCTAGTCAGAACGACAACTGACATTCATCGTTGCAGCAGAGAGCATGAGTATTTTTATTAATAATTTGCGTTCTTTTTTTTTATGACCGACATCGTACTGAAGTTATTACTTCATGCGGATGAAAGTAGGAACACATTTATCGCCATCTTTGCAGCTTGGACCAGGATACTAATTTATGCGGTGTAACATAAGATATTAACATTTATTTTTAATTTGTTTTGTTTTCACTATAGTCAAATTGATGATGTCATTAGATCAGCAGAAGTTACAATTGTATTTCGATGTAAAATACAACATTATAGGCGTTATTTAACAACGATTCTTAACAACGGATGGGCTTTCGAACCCGCGTCCTCCCGAATTCGAGGCCAGAGCGTTAACGTTCGATAACCACGCACGGTATTTCTGTTATAGTCTTGTCAGACCGAACACGCCAAAACATTTATCGCACGAGGTGAATTTCATTTCCAGCCTTTATATCCGCCAGTGCGGCTCCGCGTGATGAGGGGGCGTCCATTAATTACGTGAGGTGAAATAGGGAGGGGAGTCATGCGAAATCTCACCCAAAAAAAATCTACAAATTACGCGGAAATCGACTTTATGGACGCAAAACGGACTATAGTGGGGGTATAACGACCATCGGAAGCATAAGAGCTATATAAATTCGAATAAAATCCACTCGTTTTTGTCTCACTTTGATTTGTATTTTACAGTAAGTCTTGTTATGTGGATTATTATCGTTTCTCTATTATAGATGTAAACAATAACCATGACCCAATATCCCTTGGAATTCAACATCTCGGATTCCAAATCCCCTGTGACCGGAAATTTTTACGCGTTTTACTTTGTTCATACGAGGTGGCTACGTGGTACGGATTCCTACCTCTGACTTAGTACTCCTCCTTAAGGGTGATCTAACCAACCTTCGGGTTGTCGACTAAAATAAATTTGCCTTTTTAAAATGGGTAACGAGGATAAATAATTAATTCAAATACTTCTAAAAAAATTATGAAATATACCAACTACAAATTCGTTTCCAGTGAATCAAATCAAAAACATTAATGAAAATTTGGCTATCTTACAGGCCTGAAATGGGTTTTTGTCAGCTTGAGAATTATGTGACGAAAAGTGGCAGCCGATCTGTTTTAACGGATACGTAAACCATAAGAAAGACTTGCTATAATAAATATAAATAAGATGTACCTACATGCAGCGGAATCAAGAATTTCGTTTGGCAAAGTGCTACTCCAATTCGTCCTCTAATAAGCATTGATTTAATTATTTGTTGTATCCTTGCAGTGATCTGAAAACATGCATTTACGTGTTGGAGAATTGAGAATACTTTGAGGTAAATATACCTTTGGTCCAAACGTACAACTGTTTACCCCTCCTTCACAATAAAGCGACAAAATTACTCCCGTATAATATAAGTATCAAGTCCGTGTTTTAGAATTGATTCCGTTGCATAATAACACACCAAGGATACCCGTCAGCGTGTTGAAGCGGCCCGGCCGCCCTGACTTCTGTTTTTAGACAGTTTCCTGTAATCAGGCTAGTGATGGGACGGTGCATAATCTTATAAACTATACGTTTCACAAAAAATACGCTTATCATAAAGAACACATGTTACCTGTTTCGCAGACAGATGGCAATGCATCCGCTCCACCATCAGCTTCAGTTCACAGAGGTGTTAGACGCGGAGATGAAACCAGTGGCGGATCTAGGAAATTTCGGAGTCGGGGTAAAAACTGTGAGATGGCCGCCCACGGCAGTGGATGCTGTCCTTCCAACACAATTTTGACGCCCATACCCTTATTCCCTCCCACCCCCCCCCACCCCCCAAAAAAAACAGTTGCCGACCGGAGGAAGAGTTCCGGTTTTCAGCCCCCCCCCTCCCCCCTCCTACTCTCCTATATCCGGTAATGAACAAAATTACATCACAAAGCGAGGAAAACTACCCGCAATGGTCTCCCGGCGATGAAATTTAATTGTATAGCGAAAGTACAGAGAAGAGCCGCTGGATTTGCGACTGCTCGCCAAAGTCCTTACGAAAGTGTCACAGAATTGTCTCACGACGTAAGTTGTAGATTTCGTTTGGATTTTTTATTGGCAAATGTTCTAACAACATCTTTTATTTACGAGTGTACCACTTTACAATAGCGTCACAGAATTCATAACGTAGATTAAGATAGGATTGTCTGACACAAGGAAAAGACGTAGGTTTGGATTTATTGGCAAGCATTCGAACAACTTCTTTTATTTACGAATGTTTGCCACAGTCCTTGCGATAGCGTACATAGATTGGGCTGGGATTGTTTGGCAGACAGAAGACGTAAATTTCGTCTGGATGTATTGGTAAACATGCGAACAACACCTTTCATTTACGAGTGCGTCGAAATACATCTTCCACCAAGATAGTTGGGTCGCAATGACAGAATAGATAAATCAGATGTCATAAAGATGCTTACACGGATCCTTTCTTTCCTCCTGCTATTGGAATGCATAGAGTTGGTTTGGTGCAAAGCATTCTCTGTCACAAACAATTTTGTAAACCGATGAGTATAGCTATAGATTAATTAAATCCATACTTACTTTTAAAAAAAAGGTACTTCATTCCAACTGGTCAAATATCGGAGTTAGGGAGTTGGGTTACAAAACTTTGGTCAGTCCATTGGTTGAATATGGTGGTGTAGTTTGGGACCCACATTTTGGTTATGAAATATAGGAGATGGAAGGTGTGCAAAGAAGAGCCGCTAGATTTGTTTGTGCGAATTAGCGCAGGACCTAGTTAGTAACTGATATGATAAAAGAGCTGGATTGAAATTCATTGGAGGTAAGCAGGAGGGTGAAGAAAGTGCTGGGAATGTACAGGTCGTATGTTGGTGATGGAGCTTGGAGGGATATTGGTCAAAGAATTAGGAATAGTGCATGGAAGGGGAAAGACGACCATGACCACAAGCTGGCAATCGATTTCACGTATGAAGGATTGGGAAAATTTTCTTTTGTTGCTAAGGGTGTCAGGGATTGGAAAAAATTGCCAAGTGTAGTGATGAATAATTTTACAAAAAGCTTAAGGAATTTAAAATTAAAATTTGTGAATCGGAGAAGTAAATGGGAAATGAATTTAACATTCCAGTTATAAAAGAAATTTTTTAAAAATAAATATAAATAGGGGCAATTTGATGATTAGAGGAATTGCCACCGGAATGTTAACTCCATCTCAATTTAATTAATAACAACAATTCTCCCACTGTAGGGAGTCGAGATCTCTGGAGTCCTTAATATTCCTTCGTTGTACTGAATCTGTAGACGGCGATTAGCATTTCCTCCTTGCTACGCGCGCGCGGAGCTTGTTGTGTTTAGAAATGCTATACTCTTTTTATTCTAGTACCAAATATTAAAGTGAAGATGCAAAAAATGTGAATGTCATCTACAAATTTTCCCGTCTTTTAATTATTGCTTTCGATTGGGTATTCATAACGATTACTGAAAAGGTTTTTTTTACTTATATTTTAACGCAATATAATGTATGAAATACAAGAATTATCCACATTAATACATTGAGTATTTTAGTATTATCCTACTCCACGAAGAAGTATAGAATTATATCACTAAGCATGAACTTTGATTAGGATTACATCTGTGTTCACAACTAAAAATATTATTTTTATAACAGTCAACTAAAAAAATCACATTTTAAAACCAAGTTTTAATATCGGTTTAAATCCAAAGAGTGTGATCTTTAATCAATATTTCTTGAAAGGAGTGCTCACCTCAAATACAGAGTATCTGTGGCGCATATTTGTCCTCTCTCGAAATGATTATAATTTTTTACTCCGTTACTCGGTCACTTAGAGTCGTAAGATACTTTACAAATTTTAAGCTGGATCATAAGTTCTCAAAATTATAAAACGATATGCTAATTGTTGCGGTAGTTTTTGCGTGATGGTATTTTAAAACCTCAGACGCTCGCTTAACGATTTACAATAATACAGATAATATTTTAATTGACTGCTACGATCTAAAACAAAAAAATATTTTAGAAAAGTATTGTTAATATCTTATTTGAATCACCCGGAACAGCGGTGGCATTATTGGAAGTTAAATTAACATTCAGAGGAACTCGGTATTCAGTGCTCAGTAAAATTAATTAGCATTGGAAATCGACAAGAAAAAGTTGTTCGTACTACATGCTGGAAGTAATATGCAAAGTTTATACGGCTAGAAACTGGTTTACTAAGTTTTTGTTTATTTTTACCTGAAGCGTCACCGAAATTAAGTGACGTGTTTTGATGTATTTTAAGAGATACAAAGTTGAATTTCTGAGTCAGTACACTGATCGTAGATGGAGAGTCATGATCGGCATGCGTTATCAATTACCATTGTTATTATTATATTCGGCCCATCAATTTGAATGGTGGGACTATAATAGTTTACACAAAACCAAAAATTCATCTCGAATCGAATCGATATAGGCAAAAACTTTGTGCAAATTTACAGTTGGCGATACGAAAATCACACCGTCATCGTCAGGACATGACAGGGCAGACTTAACGTTAAAGACAACGTAAGAAGGTAGAGAGAATGAAAGATAACAGATAATTGAATTTTATCTCTCCCCAAACTTTTTTGCACTTCGTTTGAATAGATTAAACAATTATCTTTAATCCTTTTTTAATACCCTTCCCACTTTTCTTACGGACCTTCATTCCACCCTCAGTGAAAATTCGCATTTCGTTTTTTACAATTTCTTATTCAAAACATAATATATTGGTACATCTGCTATGCCCTCCCTACACGAGTCATACTGATGCAATAATTTATTTTAATTTTATTAGTATTATAGTACGCACGCTCGATGGAAATTTATCTAATCACAATTTTTTTTTTTTTTTCATATCCTTTGAGTGTAGATTTAGCTTCCCCGAAAACCTACTTTTTCTAATTACGCATTTTAAATTTTTTCAGCGTTTTTGGTAAATTACTCATCACTTCAGTTGGTAATTTATTAAAACATTTGTGAGAACTTTCTTAATTACATGTACAACCACAATCATTCTAAATACAGTCAATTTCTCTCAGTTGTTTTGGAAACTTTTCGAAATTGCCAAACCAATAAACATCCTGAAACAAGTGAAAAACACTGGCCCTCGATTGTCCTTGAATTTCGCAGTGCGACACTTCCTAGAAAGTTGTCCTGACATTCCGTTTAGCTCCTTGTTAATCTGGACTTTGAACCTGTCTCCTTCCTCCTCTACGATCGGAATTGTTGAAGAAACCACAGTTATCTCGGGAAACTAGCCGAGTGAGACCACAGTTGTAAACAATTCCCTTTTTATAAAATTGAAAGATATATTTTCTTAGGAATAATCAGCAAGATTAGTTTAATTTAACTACGATGAAGCACATGCTCCGGTGGCAATTTTCACACACCTAATTTCTCACATCTATTTTCCCATTTATTGTTTTTTATTTTAAATTCTTTGAGCGCAATTTCTTCATCCACCTACAAATTTTAACTCCAAATTCTTTAAGAGTTTTTGATATATTTTCAGCATTTTCGTTTGTAATTTGTTCCAACCCCTGACCCTTTTATCCACAAAAGAAAATTTTCCCAATCCATTCTGCATTTATGTTCTATACTATAATGTTATGTGTTTATTTGCAGAATCACTATTATAAAAATAAAAAAAAAAAAATGTTTGCAGCTAAAATGTATTCTTCAGTAGCACTGGAGTAGTTATTGTAAATTTATCTCTGAAATACTTTCTTAAACATTATTTTTCTATCAGTACACTGCATCGAATTTAAACTTTACCAGTCAATATTAAAATCGTCTTCACAATAACAACTGGAAAAAGTTCTCCACCAAAATCATGGAAACACATTAATAAATTCACTAACTGTCGATGCCAGTCATACAGACGTCACCGGCAGAATTCAGACTCAGCTTTGTCGTTGAAAGACAGCTGGACATGTGTTGACATCCTGTTTTATATATTACGAGACATTGTCGGAAACACGTATTTAGAAACCAAAGAGTCAGCAGTCTTTTGTTAACTCTGGGCAGACACGTGATTGTGTAAAAACTATTGCACAATATCGCCGGAGTGTTTTCGCTTAGGATATTTTAGAAAAACGGCGTAGCAACTGTTACTGTCATTATAAGTATAGATGTAACTGCAGATTTTTATGGCTGCAAGGTTTCATACTTCGTAGCTTGTTTAATATATCACTCGATCGAGATGACTAAGATAGTGACGCTACGGGAAACTACTGAATTATAACGCAGGGTAATGAACAAAGAAAGTATCAGCTATCACCGAATATGGCGGGGATGATTATTTGATACGATGGATATGGCACTGGAGACTGTTGCCTGAGGAGACTTAGAAGGTTGGCATACCTGCGAGCAGAGTGTTGTCCGAGCGTGTGGCGTGGAGAGCGCCCACCTACTGAGTGAGCAGCGCCGTCCGCAGGCAGCAGGTTCTCCCACACGCTATCTGCCCCAGCCACCGTCACACGCGATTCGCAGGATTTGTCCCTCCGATCTACTTCTCATCATATGTCGTCATAGGGGGAACTCGTCCAGTTGATTCTACGACAACCCGGCGCCACACTTTGCTGAGGATTCTCATGTTACAAGGTGAAACAAATCGAAAGTAAGGAATAAAAGTTGTTGATATCTCACTTAATTCTCGAACTATCGTATCTCCAAAGTGAGTTTGCTTGACTGAAATGTGGCCTGGAGCAGAAGAAAAATTTCCAAAAGTCAAATTTGATGATGGATTCTTACGTACCTCAACGAGACAAATATACAGTGAACAATTAAATTTTTCGTAATCTCACTTAGTTCCAAAGATATAGTCACAAAATTGATGTGGTAAGGTTGAAAAGCGGCCTAGACAAGGAAAAAAAAAAACACACACACACACAACCGAAGACAAATTTGATGATGGATTCTTAGACAAGTCGACGAGACAAATCAAAAGTGAAGAATAAATTTTTTGATATCTCATTTAGTTCTCGAGATATCGTTTCTCAAAAACGACATGGAGTGAAATGCTGCCTGTACCAGAAGCAAAATCTTGCCAAAGCCAAATCTGATGATAGATTATTATTTTACTAAATGAGTCAGATCAAAAGTAAGGAATAGAAGTTTCTGATATCTCGCTTAGTTCTCGAGGTATCGTATCTCAAAAGTGAGATGGTTGGACTAAAATGCTGCTGGGGCCAGGAAAAAAAAAAAATTCGATGACCGATTTTTATGTAACTCGAGTAGGAAAATAGAAAGTGTAGACTGTAGAGTAAAATTTTTTGATATCTCATTTAGTTCCCAGCATATACTATCACAAAATTGATGTTAGATTTAAAAGCAGCCTCGAACAAAAAAAAAAAAAAAAAAAAAAAATCTCACTTAGTTCTCGAGACATCGTATCTCGAAAGAGAGATGGTTGGACTGAAATGCTACCTGGCCAGAAGAGTAATCTTGCCAAAGCCAAATTTGATGATGGATTCTTGTGCACCTCGACAAAACAAATAGAAAGTAAAGATAAAATTATCTCACTTAGTTCCCAAAATATACTATCTCAAAATTGAGATGCTTAGGTTAAAATGCGGCCTGGAACACACCAAAAAAAATCGCCACAGCCACGCAGAACTATGAGCCGAATATCCACAATGGGTGTTTTGTTTTCCCCCTGGCTGTTGTGGTTAGGTTCATATGCGGCCTAGGTCAAAAGATAAACATCTCCAAAGGCACAAGAGACTATATGTATCGCTAATTTTTTACTGTAGACATGTGGAAAACTAAGCGAAATATATTAAAAAAATTATTCTTCTCTTTCGATTTGTCTCGTCGAGTTACATCAGAATCCATCATCAAAGAGCGGCGTAACGGTTATGGCTACTTCTCTAGAAATTAAATCAGGAGTCCCGCACGGAAGCGTTTTGGGTCTCTTCTATTCTTCATGTATATAAACGATCCTCGAGTCAATCAGCGTTAAACATTGTTTTCTCATGATTGGAAGTAATAATGTATTTTGTATCAATAGTACTTCTTTTTTCCTGAAAGAGAAAATATACTCCATCTTTGTTTCTCTCGTCTATGTAAAGTAATTTTTCAGCTTTTTGATTAATATGAGTCAATTCGAGTTTCACTTATATAACATATATTCTGCAGCCTCACATACATTATACAGCAATCAACTGATATTTTTATACAAATATACTGGGAAGGAGGGGGGAGGGATATTTTTCTTTTGATGGAAGGGGGGGGCATAGTAAGAAAAGTCCTCAGAGGGTTTCCATCGTACAGTTTCTCCTTAGCAGTGGCGGATCCAGGGGGGGGCTAGGGGGCTGAAGCCTCCCCCCCCCAAAAAAAAAAAGCACCAAGGTCACCCCCAACGACATATATTTTGGGGACTTTTTTTTTTTCTTTGCTCTACAGTTTTAATAAGGGCGGCAATCTGGAATAATGAGATTTCTGTCGGTGAACCCCTCCTTCTCCGAGTCAAGCCCCCCCCCCCAACCAAATCCTAGCCCCCCCCCTCCCCAAAAACAATATCTTGGATCCGCCACTGCTCCTTAGTATTTGTTGGTGGCAACTTTGTGATCCTTGAGAGTTTTTGTTGCGCTATATAAGAACGTAGCCAGATCCGAGACGGCACCATGAAAGACTGGACCATTCGATATGGTATTGCTACAGGACCTTGAAATAGCGGAACTAATCGCCTGCTCGAATCGTATCGGTTAAGTATCGCAAGTTCACTCAGAGATGCTGATGCAATTTGTTGCTGTGGAGGCAGTAGTACATGACAGTATTTTTCCACGATTTCTCTGAGTATGAATCCTCAGTGTTAACGGGATAAGGGCCAATCCCTTCCATATTGAGTGTTAGTATTTCCTTTCGAAATCGAAAAAAAAAAATTTTTTCTTTAAACTTGATGCAATGATAAATTAAGTAGGACACACTACGACGGCGGAAAGGAAACAAACAATGTAGATAAATTCCAGATTTAAAAGTAAAGGAGTCTTTCTTTATCAACACATCGATCCATAAAAATGAAAATTCTACAGTTTGTTTCGAAATATGACATTTCACACAATTATTATGAATACACGTGACAAATGCGGAAATTTCGAAACCAGAACTTTGAGAGGTATAAAGATGTTTGCTCATACAATGGCTACTTCCTTTAAATAACCACGATAATAAATTTCTTGTTGTCTACAATAAAGTCGTAAAAACCTCCCTGACCGTTTGTGTAATGGCGGTTCCTATATACACTCCTGTGTCTTTGACAAAGGGCACATTGTTAGAGCCAGGTGCACAATGGGTCAAATCGCTCGAAAAGTTCGCCACAGCTGTCATGGTGCCACAGGTTCCATGGACGCCCAGGTGAACATCCACCATAGCATGATACTGGCTTCATCGAGCAGCCTTTCGCCTGGAAGACGGCGTATCCGCACACGACCATCGGGCTGGTATAACAAGAAACGTGATTCATGGTCCAGTATCGATGATCTCATGCCCACTGTAACCGTAATATACGATGTAGTCAGTTAACATGGGACCACGTAAGGGCCGCTGCAGTGGACCCCATGTTGAACAATGTGCGCTGAACCATGTTCTCCGGAACACTTGCGCCTGCACCAGAATTGCACTCTGCCTGCCATGCTTTACAGAGCGGGCAAGCATCTGACCTCCATGTTCTGTAGTGAAGCGTGGACTAATACAAGATTCAGCTGCTTGACTTCTATGTCCATCTGTTATTTCATCGAAATGCTATTTTTATGTACTCTGATCAGACAGAACATTATGGCTACCTGCCTACTATCGATATAAACCCGAGCAGGCGATAGCAGCGTCACCTGACAAGGAATGACTGTAGTCAGAAACACGCACGGGGTGCATATAGTATCAGAGAGGGTGCTATCCGTGTTTAGAATGGGGGAGGCGCCCGATCTATCTGAGTTTGACCCAGGGCAGATCGTGAAGGGGCGAAGGCTCGGCACGAGCATTTCGGAAACTACACAACTTATCGGTGTTCGAGGAGTGCTGTGGTGAGTGCTTCAATAAGTGCCGAAACCAAGGTGAAACCACGTACAAACGTCGAGGGGTTGGGCGGCCACCCCTCATTACAAGTCAGACGTCGTAGGCTGGGCAGACTCGTATATCAGGACAGGCCACGGTGGCGGAACTAACATCAGACTTTAATGCTGGGCAAAGTACAAGTGTGTCTGAACACACAGTACACCGAACAATCCTAACGATGGGCCTCCGTAGCCGACGACCCATGCATGTGCCAATGTTAACACCGCGGCATCGGCAACTAAGTCTGAAATTGGCACGTCACCATCGTCACTGGAAATTGGCGCAGTGGCAGAGCGTTTCATGATCTGATGAATCCCGATACCATCTTCATCATGCCAGCGGGAGGGTGCGAATCCGTCGTTTTCCAGGAGAACAACTTCTTGACACCTGTACTGCGGGAGACAAGCTGGCGGCGGCTCAATTATGCTCTGGGGAACATTTACGTGGGCCTCTTTGTGTCCTGTGTCAGTCACTACCCGGACTACGAGCATGTCTAACTCAGCAGCTTCTTGTGCATCCGAGACGCCAGTCCACAATGCAACAGCTATGAAGGCTAAGACCAAGAAGAAGAAGACGAAACTAGGCGGCGCCTTCCCACGTGCAGTAGGTTTCATGGCGGAAACCTCCCATTATCCACCGGGGGCTACTGAACGCGTCTTTGAAGGTGCCACTCCAGAAGACCTATCCCTGAATGTATGGAGACGACGCCTCGAACGGGGCAATCCGAAGAAGTGGTGCTTCTTCATCTCAATCCTCCTTGATGAACGTCGATTCACCTGGAAGATACCAACCTGTGACGTCACCACCTTCGAGCAGGTCTTGACCAGCAGAGAGCACCGCCATCTTGCTCTGAAGTGCCGACCAGTTGATCTCGAGGCGTGGCCGGAGGCACTCGAGTTCCCGACCCCGCTGGCCAGCGATTTCGACTGGGAGGAATACGTCGAACTAACCAAGAGAAGATTCAAGACCTCCAGCTACGATCCTACTACCTGCCGAAACTACAAGATCACACCGATTAGGTCTACAATATTATCTCCATCACCTTCACAAAGTGACGAAATTGCAGCTGCGACGCCTGATACTCCAGCATCAACTCCATCACCTTCACAAGGTGATGAACCTGTAACACCGTCATCTGATTCCTCAACACCGGCAGTCTTCCTGGGACCGGAACAGGGTCCGGTGCCACCAATCCACGTTAACTGCGCTGGAAACTACTGGCAATTACTGGTCCAGTTGCAGAGCGCCATGAAGCTCCCCATGTTCAGCTGGCCAGACCATCTGGGACTTAAGATCCTGCTGTCCTGCCCCGCAGACTTCGAGGCTGCCACCCAGATGCTACGGGAAGCCTCCCTGTCCTTCGACATCATGCTTCCTGGTCACAGAACAAAGAAGACAGGCATCAATACGCCGAGTACAGCAGAAAAACCACCGTCACGAGAGCTGGTTCAGTGCTACAGATGTCAGAATTTTCGACATCTCGCAAGCGACTGCACTGAACCAGCTAGATGTGTCCGCTGCGGAGGAAGACATTATGTTGCTGATTGCGACAAGCGTCGCGAGGACGCTGTTCGCTGCAACTGCGGCTCGTCACACGCTGCTTCTTATCGCGGATGTCGAGCTTGGAAGCAGCAACGTAGCAAGAAGAAACGAAGCCAACGTAGTGGGTTCCATATGCAGCCCGCAACAAGTCGGCAAGAGCGAGGGCCCTCAAACAAAACAAAAATCTGGAAGGAGATGCACCATGTGTAAGAACTTCCCCACACTCCAGGAGAAAAGCCACCTGGGTAATGATAGTCGTAGTCTCCAGTGACCACACGCACTGAGCAGTTCCGAGAAGCCTACTCGCAGCCAAGAAAACAACAAAGTAGAGCTACAACAGCGGAATCAACTGGGCAACGTGCTGCTACTACTACCAGACAGCGGCCATCACAGAAACAAGTAAGGCCGAAGATCACCAGAGGGGAAGGCAGCGGAGGAGGCAGAGTAACATGCGACCACTCCTTCTCCAGACACGCTGCCGATCAACGAGAAAGAAGATTAGACGAACTCATCACCCTTCTCAAGCAGTTGATAAATCACCTGACAACAAAAGAAGACATGTCTGCCTCCTCGAGGCAGCCCTAACTTCGCCACATAAAACGCGGCGTACCACTTCTGATGTAACAAGAAGGACGCGGCGGCAACCATTAGAGAAGAAAATCATTAACAGCCTATCGCGAAGACTCACCGACAGTGAAGCTACAACCAATCCAAATGCTGTAGGAGTAAATGTCTAGCGACAAACACTCCGCTATACTCTGCTCAACGGAGCAGTTACTAGGCTATAGGCCATAGGAGCTCGTGCAAGGCACCGTGATGGCCAATAAGTATCGTACACTGGTTGCAGACCACGTACACCCCTTCATGACGACCATGTTTCCGAATGGGAGTGGGATTTTTTAACAAGATAGTTCGCCAAGTCAGAAGGCCAGAAGTGTGATGGAGTGGTTCGAGGAACACAGTGGCGATTTGCAATTGATGTGCGCCCCCAACTCCCCAGGTCTGAACCCGATCGAACACATCTGGGATGTGATTGAGCGTAGCGTCAATGTGGTGCCAACTCCCTTCAGCGACCTACCAAAGCCTCATTGCTTCCATGCCAAGACCCGTCGCCGCTGTTAGCCGTGGCAAAGGTGGACATACCGGCTATCATAATGTTCTGGCTGATCACTGTATACTTATTAGTAGCAGAATACGATCCTGCCGGGCTGCCTATCAAAATATCGCCAAAATAAATCTTTCACTTGTTCTTTAAATAAATTATAATTCATTTCAGAGAGATACATGTAGAACATAAAGAGTTTGGATTGCCTAAGCAAAAGTGGCTGCTAGTAGGGATTGCCAGCTGTTAAAGATACTTAACAGCGACACCGTCTATCAGACGGTGTGGTGCGATAACTTTAACAGCTGGCAATCCCTACTAGCAGCCACTTTTGCTTAGGCAATCCAAACTCTTTATGTTCTTTACAAGTATCTCTCTGAAATGAAATACAATTTATTTAAAAAACAAATGAACATTTCTTTTTTGAAAATTTATTTAAAAATACTTGCGGCCATATTTGATACACCCGTCAGAATGGTATTCTGGTAGGCCTACTAATAATTATACATAAAAGTTGTATTTCTATCAAATAACAGATGGACGTATAAATCATGCAGCCGGATCTTAGCCTAGATCAAGGCTGGTCAACCCCAGGCCCACGGGCCATGAAGCCCTCCAACACCAGCGGTAGAGAATATACTAGCTCAGAAACCTCTGCAAAGGTCTCATTGATGGTTTTTACTTTTTGATTATAATTTTGAAAACCTCCGCAAAGGTCTCATTGATGGTTTTTACTTTTTGATTGTAATTAAACAGTGGCACTTATATCCTTGTTATACTTAAATATCTACTGTAACTATAGGCAAGCATTATGTGGCCCTCAGGCTAACTTACAATCGAAATTGTGGAGCATCTCCAAATTGGCTGACCAGCCTTGCGCTAGACCAGGGGTTCCCAAAGTGTGCACCGCGGCGCCCCAGGGCGGCGTGAGCAGTTACTCAAACAAACTAAAAAAACTAAAAATCGCTCGCGCTTCATGCCTCGCTGCGTTCGTTTGTAGGTGTTTACGCTCGTACACCGAAACCCCTCTCCTCTCCCGCAGCGCGCGCAGTCGACACGTCTGCGATCTACGGGAGCATCCATAAACTACGTGGCTCCGTCTGGGGGGGGGGGGTAGGCTGGAAAGCTACGCTGAGCCACGCAGCTTCTTATTCATATTATTTGTCACAATTAAAATAAGGTGCACAACACACAACAACATGTGAATATTTATTTCCGTCATTTAACCATCTCCGTATGTAATTTACGATAGTCTGACAAGAGAAAACAGTACAAAATATCTTCTGGAATCAATAAGGAAAAAATCAACGTGCTACGTAGGGGGAGGGGGAGGGAAATGGAGGCAAAAGCCACGTCGGGCTACGTGGGGGGGGGGGGGGGGGGTGTTAACAGGACACCAAAATAGAGCTACGTGTTTTATGCACGCTCCCTTCGCTCCGTCATACTCTCAGTAACATATGCACGTGAGAGGAAGTCGTTTGCTTTGTTTTAAGTCTGCCGCTTTATGTTTACGTAGAAATTGAGTCACAAAATGGAAAGATATTTATTGAATAAACCTGCATTAACCTGTGGAAGGGAAGCAAAAAATACGATCGTTGTCATTTGGATTTTGGCTTATATCAGTGGAAGTGGACAATGGTGAAAAACCACAGTGTGTGCTCTATTTGAAAACCACAGTGTGTGCTCTATTTGAAAACCACAGTGTGTGCTCTATTTGAAAACCACAGTGTGTGCTCTATTTGAAAACCACAGTGTGTGCTCTATTTGAAAACCACAGTGTGTGCTCTATTTGAAAACCACAGTGTGTGCTCTATTTGAAAACCACAGTGTGTGCTCTATTTGAAAACCACAGTGTGTGCTCTATTTGAAAACCACAGTGTGTGCTCTATTTGAAAACCACAGTGTGTGCTCTATTTGAAAACCACAGTGTGTGCTCTATTTGAAAACCACAGTGTGTGCTCTATTTGAAAACCACAGTGTGTGCTCTATTTGAAAACCACAGTGTGTGCTCTATTTGAAAACCACAGTGTGTGCTCTATTTGAAAATTCTTGTGCCAGATAGTATGCTCCCAAGTAAGCTAAAGCAACATCTCGAAACCGGTCACCCTACCATGGCTGAAAAATTTACAAAAGGAAAAAAAATGTGTTCAATCAACAACCTTCAGTACCAGGCAACGCTCTGCTAGTGTCTTTCAAGATGCCATACTCAGTGGCGAAGTGCAAAAAGAGAAGAGCTTATTTTTTCCGGCTGCTCTTGACATGATTAATATTGTGGTGTGAGAATCGGCGGCAAAACAAATTTCAAAGGTATGTACATCTGTATAATAACACTATAGTTGAAAATCTCAGTGATCAATTAATAGAGGAAATGAAAGACTAGGAATTTGGACTGTAACTTGCTGAGGCCACTGACAATAACAAAGATGATCACCTTATTTGTTATGTTGCTTCTCTGGATGATAATATTAGCATTGAAGACCTTCTGTTCAGCAAAGGTATTATTGAAAGCGCAAAAATATCAAAGTCTTACAACAGAAAATGATATGAGTTGAAAAAACTGTATCGGTTTACGTACTGACGGTGTATGGCCGCCATAGTTGATTACAGGCGTTTATTCGCAACAAAGCACCGCATGCTATGCGGACTTATTGCATCATCCATAGGGAAGCACTCCGATAAAACTCGATGAGTTCTCAATTGAACTTGCTATTAGAAAGTATAAGTCGTAGTAAACAACATAAAAACCAGAAATCCAAATAGTTCCAAAGATTATGTATTGACATGGGAGCTGAATACACGGCCTTGATATGCTGATGCAGATCACGATGGCTTTTAAGGTGGGCTTCCTATGCAGTGTCAAACGCCAGCGTCTGACTCTGGGCTACCTATGGCGCAGCGGTCGCCCAGTAGTCCTGGTACTGGAAGGTCATTAGCGAGTTCGATTTGATGTTTCTTTTAATGTTAGGAGATCGGTATCAAGCTAGAAACAACTTATCATTTGGTTATTGTTGCCTGCTGTTTTCATAATTCACTTAGAAATGCATTTCTAGAAAAAATAAATTACACATCTCATTATAAAATAAACAAAAATGAACAACTACCAACCGAAAATCTTGTATCATTAACAAGGGGGCTACGCACATTGGTTTTCTGTGTGCGACTCATTCACAGAATACTTTAACAGCCGTGCAGGTGTAGGGTTAACACCCTGGCAAGGCAATCACGTTGCGGAACTAATTACAGCTACTTTCTAATTGTATTGTATTAAAAATATGTACATATGTTATTAAAAATTCTCTCTCGTATTTATATGAATACTAATTTTATGTATGATTTATTACGAATAGTGAAAACTTTCAGAATATTTTACATTTTGCTGTATCCGTTAGAATCAATAATACAATACAACTACTAAATGAAGTTTTAATTACAATTAACCATATGGTATACTGCAATCACACAACGTGAAGTAGTTTGTATTTTTTGAAGACTTCTATAATAATAAATTCTAGATTACCCGTGCGAAAATTTCGCGAATACAATGAATAGCTCATTTATCTATTTCGGTTAAATATCAAGGGAGACAAATAGCTCATGACAAAAAAAGTTACGGAAATAATGATAATTATGTCCTTTAAGGGTCGAATTCCGAAAAATTCCTTTCTTAAAATGTGACCACGACGGAGACCTTAATATTTAAATTGATACTTCCTCTATCCATATCGGTTATATATCAATGAAGATAAATGGCTCGGGACACAAAAACGGGTTGTGGGAATATTGACACTTTTCCCCTTTAAGGGTATTTTGTCTTAATACATGATGTTAACAAAGCGGATATGTTATTCTTTAAAATTATCTCAGTTAGGTATCTAGAAAGATAAATGGCTCGTAACACGCAAACAGCATATTTGAAATATTGATAGTTTTGCCCTTCAGGGGTCAAATTCGAAAAAAATACTTTCTTACAATGTGACATGATCAAATCAGATATCTTAATATTTAAAATGATACCTCATTTATCGATTTCGGTTAGGTATTAGGGGAGATAATGGTGACAAAAAAAACACCTTATAGAAATAATATATATGATACAACAACAAATGACGTGAACGTAATAAACAATATTAATAAAACATTAGATTATATTGTATTTTTATAGTTTTTTTTTTTTTTTTTTTTTTAAACATTATCCGTCCCAGACTGATCTTGTACAGTGGTGAAGATATATATATATATATGAGGAAATTTACATTGTAATTCCCCCAATTTTTCATTCTCCCCTGCAGTAAGTACCAGCTATTCGTCTGACATATTTCTACTGTGCCACTAGCGGCTGATTCTACACTGCTCTCGGATCGGTAAGCTGCGTGTCCAATACGCGTGCCAAACCCTCGAACATTGGCTCCCGCGGCAGTCGCGCATAGTGGATACGCTGTTGTCACGCGAGCCAGCTCGAACATTGGCGCGGTCGAACCATGGAGGAAGGAATATATGGAGACGAAATAACGCTAAATCCGTGAAACCTCATGAAAAAACTGCTCTCCTACTGCGCATGCGCGGCGGCCATAGGGATCCCACCAAAACATTGGGTTGTTTGCACTGTGTCAGCTGCTGAGAATATTTCATTTTCTAACATTCTAAAGTTTTTTATAATGCCAAGATGTGTTGCATATGGTTGCACAAACAGACAAGATAGGAAACAACCTGGAATAGCGTTTCATAAGTAAGTCACATTGTAATTATCGTTCTTGAAGTATCTGATAGGTAACTACAACATTAGGACCTATCGCTATAATTTATTCATTGCTCTCAATAGGATCATATCGTTCTCAAATTTTTGTTGGTGTAGTGTAGACAGTTAGCATATGTTACTACTATTCACCTGAAAAGCTAGCCTCTTATTGTAGACAAGTGTTGAAAATTTAATTTAAGCGGGTCAAGTTTACATCGCGTCACAGTGAATATGGTATTCTGCAGGCTTTACTCAAGTTTCAGTTTACACTGAAAGTGTACTATGAAATTAATTGTGATAATTTGTGCTGTGCGAACTACTAAACGTGATTAAATAAACATTGTTGCCCGAAATGTAGTTCACGATGCATTTCATGTGTTTAGGGTGTATCTACATAGTTTGATTTAGTAGCGGCAATATTAATGGAAATAATGTTGGTAGGTTGAAATGTGGTGTGTACCAGAAGAGAACAAACACTTTATTTATCATTAGTTGTTAGCTACTGACTTATGAATGCACTGATTTTGCTAGAAAAATTATATAGGCCACTAACAGTACAATATCTCCTAAGTAAGCTCAGAAACTATGAGGTCTTTTGAAGTGGTAATTTTTTTTAAAAGTTCTAAACATTGACTTAGGCTATTTTTAACATTTTTGTGACGTTTTTATTCTGGTCCAGGCCGCGTTTCAACCTAACCACAAGGATTAGTAAAAAAAAAAAAAAAACCAATCTGCATGTGCAGCAAAATTATCTTTTGGTCCAGTCTGCATCATAACTGGCAGTTCTGTCATTACCGTGACGCCACAATCTCATGATGAATTCTTATAGAACTCAACGAAACAAATCGAAAATAAAGAATAACATTTTTGATATCTCACGTGGGTTTCGAGATATAGTATGTTAAAAATCAGTTTTAGGTATAGTTCCTTGTAATTTTGGTGACTTTTTTTTTTTCACGCCGTATTACAACCTAACAACAATCAATAGGAAGAAAATAAAACACAGTGTAGATATGGTGGTTTCGCTGATTTTTTTTTTTTTTTTTTTTTTTCTGGTTCAGGCCAGATCTCACCCTAACCTCCTCACATTTGAGGTACAATATCTCGAGTAAGCGAAATATCAAAATAATTTATTCTTTATTTTCGATTTGTCTCGTTAAGATGCTTACGAATTCATCATCAAATTTGGATATGGCGAAAGTTTTCTTCTGGTCCAGGCCGCATTTCAACCTGACCACGTCAATTTTAAGGTGCAATATCTCGAGAACTAAGCGATATATCTAAAACTTTTATTCTTTACTTTCAGTTTGTCTCATCGAGTTACATAAAAATTAGTCATCAAATTGGGGCGCCACGGTTATCGTTGAATCCCCTCATAACCTAACAACCTCACTTTTGAGACATCGTATCTTGCGACCTAAGCAAGATATCGAAAAAGTTTATTCTTTATTTTCGATTTGTATCGTCGTGTTATATAAGAATCTATCATAAAATTTGACTTTGGGGACATTTTTCTTCTGAATTTCAACCAGAAACTCCACTCTTTGGAGACAGTATATTTCGACAACTAAGCACGATACCAAAAAAAAATTATTCTTCATTTTTTATCTGTCTCGTCGAGTTACATAATAATTCATCATCAAATTGTGGTGCCACGGTTGTCTTATGAATCTCTTGAGGTTTTTGTGCCTATTCCCCTTGCTTCTACGGCCAAGCAATATGGCGGCCTCCCCACCCCACTTCTCTCTACCCGGTTTCACACCAGTACGTGGTGAAGGTCCCTTGCGTCGTCTCCATATATTGTCTCTGGTCTCCGCATATTCCTTCCTCCATGGGTCGAACATGCTGCGCTGCGAGCCATTCTCTGTCGGTCTTTAGCCGCGAGGCAAAGGCCCCCCACTTAATTGGCTCGCGCGCAGTTGGGACGGCAGTGTCTTTCTTTGAGTTGGCTCGACAGTTTACTGCCATGAACAATGAAAAGTGTCGATTTCTAATACAGCTGTATGGTGCGAAAGAATTTTTGTGGAATAGTAAATGTGCAGATTACCACAACAAAACGCTGAGGGACGATGCATGGAAGGAGATAAGTTCAGCAAATTGATTGTTTCGACACTCGAAAAAGGTATTGCAGGCTGGTATATGAGTCTCCAGTTGCTAGAAATCTTAAAGTTATTGCTAGTCTTTCGGTAACTGAAATCGAGTCTCCAAACTTAGTGTTCACTTTGTTCACACTCGGCTCAATCAATGATTTTAAGAACTCGAACTCTACAATAGTCATTCTTGTGGAATTTTTTATTGTATCTGCAATGGCTTCATTTCTCATATCTTCCATTAATCTCACACTATAGGCCCTACTGCATTCTATTAACGTACAATTTCCTCATCCACCAACGCATTTTTCGTTTAGTTTTCTTGTGTATTATGTGATGCATCACAATGAAGGCGGCATCTGCTCGTGCACGTGAAACGCCCATGATCGCTAAAACTGACTGTGCCTGCATTGCTTGCCGCGCAACACTGGCCGCGCTTGTCAACAGAAACCCAGGAACATTGGCTCGCGCGGCGATACCTTGCAGCAAGCCAGGTATCGCCGCGTGAGCGAGTGTTCGAGAGTTTGCCGCGCGTAGTGGATACGCAGCTGTATAGTCGCGGGATCTTTTCCCCCGCCAGATGTCTCGCCTCTCACATGATTAAGACTCATGTCGAAAAATTGTGCAATTTGTTTATGTTCTTATTTTTTTACGTGTTCGTCTCGCCCTCCTGCCTTCGTCTGTGATAAGTGACAGGTATCTATTTATTTTTCCCAATCCTATTATTAAATCAGATACGACTTTCTTAAAACTGAAATTGATGAAGTACTTCTTGTGGAACTCCACACTTCAGAAACGTCTATCGTGAACGCAGCTTGTTAACATTCTAAATTTGTAGATTATTTATTTTAGCAGGAAAATTATTCGTTAAGTAAGGACAAATTTTGAAGGGGATTGTGGCGGGGCTCCCTCAAGCTTGGGGGGACCCTCACGACTGTGGTTCTTGCGGTAGCCTTAAACCGACCCTGTGAATAAGGATGAGAAAGGTATCAATTATATATAGGATGAGAAAGGTATAACAGTTGTTCTCAAGTTTGGTTTCTACCAAACTGCCACGTGGATCATTCCATTGCAGTAGACCTTGCTAAATAATTTGCAGCATACATCCAGTCATTAAAACCCATTACAATCTACAGGATAAAAATTTTCTTATCATTGGAGATGTGCCACATCACAAATCACATACCAAGTAACCTGCCTCCACTGCACTAGTTGGTATAGATGGCTAACCATGAACCAGCTTTCCATCAGAATGAATGGCCACAGTATACATGTGCAACCTAGACCATTTCAGTTGCAGCAAATTCTAGTTCCCACAGCTCTACCAAACTCAACAACTACTTTACAGTGAGTGCTGTGGGAATTTTTCTGACTGCTTCTCAACTCCAGTAGTAAGTAGCTTATCCTAGACACCAGGCATTCCATTGCCTCAACCTCTGGCAAGATCCTACCAGTAAACCCATCACTTATTGTTTATTTGTCTAACACCTCCTTTTTCTCTTTTTTTTTTTTTTTTTTTTTTGATATTTCAATTACTGCTTCATTTTTTGTTCCAATTTATTCCCATATATTTATCCTTATTTTATTATTTTTTGTGTGTTCTGTCATCTACAATGATATTACTTCTCCGTACTTATTATTTTAATTGTGATGGAACTAATGCTCCAGTGGCAATTCCCCTGGTCATCTAACTACACCATTTTATATTATTTTTTAAATTTTCTTTTATAGTTTCAGTGTTAAATTCCTCCCCCATTCATTTTTCCGATTTACAAATTTTAATTTTAAATTTCTTAAGCGTTTATGGCAAATTATTCATAACTACACTTGATAATTTGTTCCAATCCGTGACACCCTTACCAACAAAAGAAAACTTACCCACACCCTTATGCATGAAATTGAGTGCCAGCTTGTGGTCATGATCGCATTTCCCCTTCCAAGCACCATTCTTAATTCTAGCTACTGCTCTTCTTTGCACACCCTCCAACTCCTGTATCTGATAACCAAAATGTGGGTCCCAAACCACACCACTATAATTCAAACAATGGTCTGACCAAAAGTTTTGTAACCCAATTCCCTAACTTCTCTGGTACCTCCTCCGATAACCCTCTCCAGCAAATGAAGGATTTTGTAACCTTTTCCTACCAAATACCCAATGTGCTCTGCCCAACTGAGTTTGTTATCAAATGTTATACTTCAAGCTTTCAACAAGCAATTCTGACCCCCCCCCCCACCCCCATAATCATAATTAGCCTTTAGATTTTTATCTGTGTACCTAATAAGCCGACTATTCGAATTTATCTTAATTCCATGCTGAACTACCCATTTAGATATTCTATCCAGGTCACCCTGCATCTGTTCAGTCTTCACCTGTTTTGATCCTATTGTATATCATTATATCATTTGCAAAATACCTAGAGACTGACCGTAACCCATCAACACAGTCATTCATTAGAATTATGAACATCAACGGTCTCAATATACTACCCTGTGGCACTCCCATATTTACTTCCACCTCTTTTGATAATGTATTTCCTATTCTAACACTTTGCTTTCCACCTTTTAAGAATTCCTCTACCCAGCAAGTAACTTTTCAATCTAGTTCAATTTATGGTTCACTCTTTAAAATTCCTTAGAAAGGTCTAGTGCCACACTATCAACTTGGCCTACCTTGCCCAATTCATCTGAAATATCTTATAACCAACCATCTGACATTCACATGAATATCCTTGCCTAAAGCAATGTTGTTTATCTGAATACCAGTTTCTTTCCTCACAGACATTTCTGATATAGTTGCATATCAATCTCTCCATCATTTTGTCTATCACTGATGTCAATCTAATTGGCCTGTAATCTTCAACCCTATTTGTAACCCCTCCTTTATGAATCGGTATTACTATCGCTCTTTTCCAGTCCTCTGGTAAGCAGCAAGACTCCAAATTCATTTTAAATAAAATTTCAAGGTAAGGTACAATATCGTGTCCCACAATCTACATCTACATATATACTCTGCAATTCACAAAATTGTGGGTGGCAGAGGGTGCTCAGCACAAAAGCTAATCTCTTTGCTGTGCATTCCAATCCCTAATGGTACGAGGGAAAAAAGAATTCATATAAGAATCAGTCCGGCACCTTATTTCTCTAATTTTATCTTTCCTGTCCTTCCAACTCAAATAGATTGGTGGAAGAAGTATTTCACTACACTCAAAAGTGAATGTGGGAGTACGCATGTTTTCCAATAAGTTTAAACGAAACGTGTGTCGTCTATCTACCAGAGACTCCCAACCTAATCTACTAATCAGTTCTGTGACGCTTTCATAAGGACTGTAGCAAGCGGTCATAAATCGAGCGGCCCTTCTCTGTACTTTCTCTATACTTTCGATCAATCCCAATCTTTAAAACATCTGTAGTAATATTATCTACACCAGCCCCTTTACATTTTTTTTAGCTTTCTGAGTTCCTTCATAATGTCCTGAGAATCTATTTCAAATTTTGTAGTTCCCACATTTATAGTTTTAGGGAGACTCTGCTCTGATTCATTTTCTCTCATTACAGGATATAGTCCCTAGTTGTCTCACTAAACCAGTCACTAAATATCTCTGCAAATGTAAAATACTCATTGACTTCAACTCCATTCTTATATACGATAGCCTGAATACCTCCCCTTCCCCTCAGTTTTCTAATATAGCCATAGAAATTTGTTCAGTGGCCCCCCTATACCAATAATATTCTTCATAAATCCGTCCTTTGCTTCTCTCTTTGCTCTTATTAATTGCTTGTTTAGTTGTTTTAAGTATTTCCTACTGCATTCCTGTCTCTTAACTCTGTAGTGTTCCTGTCTCACTAGCTTCTTTAATCTTCTCGCCTCCATATTGTAGTTCTGTACTTCTATTTTGCTTTCTGCTTTGGAATAAACATTTCCTCTCCCTTCTTTATTATATTCGTAAACTCTTCCCATTTTGCTCCACTGTACTTGTGCCATCCTTCCATTTGCTGAACCTTTCCCTGAAATATCTCTTTAATTCTAAAACTGAGCATGGTGGTGTAACGGTTAGCGTTCTGGCCTCACATTCGGGAGGACGGCGGTTCGAATCCCCGTCCGGGCATCCAGACTTGGGTTTTCCATGGTTTCCCAAATCACTCGAGGTGAATGCCGCGATGCTTCCTTCAAAAGGCCATGGCCGAATTCCTTCCCATTCCTTGCCCCTATCCTTTGCCGTCTCTAAAGACCTCGCTGTTAAAGACGTTAAGCAGATAAAAAAAAAATAATTCTGAAGTCTTTGCCTTTTTATAATTATACCTAATTCTCCCTTCTATTTTGGCCAATGGTTTACTGAATCCCCTAATATCCATCAATACTGCACTGTGATCACTTATTGCTTCAGTTATTTCACATCCTACATAATTTTCATCAGGCTTTATTAGAAAGATATCTAAAATGTTAGTTCCCTCGTATTTTGCTCTACCACTTGCGTAAAACCTCCTTCCCTTACTAAGGTATTTGTGTTATTTATCTTATTTCTTACCCAGTTGACAACTGTTAAATTTAAATCCCCTCTGATAATAACCATTCTACGGTCACTTATGAACTATGAATGTGAATGTAGTTTCTCTTCAAGAATCTCATCTCATTTACTTCCAATTCTTCTCTCGCTCCTCCACCATCTCAAACTTGTTATCAACATCTGAAACAATCCTGTAAGTCTCAGTGTGTGCATACTTGATTCCTTGTTATATGGTTTGTTCAGCCCATAAATTCAGTAAGTCTTGGTGTGCACACACTTAATTCGCTGACATATGAAACTTTTTCTTTTGCTGTTGATATTCCTATTCTTTACCTTTGCAACTGATGGATATATTTTCCATAAACTTTATTAATCTCACTTTTTTATGATTTTGTCCTTTTTGCATCTGTAATGAGTGCTATTTGAACATCCATTATTATTCCCTCTGCATCTATCTTTAATCTGTAAAAGGAAATGATGTACTACTTTGGCTCCCTTCCTCATCATTCTACAATATAATCCTCATCCCTATAAATACCATTTCCTTCACACCCAACAATTACATATAAAATGGTTATACAGTCTATTACTTGACCAAACACTGGGCTAGGTTTAGAAACACTTGTGATATAGTAGCTTCTACTTAACCAGAATACAAAAATGGATCAATACCTTTCCCATGGTAACTACCAGCAGCAAAGCTTTTCATCTTTTGCAATCACTCCTCTATTCCTCCTGCACCTTACCTCCTCCCACATCTGTACAGCACAGATCTGATTAGAGGTAAAATGCTTCAGAAATCATCCAACATCTGCATTCTCGTTATTCTATTTGTTACAACCCCCGTCATCAGTTCCTAACCCTCTTCTAAACCCTTCCCCAATTTAACCGAAATTTTTTTTCTAGTCCCGTGTCCAGCAATTAAGCGTTACTGTCCCGGAATTCCTGCAGACTAGTTGTTTTCTCAAACTCAATTCACCATGGTGGCCTATCATTCCTTGCTCGCAGCAGGATGCAATTTACAAAATGTTTGATGTTTTGTTCCTTAAATGAGAGGAATTGAAATTGAAATGAGAAATACTCTATGAATTTCCTGGTATATTGAAAATTCTGGATGCAATTAACATTGATTCCCTTTATACATTGATTTTGTGGGAACTGGTATGTTTTGCAACTGGATGTTGCAAAACATGCCAGTTCCCACAAAATCAATAATTTGAACATCTGTTTTTCAGTTAGGGCAATCAGAGTTTTCCCTAACAACACGACCCCCTCTGAACTTCGTAGATGGGAACTAGCCTACCAGAATATCCTTGACACCAGACATCCTCCTGGCCTCAATCTCCAATAAACTCTGCCCACCAGACCCAGCACTATCTATACCATTTACGTTTTTTTTTTGTATTTACTATATTATCCATGCCATTTACATTTATTTTACGTTTCACTTATAGTTATTATTCACCTCTTTCAACAATAACATATCGTCATCAGTATCGATTATCGACCCAATATTTGAGCTTACTCCCCCCCCCCCCCTTCCACCTAAACTACCATCCGCGCCTGAGACGCCATTCACCAGTCGGCCGTCTGTGTACACATGTGACGGCGCCTGGTGCTTCACCTTCTGCACGTTTAAGGCTGCTGTAGGCCGAAATATTGCGCTTCTCTTGTGTCTTGTGTTTGTTTCTTTTTTTTGTTCATGGTCCCAGCCGCCTTCATCTGTGGTAAGTGTTGGGTCATATTTCGCTATCCTTCCTTAATTTTATTGCCTTAAAGCTTTTTCCTGCTCATTGTTATTATATATATATATATATATATATATATATATTTAAAGTAGTTTATTAAGATTCATTTTGACTGATGCTGATTTTTACTCAGGCAAAGACAAATATTCAATTTCTTATTTGTTGGTAATGCCTGATGTTGATTTTCTACTTAAATTTAATTAATTAGCCTAACAGAAGTGTTTAATTTTTGTTTAAGTTTAATATTTTTATGGTTTTTATTTATATACCTGATGTTGGTTTTCTACCAAAGTATAAAAAAGCTAAAAGACGTACTCGATTTTTGTTTTAAGTTTAGTATATTTCTTTTTGATTTATTATTAGTATTATTATCATCTTTCATCCCCCTGGCTGAGGGCCAGGCCACTGTAGAGCATGTGCTCTTTTTGGCCTCTGGGTGTTCACATATAATTATTATTTTTTTAACTTTTATTTTGCTTCAATTTAAGTACATTTCCTTATGCTATAATTACAGTTTCTTGTTTCTATTTACTATGATATATATCTAATTGTTTCATATTTATATTTTTACATATTTACTTCTTTATCGCTGCCGCTGCCCGCTGTGGTCTTTCGTCGAGGTGTTGCGGAAGGTGTTCGTCTTGCGTCAGTTCATTTTCTTCTTCAGATTTAGGGCTATTATTTTCAGAGGGTAGATGTACTTATATCTCGGCTTGTTTGTTGTTCTAGGTTTCTTGGTTAGTATGTCTTTCATGTCCTCTCCATTTTGAATTAGTCTGTGTCCGTATTTGGTCCTTAGTGTTCCTAGTCACGTCTGTAGTGGTGTAATGTTTGCAAGTTCGTATACCAACTCTGATGGGGTCCGATAGTGGATTTTAAGTATACTCCTCAGTAGTTGTTTGTCGGCATATTCTATAAGGAGGCGTATAAATGTCTTGTAAGTGTGGACCGCCGTCTGGTTGCTGCATCCGTAAAATCGTCCTTGTACAAGTCTTATTATGTTTTGTCTTTTCCATGTTTTATTTGGTGTTTCCTGAATGTGCATTTTCCAGTTTAGGCATTTGTCGATGTGGACACCAAGGTACTTCGTGCAGTCAGTTAGTCTCAATTTCTGCCGCCAGATGATTAGTTGTATATCGTTGTGTGTCTGTTTTCGTTTCTGTGTCGAGTTCCTATGTATGAACAGTACTGTTTGAGTTTTAATCGGGTTTGGTTTGATCCTCCAGTTTGTCATCCAGTTCTGTAGTCTATTTAGGTATCGCGTCGCACGTCTGTTCACAGTTTTTGTGCTGGGGGCAGAGCAAAAGTAGGCAGTGTCATCTACATACGTTTCAACATCTTCGTCCTGCCTGTCAACTGTTGGGGTGTCAGATGTGTACGATATGAACAGCAGCGTTGAGGGGATCCCTCTCTGCGGTACTCCAGATTCTGGTGTAAATGTGTCGGATGTTGCGTTGTTGCAGTATACCTTACACTGTTTCTTTTCAAGTTGTGTTTTTAAGAGTCGTATCAGTTTGGCCAGGATACCCATTTTGTGAAGTTTAAAAAGTAACACGTCATGCCAGATGTTTTCGAATGCACGTTCAATGTCCAGAAACAATGCAAGGAAGCAGTGACCTCTGTTGTTGCTGTTGGTCATGTGCACAGTCAGTTTTAGTAATGGGTCATTCGTCGAGTGATGTAGCCTGAAACCAAATTGCATGTTGTGGATTAAACCTTTTTCTTCCACACGTATTTCATTAAGTCTGTCAGTAATTACTCGGTCAAATGTTTTCCCAATCACTTTCTGGAGTGATATAGGCCTGTAAGAGTTTGGGTCTGTGGTTGGCTTACCAGGCTTTGGAATCATTATTATTTTGGTCTTTGTCCAGGAGTTTGGTACCATCTCCTTGACTAAGCAGTAATTAAAGAGCAGGGTCAGAATGGGTATTAATCTTTTGATGGGACTTTTCCTTAGGTGTATTCTGCTTATTTCATCTGTACCTGAGGCAGAATTTCGCGCCATACATATGGCAGTCAGTACCTCAGTCACTGTGATAGGTTTTGTTAATTCTTTTTCAGTAGATCCTGTGATGGAGTTTAAATTTATAGTTAGTTGTGCTTCCACTTGTCGTCGAAAGTCTTCGTCAAATAGCTTACTCTCAGGGAAGGCATGTACAGCTTCCGAGGTACATTTGAAGGCCTCAGCTTTTTGTCTATCGTCAGTGGTCGGCGTGTGATTTATTATTAAAGTATTTGGTCTAGGTTGTTTCTGTCCTGTCAGTGTCTTGAATTTATTCCAGAATTTACGTCCTTCTTTATAATTTAACTGTCTACATGTGTTGTCCCATTCCAGTCTGTCTGTGCTCTGATATGATTCGTCTTGCTTGATTGCTTAGTCTGTTCCACATCGGTCTAAGGTCATTGTTGCCAGTTCTTTTTATTTCTCTGTATATGCGTCTTTTTTGTCACTGATATGCGTGTAGTTGCCCACATTTACAATGAATCCTTAGTGCAAGGTGTGTTTCTAAATAGACTAAAATATGCAGCTGTAAAACCGTTGTTTAAAAAAGGAGAAACAACATGTGTAGATAAATATCATCCCATTTCACTACTTTCAGGATTCTTGAAGATTTTTGAAAAAGTCATGTACTGTAGAGTAATAAAACATGTTACACAAAATTATATCCTCACTAAATCACAATTTGGGTTCCAAAAAGAATCATCTATTGAAATGGCTATATATTCATTTTTAAATAACACATTTGAGGAACTGAATAATAAAATCAGTCCTATAGGAATATTTTGTGATCTTGCAAAAGCATTTGACTGTGTAAATCATGAATTACTTTTGAAGAAAATGGAATACTATGGTATTTATGGAACCGCAGGTAAATGGTTTAAATCAAACATGGAGAGTCGAATGCAAAAAGTTTCCATTTTTTATTCTAAAATAAGTAAAGATGCTTCATCAGACTGGGAGAAAATAAAACATGGAATTCCACAGGGTTCTGTCCTGGGACCCCTCCTATTTTTGTTGTACATCAGTGACCTTCCCGGAAGCTTATCTGACTTCCCCCCCCCCCCCCCCATTCTTCCCAGCTGAAGACTGGGAGGCGGGCTGCTGGAGGATCACAGAGATCCTTTTCAGCCTACTACACTATGGGGAGGGAAGGTCGACCATGGCCTTGTGAGGGAACCATCCCAGCATTCGCCTAAAGTGACTGAGGAAAACCACGGAAAACCTCAGACAGGATGGCCGAACCGGGTTTGATCCCGGTCCTCCCGAATGATAGGTAGGAGGCCGATAACGACCTCCTCCCATCTCGGTGAGCTTATCTGACAAATTTAAGAGTGTTTTATTTGCAGATGACACTAACCTGACTGAGAGAAAAACACCAAACAGCAATCTAGAATTTAATGTAATTGAACTACTTAGTGAAGTAGCAAATTGGTATAAGGCAAACTCATTAAAATTAAATTTTGAAAAAAAAACACGTTATATTAGGTTTAAAACAAAAAATTATACACAGCCAGATTTACAAGTAAGCTACAAAAATAAAACAATATTAGAAACAAAGAGTGTAAAATTCTTTGGTATTAAAATAGATGAGAAACATATCACTTCACTACTGAAGAAGTTAAGTACAAAGAGTGTATAATCTCTTGGTATTAAAATAGATGAGAAACTCTGTTGGCACGAACATATCACTTCACTACTGAAGAAGTTAAGTAGATCCACCTTTGCAATATGAACACTTTCTCAAACAGCAGATCTAGAATTAATGAAACAGGTGTACTTCTCATATTTTCATTCAGTGATGTCATATGGCTTAATTTTTTGGGGAAACTCTTCACAAAGTAAAAAAGTTTTCATAGCAAAGAAAAGAGCTATTAGGATGCTGTGTAGGGTAAAACCAAGAACTTCTTGCAGGCAACTTTTAAAAAAACTCAATATTCTTACAATGACTTCTCAGTATATATATTCTCTCATGTGCTTTGTCATAGATCATTTTAACCTATTTACTTCTAATTCACAGGTACAAAATTTCAATACAAGAAACAGAAATAACTTTCACAAAACACAAACCTCTCTGTCATTAGTACAAAGAAGAGTTAATTATTCTGGTATACATCTGTTTAATAAACTTCCAAAGAGCATAAAACAATCTGCTGAAAATAAAGATATATTTAAAAAAAACTGAGAGATTATCTTATTGGCAACTCCTACTCCATTAAAGAATTTTTAAAAAAATTATTAATTGTATTCTACATGACTTTTGCAAAATTCAGTTATAAAAATTAATGTTTATTGTTATTCACTTTGGAATATATAATTGTTTTTGTTATGAATATGGCTCATATTGTATGTATGTGTATTAACCACGACATGTTTCACATTCCAGAGGTCCTTCCTCAGCAGGGATCCATGAAACAAGATTGATAAATAAATAGTCCTGTGGATATGATGTCTTTGTATTTTGTCGAGCCTGCTTTCCTTACAAGTCTGATGGTTCTGTCTTGATGTGAGCCAGGAGCTCCTGTCATAGTGAAGATAATCGGTATGTGGTCACTGGTAATGCTGTCTTCTAATTTTTCAAAATGTATTTGGTCGGTAAGACTATTGCTGTACAGAACGTGATCGGGTGTCGAGTATCCTTGGTGTCCCATGAAAGTCGGCCCTCCCGTTGGTGGTCTGCATATACTTTCCATGGCCAGCAGTTGAAACAGGGTTTGTCCGTTACCATTTTCTCATGTGTCATCTAGAAAGTTATGTCTTGCGTTTAGATCACCCATTCTAACGAAATTTTTAAATGTTGTTACATAGCGCAGGAAATTTGATGGCAGGTTATTTTGAAGGGGTTGTATATGCAGACCACCAGTAAGTCAGTGTCTCTGTCTTTTGGAATAATTACCATCACCGCTTCGGTGTTGTTGTATTGGAGAGGAAGGCGTGCCTGCCGCGCCGGTATGTCACTCCTCACGTACAGTGCCACGCCTGCTCTCCCGTCTTGTCTGTGTCTCACAAAGGTGGAGTAGCCATTTATTTTTGCCTCGTCGTCTGTCTATGTGTCAGCTACTCTTAATATGTGAATATTATGTTTACGGATGCAGCGCATCAGTAAAATCTTAAGTCTCCTAATACCTGCTTCGTTTATGAAGAGGAGATTATTTTTTTGGTATATCCTCCATTTTTGTTGTTTTATGAGGAGTCAGGAGTTCTAGGTTGCGTTACGCGAGTCAGTCATATTCGAATATTTAGATGTGGGGCCATTTTTGCAATTTGTTTATTGTCACCGAGATTTTGTTACCTGATTAGTTTATTCTGATATCTTTTCTATAAAACTGTCTGAATACCCTTTTTTTTTTAGTGTTGTCTCTACTTCACATTTCTTCTGTCACGGAAGACTGCTGTTAATCGGATATAGTTGTCCTGTGAGTTGTGTTGCTCATATATGTCTTTGCTGCTCATTGGTGCAGGGGTGTGCTCGTCTGTAGTCGGCAGCTTCTGCACTGGCATGTTCTCCTTAATATCCTTCGGCCATATTGGGCATTTGAAGGAGAGACCAGTGTGTTCACCCTTATGGTTGCTGCATGCAGGAATTTGTGTGTTAGTTTTGCACTTGCTTATATGGTGCTGTTATCCGCAGTGCTAGCAATTCCTAGTTTGAGTTCACTCCTCGGTGGTATGGTTGCATGCATGGCACCTTGTGCATTGCCCTGGCATTGGAGGGGGAGGTCTCTTTGACTCGATGGAATCTGCCAAAAAGTCGTAGCCCATCTTTGTGCAGCCTGTCTAATGTCTCTCGGTCATGTGCAAGTATTCGAAAGAGTTTGGTCTCTCTCTAAAGGGCTTTCGATGATATTCTCCATGCTCTGAAAGGTTTAAGACCTGCTTCCTTCATCTGTTCTAATACATCCTCAGGAGAGATATCAAAATCGACTTCTTTGGCAACTTCATTGAAAGCAGGTTGTCTTTTTGCTGGTAGGGGGCTGTTTCGATTTCTGTCTTTAAGAATGGTTACTGTGACTGACCTCCCAAAGGCGGAGTCGAAGAAATTTGGTGATCCCGCCAACTCATGCATTATTATTAGATCTCTAGTTTTGGTGAAAAACAAGTTGACTATTGATTCGATGGTTGAAAAACAAAGTCTTTTTAGCTCAGAGTAGATTTCTTTTTGAGTCAAGCCCTTTGGAATGTTTTTAACCAGTAATGTCTGAATTTTGTAGAATGATACTTCATCATCGGTATCCGACTGTTCAAAAGATTCCGACTCTCTGCTATTTTCAGGAGAGCCGGGGTCAGGTGGGTTGTGCGGTGTCATTTTGCATTCTGTCTAGTCAGTCATGTTAGTGTAGTCCTAGTCCGCTATCCTCTGTGGGGAATCGTGCACCCCCTTATGTTATCGCCGCAAGGTTTCGAGCAGCTAATATGACAGGCCTACTCGCCCGCGGGTATCCGAATGTAATTCGGGACCTGGAGCGGATGCGTCCCTAGTGAAGAACGGAGAGGATAGTCCATGTAGAGGACAGCAGACCAGTTGATCTCGAAGTGGGCAGAGTTGTAGTGTTGCTGGCAGATTATCTGCTGTTTCTGGCAGTCCGCATTGAATCACAGACCGGAAGCGCCTTCCCTCTCGAGGAGCTGGGACGTGGGCTACAAGAAGTCTTAGTGCTGACCAATCACGGCAGAGTCCGTAGAGCTCTTGGTTGGCTGAAAATCAGGCAGGGCCATAATGAAGAGATGAGTCTTCTAGAAGTCTTTGTTTTTTTTTTAAGTCACTGATTAAATTACCTGCATTCCGCGATGAAGTATTTGCTTAACGGAGTTGTGGCGATCGATCCTGCTGACCTGCTTTATGTAGGTGTCTGTCGATATCCCGTGTGTACTCACCTGATTCTTGTGTTCGAGTCTATATGTAGAGCTTTTTATTTTATTTTATTTTTTTTATTCATAATACCTGATCTTTATTTTCAACCAAAGCTTGATTAATAAAACTATAAGGGGTGCTGTGTGTGTATATATATATATATATAGTAGCACAGTTTTTATGTAAAATGCATTTTTTATTCATTTGCATTTTTGTTCACTCCTTAAATATACCACTAAAATACTTTTTAATCCCATGAATTATAACCCTGTATCTGGCAACCCTTGTCATAGTGTTCGTAATGGCCAATGAAATTAACACAGATTATTAAATAGTTGAACAACTCCGAAGAAATGAATGGCCAGAATACTCTAGTCAGTAACATTTGATATGATGTTCATTTTAAATAACCTAATAACACGTACAACGAGCATGAACGAAGAACATTAACGGAAGTGGTCACAGTAGAATAAATAAGCAGCAAATGAACTGTAATTAATAAACTTACATCAAGTACCAACATTGGCGAAAGTTTTAATTAAATTGAAATTTAGGCCGCAGTGACAATTGGCATTCGTCATTACAGCAGAGGCCAAGAGTAACATTTTTATGTTGTCATTAGCGGCATGCTACTAAAAGTAGTTCCATGTTTTTTAGCCGTAGTGTTTTTGCACGTAGGCCTATATATTATATATATAAAAGGAAATACTACAAAAAGTAAACTTAATGAATATAATCTGGCAGTTAATTTTATAGCAGTTGCTTAGAAATTGGAGATTATGTGCACAATTTAATAGCTAATATTCTTTGGTCACTTAATTTGGGAGCGAAGGCTGGTGCATGACGTCACCATTCTCCAGGAAATAGCAATCCAGGTGAGCGAGCTTAGGAAATTATACATACTAGATAACATTTAACGCTTCTACCATAAGTATGATTCAAATAAAAAGTTTTTATCTAAAAAAACTTTTTACACACACTGAGAATGACAAAAAAACAAAATTCTCCCCCCCCCCCCAATAGATCCGGCACTAGCACTACATGGTCAAATTGTAATGAAGCCAACTTTCACACATTTCTAATTAAATTATTCTAGTAATAATGACAGTATTCCATTACACAATTAAATACATCAGACTATTTCCAAACTTACATACACGAATAATAATCATAGCAAATTATAATTCTTAGTCAAAAACTGGCCTATTACAAATAGCGTAGGCCTACACACCCTTAGAATAACTACCCTTATTCTATTCCACCCAGTAGAATGAGATGGTCACATAATAATCCTTTGAATACATCTTCATTACCCGGTAAGTGAAGATTATTAATACTCTAAGACAATTAAAAAGATGTTCTAGAATAATTAACACCTCTTTGCATTAAATTATTTTAATGTTTACAAGAATTTTTTTTTTTTGGTTATGGCTTTACACATTGTTGTGGTCATTGGAGGGAAGGAATTATAGGAAAAATAGCCCCCCTCTCTCCAATAGCAGTTTCATTTGACGTGTGAACGAAGGCTTTCCCGGCGTGTCGCTGAAATATAATCTTCACGAGTTCACCGCCAGATTGCAACAGTGTGTGCAGCTCTGGTTGCCACAGCATCAGCATCAGACCTGAAGTTGGTTGCAGAGTACACCACCAAAAGCATCTTTCATCAACTCAATCTGGGAAAGATTATATTTCAACCATTTCATTTCCACTATTATGACGAAGTGTATGGTTCTTTTTTTTTTTTATTTTTTTTTTTAAATTACTTACCTGGGAACTTGGTGTTACCAATATGCATTTTTATAAAGAATTTTTATTTACTGTGTCTTATGTTAATCCACATTCTTGAGCAAAGTCACAACCAAGAATTTAAAACTATTTCATTGCTTGTACTCTGTATTTCAGGCATTTAACTCTAACCTTTCTAATTGGAGCAGAACTTACAAATCTTTGATACTGCCTCCCAAATTAATTCTCGCCGACTAATCTTATTATCAAATGATGCTTCCACATACCTTCATTTTGTGTCTTTCACAATAAATTTTCTTTCACCCCTTTATGAAATCCTTATTTTCCTGTCTGTGTACCTAACATGCTAACTTATTTTACCACTTAATTTCATCCTGACCTAAATTAGCTGTTCACAATTGTCTCTTGATCCAAAACTACCTTGTGATCTCCTGTTCTCATCTCTATATTAACCAATATAATTCTTATCCTGACACTTTACTTCCTACTTCTCCAGAATTCCACTAACTGCAAGTCAAATTCTCATATGGCCCTTTTTTTAAATTTATTAACAGGACTAATACTGTAAAATATTTGTTTGAGGTCACTACACTATCAACTCAGCCCCATTTGTCAATTTAATCTGAACTATTGTGCACACAGCCCACTAAGATTCATTTGAAACCCAACTAACCAATATAACTTCCTCAACTCTCACATACAGCAAGTCTCCAGAATGAACATGCGATGTCATTTTTCTGTGGCTATTTAACTGAATGGAACTGTTACTAATAACATCAGAGAAACCTTTTTAAGAAAAAAAAAAAAAGATTTATTGACATAAATGCTGATATAAACTGAGGTATTGTCATTAATAAAGCAGTGTTCAAAATTACATTTAGTCTGGTTGAATCACTTTAAACAATAAAATTTACAAATTGCTGATTGTTTTCTACTTACCTGTTTTATTTATATTGGTATCAATAAGTTTGGTATATGATCATTATGACTCTTCTCATATGGCTTGTTGCATTTAGAGCTCTAGCTAAGTTAATATAAACATTATGTCAATAGGCAGTATTTGTGAAAAGAGTGGTCAACATTAGGTGTCGGATTAGCATGTATTCATCAGCCTGAACTTTCTTAATTACATTTATATAATCATTGAGAGTTTAGCACCAATAGTTACAGTTTTCTGTGGAATGAGATTATGTGTTTGTAGTGTCCAGAAATACTACCATGTAAGACCATAATACTACATCTTTCACATTATAATTTTGAGTTAAATGCCTGAATGTGAAAATGTTTGGCAGAAAACAGATTGGATTAAGGTTTCCTAAGTACTTCATAGCAATACTTGTCGCATATAATTAATGTGTGAATTCGATCAATTGATAAATAAATATAATTTATAGACTGTATTTTGATTTATAATCTTGATCAGTTTATTTCCTTTTGTTTGCTATGTCCAAAAATACTCTCATACCAACATTTGACTGTGTCTGTAGTACTTTTTTGCAGGTTCTTTTCTACTCAAGATCTCCGCAACTATTATTTTCAAGCTTCTCTGCTCGATTATCCTATTTTTCTCACCATCTCTACCAACAATTCTCTTAACTTCTTTTTTTTCCCAGAGATCATATATCCTTTCAAGCATCTCTGAGCTAACAATATTTATTAAACTTTCTATTATTTTTTATAAAGCCTTTAAACTTTTAATTTACCAATATTATGGCCTTCATCAGTATAAATATTAAATTTTACTTGTTTTTAAAGAGTTGCTTCATTACATACTGTATGTTGTCCTATTCCTCAATAGACTCTCTTTCATCAAATTGACATTTACAGTTTGTTTCAGTGAATTAATCACAATAATTTTAATTCTGTGGATGAATCTACCATAAAAAGAACACTTGCAGAAGGAATGCTAATTATTTAATTGTGTATGTGTTTTTTTTTTTAATATTCAGATGGAAAATATTTGTTCCTGTCGGTCAAGACTCTGCCTTTAGAGGCAGAAAGGAGAGATGGATGGTTTAGTGAGAACGGTGAGAAGGATGGTTCGAACTGATAACAGGTTGTAGGGTAAATACAGTTAACAGGTTAAAGAAGTCAGACATTGCAGAAATTGTGGGGAGAAATAGGTTTGACCTGTTACCAGAGTCAGGAGGGGAAGAGCCTCATGAAGATGGAGGAGCAGGTAAGGTACAGCAGGCCATTTGGAAAACAAGGCATGCAAGGAAAAAAATAGGAAGAAAAGGCTGATAGGTAAATTATTTGACACTTCCCTTGGTAATCTCAGACTTCCTTACCTACAAAAGAAAATTTTGTAATCGAATGTCAGTTTGTGGTCATTGTCATCTTTTCCCTTTCTTGCACCTATCTTAATTCTTCCTCCATTATCTTTCCACGCCTCACACACCCACCATTCCCTCCATCCCCCTTCTTTCTTCCAATGAATAACATTTCGGTTCCTTTATCATATAAGTTACCAATTGTATTCTACAGTAATTCCCAGGAACAATATAACAGCCCAGTTTGTTTCAAACAAGATTTATTTAATTATTCTTGGTTCTCCAATGTAACCACATCATTTTTTCCGAACCTAACTTTTAAAGCCATCTGTCCTGTGATGAATGACATGTTAGGTTTCAAAATATCAGTACAGCTACTCTGAGAGAACCAAGAAAATATTGACAGCTGCCAAAGTTTTATTCAATCAAAAGACATATTGAACTAAACCAAATTATTTAAATTGGTACCAGCAGAATACAACATGAAATTTTTTACCAGATATTTGTACAAGAAACTCATGGCATTTTCAAGGAAAACAGGTAATAAACATGGGAAAGATACTATGAAGTAAAACACCTATCATCAGACAAACTTAACCTAGTCCATAAGTAAGGAATAAATGAAAAATCCTCGCTATGCAGGAAAGCTGTTGACTACAGAAATTTTAATGAGAACTTGAATATGTAACTTTGTTTTACCAACAGAGTTGGAAAATGTCTATGATCATTGAGGTGTTTTATATATTTTTAGCTTTTACTTTTTTTTTTGTAATTTTTGATCTGGCCTTTCAAAAAAAGAAGGAAAGTTGTGATGAGTAAGAAAATGAAAATTGTGACAAGGAGAAATAATAGAAAGTGGCTACCAACAAGTGCAAAATTTTCTTGAAAGATTGGAGGAAATGGTTAATGTCACAATTAAAAAAACCAAGTAGGTCAAAGTTTCTCACCAGTATGCCTAAAATCATCAGAAAAATGATTCACAAAGCAAAATTTATGCAAAATAGTAATTATAAAAATAAATTGTCAAGGTGAAAATAGCTTTTTTTACACCTTGTAAAGGTGCTTAGAGGTGGGAAAGGACTGGTGGAAAGGAACAGGTAGGAATTTGGCCATGGACTTTTGAAGGAATCATCTTAGCATTCACCTGGAGTGATTTGGGGAAACCATTGAAAACACAAATCTGGACTTGCGGACGAGGATTCGAACCTGTGTCCTCCAGAATGCAAGGCCATAGCATTATCGCTCACCCGCCACACTCTGTATAAACTGATAGAAGCGTTAAACAATTTTTCCACCTTTGCACTTTATTATAAACACAATAACAAGCAATCTAAAGCTGTTTCCTTCAGTTCTCAGACACCCAGTGTTACAATGTATTTAACTGACGCAAATCCTGATGAAATTGAAAGACACTGAACATATTTTTTTTTTAAATTGCTATTTTTATAGACTGGAAGGGTCTCAGATTTCACTTGAAAACCTCTGATAACAGTGTTTCTGATCCACTGACAAAAACTTCCCATAGATCTATACAAACCAGAATAGTTCTAAAAAATACTAAAATTATATTTTAAAAAAAAAGTAGTAAGGGAATGTTTAATTTAATCACGTCTCATCACCAATATACTCCTTGTGCACTCCCACGATTCTCTTTACCCTCCTCCCGTTCTTACAATAAATCCCATTCCAGCTCTTACATCATATCATACACATTAATGATTTATGTGACATAATTGGGGGGATGAAAAGATTATTTGCTGATGATGCTATTATTTATCGTGAAATCAAAACCCAGGACGACTGCATTTTGATACAAGCCGATATTATGAAAATAATTGCGTGGTGTAAAGATTAGCAATTGGAGTTAAATGCTAAAAAGTGCCAAGTCATGTACAGTATGTAAGTATGTATTTAGCTCTGAATACACAACTAATGGTACTGTCCTTAAAACTGTAGATTCCGCTAAATACCTAGGGGTAACAATTAGTAATAATCTGTCATGGAATGAGCATATCAAGAATTTAATGGGGAAAGCAAATCGTATGCTCAGATTTCTAGGTCGTAATTTAAATTAATGCACTCCGGAAGTTAAATCGATTGTATACAAGTCACTAGTACGTCCTCACTTAGAATACTGTTGTTATGTATGGGGTCTCCATCAAAAGGGGTTAATGGAGGCTTTAGAGAAGGTCCAAAGAAGAGTCGCCCGATTCGTGACAGGTATATATAGTTGGAGGGAAAGCGTAAGTGCGATGTTGAAGGAGATATGTTAGGAAGACCTGAAAGACCTGGAACACCGAAGGCGTTGCTCTCGACGGAACCTAATCGAAAAATTCACGACTTACGTATTTCGGAATGACAGCCAGCAAATATTGCTACCAACAACATTCGTATCTCGGAATGACCGCGGAAATAAGTTAACAGAAATCACAGCCATTCTGTACTCACTTTTCCCACAAGCGATCTGGGAATGGAATAGAAAGGATTTACTGGGCGAGTAAACTTAAAATCCCACAGCAGTCGCTTTCGATAAAGCACTCCGGTCATCCTGATCTGGATATTCCATGGTTTTCCCTGATCACTCCACGCGAATGCTGGGATGGTTCCTCACAATAGCCCATGGGCGCCTCCTGCCAGATCCCGTATATCCCTTCCAAACTATCACCCTTTCGGATAGGTGCAATGCATCCTCCGCCACACACTTTTAGTGAATCGCGGAGTAATAATAATAATATCAGTTGATTATTGTGTTTTCTGCAGTAATTTCCAGACACAATTCTAGCAGCCTTCTTCGTACACATTACAACTCCTACATTAGATACCCAAAATGTGGGTCTCATACTACACCACCATATTCAAACAAAGTACTGACCAAAATTTTGTAACCCAAATTCTTTTCCTTCTCTCGTACATTCTCTCACTGCTCTCTCTGACAAGTGAAGGATTTTTGTACGCAATTGAGTTTTTTTTATCAAATGTTATGCCAACATATTCATATTTCAAGTCTACAACAAGGAATTCTAAGTCACAAATAACCTTTAGGTTTTTTTTTTTAACTGAGTATCTAATAAGCTGACTCTTCTTCACATTTATCTTCATCCCACGTTTACCAAACCGGCTACATATCCTGTCCAGATCATCCTGCAGCTGGTCACAGTCCTCTATCATTTTGATCCTTTTATATAGCATTATGTCATCTGCAAACAATCTAACTTCTGATATTAAACCATCAACACAATCATTCATTAGAATAATGAATAGCAATGGTCCCAATACACAACTCTAGGCACTCATTTTTACTTCTACTTCTTTTGATACTACATATGTCAACCAACATCAGTACAAGTAACTTAATCTTTAACCAACAAACCTAGTAGAAAATGTTTTCAAATCCAGCCCAGAGTCCTGAAGGCCGGCAGGCAGGTTCAGCTGTCGTGCTGCTTTGTAACTGCCAATCACAACTTCCCAGCACAACAACTAGTATCATCTTGTACTGCCTGCCAAGAATTGCAGCTGGCCAGAAGCATTTGGGAACCACGGCCAAGTACACATCCAATCACAGCAAACCTGCACACGACGCACAATGTTGCCAAAGACCAGTTGTAATCCAGCTTATTCAACCAGGAAGCTCCACATTACTGGTGAAGGTACTGGATTCACTGCTCTCATCTTAAACACCACACATTCTACGGGACTCGCCATTGTTACCAGACCCACCATCACTACCAAAATTCACATATGCAGTGGCTTCAGATAAATAAAAAGAAGAAGAAATGAAGAGAAATTGGGTACAAAACATCTAATTCAACACATAAAATCCAAACTAGTTTTCTAACTGTAAAGAGCCTAGCCAATCATATTACTTTTGACCATAATGTAAGGTAAAATTCTACTCAATACTGCCACTAAGAGATATGCTAGAATTTCATAAAAAGTCCTGCTATCAGAACTCCAACATTATAGGAATCCATGTTGTTTCATTTTCATATAGCAATTACTTGCCATAAATTCTACAAGTGGATGATGGTGACAAATATGCTGTTAGACAATGAACATAAAGGATGCCATGATTTGTGCACATTCTCCTTGCCAAATGGCCCAACCTTACATACATGAATAAGGTTTAAACACAAAAAATTGTTAAGTGTGTTGGGGTTTTTTGAGTTCACCTTGCCCTCCCGCATTCATCTGTGGTGATGTGTTATTTTTCCTGTCATTTCTTATATAAATTCTACCTCACATGGTATAAACTCTCGCCAATGACTTATCTCAGCACAATTGATCTACTCCAAACTTGCAGCAGTATGCTGATGGTCAGTAGGTTTATATGTATCTTATACTCAAATATTGTACTTATTGCTTTCAAAGACTGCTGCTTTCTTTTTTATCGGGAAGAATTCCCGAAATAGTTTTGAAAGCTAATAATGCAACATTATTACAAACAGAATTTAATTGCCCCCTATGTGAGGATTCACTGAACTTTCCAATTAAAATTTTGCTCTATATACTACTGTCCATAAAAGAATGGAGAAGAAACTTTATGACGACTTTTTCCTGGTAAAAATCAAACCCATATTAAAGATACAGTGAAAATAAAAACTAGTCTCGAATCTTTATATGTAAAATCCTATGCCTGTGTAAACTGCAACATCACGGACAAACCACTGAACCAATACAGGCCATATTCACAATTAATGTTACTGAGGTGGCTTGAAAGGTTTTTATATACAATTCATTCTGATTGGTGGCACTAAAGAACAATTCCTATATTTAAATTTAGGTTATACTGACCACAATTCCACAGATAACTATCTGAGAAGTACTGCTCACCAAAGTTTACACTACCACTGTTTTAATTCAGTTTTGTTTTTTGAGTACAGATATTTATTTCACGAGTTTTGTTAAATAACAAAGGATAGGGAAAATGACTCACTCACAAAAGTATAAGTTATTTTAATTTATTAACACCCCATACCTTTCTGTATATATGTTAATTTTCTCAGCACCTGCAATAAATATGTTTGTATATATCATTGTTGTCTTTCCCGAGAAAAATCAGTCTTGTGGTAAACTTCAGCTAGTGCACACTTCCTGAACCACATGGCTAGTTTTCTAAAACATGAATAAGGTGTAAAACCGAAATAATGTACGTTTTTGTTCGTCATGTATATTTTTCATTCATTGCGACCTTCAACTTTGTTGAGTGGCGAGTCTTTTCCGTATCCTTTGTTATTTATATTGCCTAAAAGCCTTTTCCTTTTTCCTCGTATAATCATAAGTTTTGTTAAATGTAGCAGATGCAATAAAATAAAACTGAATACTTTAATTAAATGTAACAAGTGTAAGTAATATTTACTTAAACATGACAATTTCAAAGAAACACTTTTGTAAGTGGTAGTTATATGGTACCAGTTATGGTCTCTAGACCATAAATTATTCTAATGCGTAGTTAATGAAACTATGTTTTCAACATACGAGTTTTTCACTAGGTATTTCTGTGCTGTGCTGTGAATGCTAAATAAAAAATTAATGTAGATTTTTTCATAGCGAGGTTTTAATTTATTAAATAAGAGTATTAAAATAGTAAAACGGCAGAAGGGTGCAGGATTACACTTTTGATGTTGTGTTCAGTCATAGCGGCTTTGACTTCAGTGAATAGCACTAGTGGCTCATTATAAATATTAATGAAATATACAATTAGTTAAATTTGTGCTCATGGAAAAGTTGTCTCGCCCGAATTGAATGCATCACCTTCAGCATCGTTTATGTTGAATCTAAACTGTTTTTTGGCAAAATAAAAAAAATCAACTCATTCTTTCAAATTACTTCTTTTGGTATGACAAAAATTATTAATGATGGAAAAAATATCTAAACAATTTTTAAGATGCAAGGACAGGCATATCGTTAGACTGGATATTTAATCCCAATGCCCCAAAATTTTTGCAGATCTGTTATCTTGGTGATGAAGAAAATCAAGTTTATTTTTTTCCCCTTTCAATAGATTTGCAAGAAGTCGCAGACAAGGGAATAGTGCGACACTTTGGGTATTTCACAATTCTTAGTAATAGCTTGAGAATAGCTGCGTGTCAGCAACGGTAAAAAATTTTTATATTAGCATAAAGCCACGAAAACGCCACCAGTTGCTTAAAAGTTTTTATTCTTTAAAACTTTACTGCAGTTTCGACAAATACATGTTTGTCTTCTTCAGAAGTATGACACGTTAAAATTACATAGGCGGAAGCATTATCACAAATCAGTCACTTTCGTGCGAAGTTGCATATCGTCACCATTCTTCCTTCCGTCTACTAGACAACATCTGTACGAGACGGGCGACTTCCGCCAACTTAGTAATAGGTCGTAATTTATTTGAAGCTGGGTAGTTCCCGACTCAGAGCAATACTTTTTATTTGATGCATTCTTTCAGTTACTATTCACTGTTAACAATATTTAAAAATTTATTTTTTTTGGAAAAATGTAGGCCTAAATATACTGAAGGTGTAAATTGACACCAATGTGCCACCTACTGGGTTGAATGAGGGAGAGTCTACGTATTATTACATACCGGAAATGACTGCGGTGACTTTATATACATGATTCTCGCTGGATGAGTAAAGATTCTATAGTGGTAAATCCACCCAAACATACCCGGCAATGCCAGGTATGCTAGCATTTGATAGGTGAAATAGGGTATGTTATATTTTGACATGAAGTTGGAAAGCTGAGAAATTAAAGACAAAATTTTCCACAAATTGGTAAACATCTTTGTTGAACACGATTCACACATCCTATTGGTTTCTTTGCCATACTGGTGTTGTGTTAATTGTGACATAATCAGTTTAAGATGGCACTCCATACTTTAACACCCTACTTGAATGAGGTTACTGGCAATATTAAAAATTTCTTTGATGATTTATCTGTGAATCAATAGCACAAATCTCAAATTCTGTGTGGACAAAGTCATGGGTACAGCTAGTCTTAGTTTATAATCATCATTCACTTGACGTTTTACTAATATTCAAGACATTGTCTGCTTGGAAGGAGTGGTTTTTTTATGCAATGAGGAAAACAAATAAGAAACAAAATGAACACTGCCTCAGAGGACTTCAAAAACGGATACTAAATAGGTTGAAATACTGAAATGACTGGTGCAAAACTGAACTGTAACATAGAAAATATAGAGCACAAGTATGATAAAATAAAAAATAATATAAAAATAAACTAATAATAAAAAGAAAATAAGTAATGGGATCACCAAAGATAGAATTAGAAACAGTAGTGACAGAAATGCCAAGGATGTTTGATGTCCATAATACGTATGTAAGCCAGTGCCATCAGCGGAGAACTGGCCTGTACTGTTGTTACATTACTATTATAATTAATATGGAAGTGATAAGTCAAGTAGAACCGTCACATACCAAAGTTGAAAAAAGAAATGCTGCTGCAACAAGAAATACTAGATAAACACAAAAACAATATTCCGAATACTGTCCTTACTCATATGACTGGCTTTCCATGAACATTCATGTTCCACCAATTCACGTAGCTAGATTGACCATGGACACTTATGTGCTTTATCTCCTATTTTCATGAACAAGGCCAGTACCCATAATAATGTGTTGACTAGTGTTTTCTGATGCTATATCCCTCCTTTCTTCAATTTTGGCAAGTGACAGCTTTCCTGCCATGTCAACCATCTCGTGACACTTCTTCCTGCTTCATTGTTTATGAGACTGTATTTTGTAATTACTGTGATGCACTAAGAACAGATGGTAACTTAATTTCAAGGTAAACATATTCAATAAGCAATAGCCTGTAAATGTGGCACTTAATATTTATTTGGAAATCCAATATATTCCTCAGTCACATCCCATAAAATGAAACAGGCTTTGCTGATTTCTACTTAGATGTTACTACTGAAACAAGAGAAAGTTCTTACAAGACAAGTTATTTATTTCCTTTTCCAAATCTATTCTATTGGAAACACTGAAATTTGCTGTGCCCTTTCTAAAAGTCGATGCAGAAATAATGAGGTATAACAAAGACACCAGTCTTTTATGTACTAAGACTTAATTAAATGTTTAAGCCCACACAATTCATTTTATAGAAACACAAACTACATGTGTTGATTTAACACATTGCAAACTTCTGGTGTTTTATTCATGGCTTATTTTATGCTGTCATAACCTAAAGGAAGGCATCACATAACTGGTCAGTACATAAATCCAGCAGAGACAAATGAACAGCATTAACACAGATTTTCCTACAAATTTTATGAGTAATCTGTCATTTGCTTCACTTACAGACGGACGGTATTTAATATTATTATCAACAGCAAGACTGAATATATCTACATTAATAAGCACAATACTTCGAGAAACGGCCACATAGTGTGGAAATTCCGTAATACAACGGTAAATAATGTATAAAGAAAATGTACCAACTTCAATTAACTGCTTTCACTGACATAGTGAATAATTACTGTCAAGGCACATACAAACTTTCAACTTAAGATAAACTGGAGACCATGTTTCATTTCATTCCTGTGAACTTAAAACGGGCACTATAGGATGGAAGTTAACTACCATGCCATTTAAATATTTAACAAAATAAGTTGTGACAATTCACAGCCCTGCCATAATTGCTTTAGCAACAATTTGTCCCAACAAAGAAAAGTTCAAACCAAGTTATCAGAATTTAATTATTTCAGGCAAAATGTAAAGTACTCTAGGCATGAAGTGAACATTTTCACATTACATATATAAATACAAAGCAAATGAAAATTTCTAGGAACTGTCAGTGTCTCTGCGGATTTAATCTAGAAAACTAAATCATGGTAAACTCATACCTACAAGTACATCAGAATCTTTAGTGTACACTGACAATTATCAAATGCATAGAAATTACTACAGTTCTATGCTGACTGGATTACTGCCAGACATTATATGGAAGCAACCATATGATGCTATGTGTTTGTTATTGGATCACCACTTTCAATTAATCTTTTTCAAGTTTTTATTTACAAGTGACTGACTGAGAGCTTTGTTGAAAGCCGCTCTGTAGAAGTTTGTTAAAGGTACCCTTTGGTTAATGTTCTGTTAGAATTACAACACATTATTTTTTTTAAAAAAAAAATTGGGATAAACATCAAAACTATACTTCAAAAGAAAATAGTTATATGAATTAACTATAGTTTAGTCACTTCGACCAATACTTTCCTGATAAATGGTATGCAACAGTTCAAAACAGGTATCACAGTGCAGAATAAAATTTTCAGGCAATGGACCATGTTCTGTAATATGACTGCAGTAGCACTTGCACTGAATAGGAAATGTGAATTATGATGGGGAAGAAGGAACTTGGATCAATGAAAAATGAGCAGAAAAATTGAAGATATTAAATACAAGCAGGTTGGTAGAGGGGGGATTACCTATAATTTAATAATAATAAAATTGTTATTATGATCATGTCATACCATACACCTGATTGTCAGCTCATTAATTTCAATAAGACAGTTCGTATTCTATCCATGATCATTTAAAGGAGAATCCCCTACACCTCTCCTGGTACCATTCTGTTTCTATCCTTTACCATTCAGTGACAACAGTACCACAGCCATATAACTGTCCCCTTTATTATTAAGCACACCGATTGAAAACTATACACTTATTTATGTTACTATGTAGCATACCTTTTGCCAGTATCACACCCACTGCTATGGCAAATGATGGCATCTAGCTATGCCACCATTACTATTATTTCCCCCTTAGTGTAAGCAGTAGGATCCAAGAAATTATAATACTCTTTTATGATCTTGGTAATCATTTTCACATGATATAATATGGATCAGCAACATTGTTTGGAAGCATTGAGAAAGAAGAGAGAGTTCAACATGTTGGAAAGGATAGGAATAGTCAAAAGGCTTTCACTTTTACTTGGCATGTATTTCAAATTTTCAAATGTATCTGCTCATTTCTCAAGAGCAAAGCAATCCAAGTTAAGTGGATAAAAATAATCTAATGTGAATGAATGGCTATTTCACACTGTTCTCTATAGAATTAGTATCGAATTCTCTAAAATTTTAAAATTCAAAGACTCTTCTGCTATTTGACCATTTCAGCTAATATAAAAAAATTAAAAGCCATCAATCACTTTTTAAAAAAAATATATGCATTTTGGTGGTTGATAATTTGAAGACTTCATTAATTTTTAAACAGACATCCTGTTTTAATTAACAAAACAAAGCTTTGAGAGAGTCACTTGAAATATAAAGTCCAAGATATTCTTCCATATTTTTGAAAGCTGGTAAAATTACACCAGTGTCCTGGTTAACTGGCCTTCTTTCAACTCACTACCCAATAACAGTTTCAGTACCTTGTATATAATCTAAAATCTTATAAAATATATCTATAAGAATCATCCCAAAGACACACAATAAATAGAATACATTACTATCTAGGAGGGATGGTTCTTACAGATTTAAAGATACAAAACCCTCACCCTACACACATATAATATGTAATTTATCATACAATATTTACAAAGATGAAAGATAGGTGCTTTCTACTACAAGAGCACTCTGCATATACAATGGTGAAATGTGACAATGAGATGAGCAAAATTGTTACACCACAGTACATAGAGCCACACACATTCCTACTTGCCGACACTTTAATTAGGATGTGAGCAATTTTTACCACTTCATAAGAGTAAATCTATTTATAATACTTTGGAGACACCAAGAATTGTTAGTTAAAATATACCTGTCTACTTTAATCTTTCACAGCATTTATGTCCTAGTCTAAGGATTAAAAATTACACGTCAAAGAATTTCTATATTACTATGTACAACTTTTTAATGAAGGCAATACAACATATTTCAATCTATTACATTTTTCATACAGATTTCTGGCATATGATGGGATATTACATACGGCAGTATTTCATTGTTTAAATATTTTACAAGCAACATTTCTACACTGGAATGAAAATGGAAATGCAGAAGTGATTACTACTACAAATTATTAATCATGAAAGCCAATATCATTAATGAAACTGTAAAGTATGACATTTTTATTAATTACACTTCTTTAATGAATCATGGCATGTCATGCTGAGGTTATCACGTCATAGTGAAAATATTTGCTTACATTTTGTGACAAAATGTATACACACATACCTGTAAATAGAAGCCTAAACAATAAGCTGAATCTTGTTGTTAGTAATTATACATTGTTCCCATAGTAAACAGTTACATGAAGTACATAATTTTTTGCGGCAACAACTACGATTAAATTTTTTTGATTATTTTTCACATCATGAGGCATACACTCTACAAAAAATTCCATTAACAATATTTCCGAGGAATGTTTATCTTTTCCATGTCTGACCAGAACACCTGTGGCCCTGAAGTAGGATATATGATCCAGAGACCAGATATAAATGGCAGTGATTGGTGAAAACTTACAATACTCACAATGCAGCACACACTATATCCAATGAGTACATCTGATTAGTTGGTTTTTGTAAAACATTTTTGTAGTCTGGAATGAAGATTAACAACACTTTGGCATCAATGATACATAATGTTTGTGTGTTTCAAACATCCAGTTTGTCCTTAATTACAAGTAACCTACGTGAATGGACACATTCAGACATGCATACAAAATCACACTTTACCTACTGATTGGATAGATGCTAAAACGTAAAGCGTCTCTTAAGGCCTCAGTCAGTGAGATGAATGTAAATGTGGTTTAAGCAATTGCATATGAAACTACTGCGTACTAATTCCAGCCTTACACTTTTTCAGCCAGCAAATTAAGAAAATCTTAATGTTAAAAACAAATTATTTTTAAAAAAGAATAGGAAGAAATTTATAGTCCATAAGTGCTGTTAACTTATATTTTTGTTATTTTGGAAGACTGGGAATCATATTCATCTTTTTATTAAAAAATGTGATAAGATGCATTTATAGCCCCTGCACATTGTTTTAACATCTCAATAGTTATTTAATTTACTTAAGATGATTTTATTTGGTAGTATGTTCACAGAATCTTTTCCATACGAAGCAGATTCGGGAGAACTACCATCAAATAGTTATGGAAAAATCAGATTTAAATATCACAATCTACAATGCTAGTGGTAAATAACACAGATAAATTTGGTGCATTAGCAGACAATTAGCTAAAAATATTAATTGCTACAACAATAATTCTTATCACTAAGACATTTTTAAGTTTGAAAATGTCAAATGCTCAGTCACAAAATGTCCAATCCTGAATACATTACCGATGACAAATCAGAATCCTTTAGCAAATACTAAAAAATAATAGGAAACATTCACTTAAATTATGTTTAATACATATGCACTTCTTCATATTGTTAGAGATTATTGACAATTGACTAAACAAACTGTTATGAGATCAGTGAATACAGTACTCAACAGCAGTTGCTACTGTAACATACCATAAAATTCATTTTTCAGACAGTAGAAGAGTGAAGCACGACTTGTTTTCTATTTCCTGTAATATGTGAAACACATTAAAATGATTATGTACTGTAGTTAAGAACAATTAACATAGTAACTTTAGAAATGACAGAGTGAACATACTGTGACCAATTTTGCATGTACACTTGGTATAAGCCTGTTCACATCCAAGGCAAAGAACAAGTTAAAAATAAGGTCATTGCTTACACTTAACAATGTAATAATTACACTGGAAAAGTCAAAGACAACTCCTTGAAATGTAATAAGGCAGTTAATTATCACACAAATTCAACTTATTGAATTGAATACCTAAAATGAAATATATACACCAAATCATGTTTTCCCTTAAGTATGTGCTACTCTTACAATACCTCTTTCCCAGCTAAGAATTAAAATAAAAATAACATTTACAAATGTTGTAGAAACAAATGATACTACTACAAAACTGTAGAATTGTCCTTGATAACCAATAATGCTTATAAAATTAACTACCTAAATACAGTCTGCCAACTTGTTATTGATCATATAATTAAACCAATACCATCTTCTCATTTCAAATTTTCTTAAAAGAAAACATTTTCTGTAAACACCAAACAAAATAGAGAAAGAAAAAAAATCACTGCAGTTCTTCACAAATCACAGAAAGCAAGCAGCCATTTAACTGACAAGTCTATCAGATCATCATCAAATGCTTCAAAGAACAGTTTTTCATTTCAATGAGAACCGTCGGCCTCATGACAAATTATTCCACCAATGTTCAACTGTAGACGCAAGAAGTGCACAATACTTCTAAAACCAATCAACACGTGTCCACGTAAACTAAGTTTCATTTTTTTAAATTCTTCATACACTTCCCTTTTTACGGTAACATATTATTTCCAAGTGCAGTTTCACAGTGTCTTAAGTGCTAAAAAAACCATTGCAGCCAGTAATCTAAATGTTCGTAAGTACCCTAAATCAAATGGAACCACAACACATTTCACAGCACATTACATCATACCAAGAGTAAATAAGTTCAGTGGCAATTCTAATGAGAAAAATAAAAACCTCAATGACACACGGATCACTTTGCACTGTTATGTACATTATAAGATTTCCTCATGTTAGTGCTGCACACCACAAACGTTACAAAAGCTCCAAACATTCAGATTCACTGAACCAAATTGTCCACTCTCCCAAAGGTCAACCAATTCTCATCGTCACTATTAGAAACGTTAGTCTACTATGATTAGTTCACATTCGGGTATGTTAATATATTATTTTGCATGAGGTGCAAACCATATCCCAGCCGGCCTCCACACGTGGAAGAGAAGCAAGCCAACAACCGGACGAGAGTGTGAATATTCTAGACATTTTCACAATTGAATGCTAGGATGAGGATAGCGTCACTCCCATTGATGGGGCGAGGGAGGTAGTTCAGACGGATGGGCAACTGTAGAGCTAAAAAAAGAGAGAGAGAGAAACCAAAATGTTAATCTTTTACAGCCATATAGCCAATTTCCATTTCAGGTGTAGGATTAAAAAAAAAAATTAAGATAGCAGTATAGCATTAATGGTAATGACCATCTATAATGATACTAAAATATGTAAATTAATACAAACAAGTAGTTTTACAGTAAAAAGAAAAGAAACAAACAGCTCAGCCAACCCTCGATTCAACTTGCAGGACAGGCGTGTACCCGCATTCAAAGCAATTAACCCGAGTCAAAAGTTACATCTGTACATCATCAGGTCCAGTCTTAACCACCAGAGATGTTTGCAAGTTGCATTATGAGCTGATCGAGCATTGCCTGCACGTGAGTAAGCTAAGTTAAGTAGAGGAAGGCATGGACTGTACCCTCTCAGCATGTCCGTATAGAGCTTTAGCGATCGTTATCGGGGAAGGGATGAAGTAAGAGAAGAGAAGGCCCTCCAGTTGCCTGCCTGCCTGCCTCTCGTGGCTGGGGCTGCAGCCTTACCTGGCAAAGCTCTTGAAAGCTGCAGATTGAGGGTTAATGCACAACGGTACTCTACTGGTATTCAGTTGTTCCGCAATAAACTTGTGCATTTCCTCTGAGAAGAAAAAAAAACATTAAATCAAAATATGCATAAAATATACTGGCAAAATGAACAATAACAATTCTATTTTATCAGTTACAATGCATAGTATTATAAAATCTTACAACTTAAAAATAAGCCCAGCAAACTTTCATAAAAACTTTCACATGACCTTGACAATAACCAAACTGTAACTCCCAACTTTCTATCTAATAAAGTGAAGTGCAACTCCATGAAGTGTATCATTTATTTCAGTACCATTAACAAACAGCTAAAGTATTTCTCATTCCTTCTTGTGTACCAAAAACCCGTCAGGTACACAGATTTTCTTTGTGTTCAGCTCCATTATCAAATATAGTTCTGCTTATGAAGTTTATTTTCTAATCTAATAAACTAGTTACTTTAAATCAAACACCACAGACACAGAACCACAACAATACAGAAAAACTAACACACTTTACAATATTTTGGTAAGAACCTTAGTCATGTAAGAGGTGATACATAGCAAAGAGATAGGGTCGGATTAAGACAGCGCGAGGCCCATAGCAAATGTGAAGAAGAGGCCCTTGATTTTAAGATGTGTACACACTGATAGTCTGTGGTAGGTGTAGGTCTCTATCAGTAAACATCTGATCCTCTTGAAATACGTCCCACCTCTAAAATGATTAAGGTTTTTACCAAAGTACTGTAAAGTGTGTTCGTTTTTTTGTGATTGTTGTAGCACTCCTGCCTTTATCTGTGTTGAGTGACTGTTTTACTACCCCAATCCTCCCTTATTAAAACTTCTAACAGCATTTTAATTGTCACTACTATGAAACCAATTAGCTTTGAACAACACATTTATAAATTGTGTGCAATTGTTTACTTCTAAGTTCTGTCAGATCTAAATAGAATGGTTTACTTAATAAGCATCAAGAAAGAAACAGTAGATATTTTTTAAAAAAATAACAATTATTTCTTTATTTACAACTGACCTTTGACCTGCTGGACAGATGTAAGCTTCTTCTCCCACAGGTCATCAAAGCCATGTGGAGCAACTGGCTCAAAGTCTGGCGTGTACTGCCTAAGACCGCCAGGTGTAGTGTAGCAACACTTGCACATACACGAATGGTAACGAAGACGACCCTCGTCAAGATATGGGTGTGCCAATGCGTCACCAACTGTTATTCTCTTGTCCTGTCGCACATACAGAGAAAGAAAACCATTGAATTGAGAAAATCATAGACAAACGTTGCAAGATATCCTGAACAGTTGCCAAAAAGCAGCTTAAAATATCCCCCTCCCCAATCATAGTCTACGACTGAACTAATTAAATTATTAAAATGACACTTGCTGTTAATAAAATTGCATTATGCCATGCACGAAGCAATTTAAGTTTCTTCTGTCACTAAGCTGATGACATGCATTCCTAGAGTAATTTTTTATTGTTATTTTACAAGAGAGTATTGTAAAAAGCTGATGTTAACCGTAAACTGATTTAATGTAAATCTTTAACGAAACAATGACACTTTTATAAAATATGCACTGACTTTGGCTCTGAGATATTTTCATAATAAATTTTTCCAAAAGATTTCTCCTTGTGGATAAATTCTATGACAAAAAAAAAAAAATTTAAGTTAAACTGTGTCAACAATATTACTGAACAGAACAGACATCATAATTAAATAAACTATTGAAGAATACACTTATTCATTACACTGTCTTAGGTTGCAAATTAGCCTCCTACACCCGATTTACTAAAACTGGGAGAAAATAAGTTTAAAAATAGTAAAAACTTTTAAAACAAAAATGTATCTACATCAACTTACAGGATCAAACACCAACATCTGGCACAGCAGATGCACGGCCTCATGGGTTGCCTGTGAAGACAAAGTGTAGAGGGCGGTGAGGGAGGGTGGCTTGGGTGCTCTTCGCAACATGTGTGTTCGTGCTCCATCACAAGCGTAGCGCATATCTTCCAGAGATGGGGTGCCCAGCAGTTCAGTTATCAGCTCCAGCTGAACATTTCCACAAAAATAATGACAATTTGATTCCTAATAAATATGATTCAAAATCAATTAATTTCAGAGTATGTATACCAATGAATTTCAAGAAAACCAGGACAATATTTCATCATTGTGTATGAAGCTGTAACAAGTAAAATAAGGTTCTCCTTAAAGGCTAATGCATATTTTCTCAATATTCATAATAATGAACCAAGATAGGTTTACAATGAAATATATTCATAATATGATCGCATCCAATACAGCAATGTTTCAAACAAATCATAGAGAATTGACATACACATCATTAATTTAAAAAATAATATGCAGCAAGAAATTTAAACCAAATGTACCAGCATTATAAATAAATTATGTTTGAGACAAACAAAGCTGGGACAATCATGGCTGGAACCAAACATATGGTAGAAATATATTAAATTAAATCAAATAATCAATTCACTGATTACTAACAGAGCCCAATACAGTATAAATGAAGTAGGAACTAATCAGAAAAAATTAACTAGCACATAAAATGCAACCAGTGTGAATTCAAAGATAAAAGCTACTTTGAAACTATAGTCAAATATGGATAAAAAAAAACATTTGAGACTTGTAATGTGCTCAATGATTTAACTTTTCACAGATAGCAACCATTTAATGGTTGTTTTGATTGTCTCTCCAGATATCACCTCAAATGTCCGATTAGGAACTTCCTGTCAAATTATTATAACTAACACACATATATTTATTGGACTTGAGGAATAACTGAAAGAATCTAGTTGCACAATGCCGGTTTTTAAATTCTGTAATCTTCACAAATATAAAAATGAGCATTCTAACTGGAGAAAGAGAATATTATTTCTATTGCTTATGCAACTTATTTTAAGTACAGTTGTATCATAATTAAAGATCTATTAAAAAAAAACTTCAGATGCTACAAGCCTTTCTGGAAAAATACCAATTGTAACAATTGTAAGTTAATAAAAAGATAATGCAATGAAAATTTTCTTTTGTAGGTAAAGCAGTCAGGAATTGGAATACATTTCCAAGGGAAGAACACTAAATAAATGCTGAAAGAAGTTAAGAGTAAAGTTTGTAAAGGGCAAAAGTAGATAAGTGGGAGATTTTACACTCGAAGCACATAAGATATTTAAAAAAATAATAAGAATGGGATAAAAAGAGGACTGGAGAAATTGCAACTGTAGCATGAGCTCCATCACAACTGATTTAAAGTATTAAAAACCAACCAGCCAAAAAATTTAAAAAAAAAAAAACAAAAACAAATCCCGCACATTTATCACAAAAAATAATTGTTTAACAAACATAAAAACCGCCTTCAAAAAAGGGCACTAAAATTTTAAAATAAGTTCATACCTTGCTTAGAAGAAAGTAAATTTAAATGGACAATATTTTACATTACTGTTATTTAAATTTTTACATTAATTAGTTATTTTTGGAGTCGGTGCCAGCTGTCAGATCGCGCAGATCGAATTACTGAACTTTATTTGGTGTTCGAGGCGAACCAAGAGTACGAACAAAAATTCCAAATATTTTACAGCATGTCATGAGCAGGATAGTTTTACTGCGGGAGACTGCTTAGGGAAACCAATTAACGGTATGTTATCTGTGGCTCGGCCTCGTTGGTAATCCAGGCATATCTCTGGCGCTACAATGTTAGTTGTTAGGCTGCATCATCTATATGTTTCAGTTTTGTTGAAAAATGTTTATAGAATTAATTGTAGGTAAGTAGTAACATGATTTTTTATGTATTATTGTTTGTTTTTCTTACTTTGGCTGGCACCGACTCCAAAAATAACTAATTAATGTAAAAATTTAAATAACAGTTATGTAAAATATTGTCCATTTAAATTTACTTTCTTCTAAGCAAGGTATGAAGTTATTTTAAAATTTTTAGTGCCCTTTTTTGAAGGCGGTTTTTATGTTTTTTAAACAATTATTTTATTTTTAAATTTTTAGTGGTATTATAGTTAATTTGTATTTAAATATGCCGCAGCAGTTCTCATTTTGCGAAATTCCTGGTAGCTCAGTGGTTAAAGCGAATGCATTAAAAAAAATATGTCGTTACAACAACTTTCAGAATGGGGTGAATTGGATGTCGTGTTAAGGAATGTCAGTTTACATTTTGATCCAGGCTGTGTTTCGATCTAATCATAACATCTGTTTAAGCTGCTGCTCGATAATCGAAAAATGTAACATCTGGACATTAATAAATATCACATACACAAATCTGTCTCTGGAATATATTGGTTCGTTCCGGCATCACACAGAAAATATAGATATTTAATTGGTTTTCACAACATAAAAGCTCGGGGTCCAAGTTGAAATCTGACGTACATGTTAAGACATTAGGACACATACATTTTATATATATTCTGCAATGACTTGAAAATAGCTTAATTGATTTTGACGGTACTTAAAACTGTGGATTTTGTAAAGAACATTGGAAATTATAAATGATGGGAGTAAAGGAGAAGAGGGATTGGGCTTTTGTATACCAAATGTAGACTGTTTTTTCTGATTGATTTAAAGAATACATTTGTAAATTTCTGTTGATATCATATAAAAATTTTAGGTTTGTTTAAAAAAATAATTAAGGGGTGTGGAGGTGAATAGTAGTTTGGTTTTTGCTGAGGTAGTGTGGACAGTATTTTTCTCTTTGTTTTAAAGTATACATGTGCAAAGTTCCACCGAAACCAGATAAAAACTGTAGCTTTGTGTAAAGAACATTTACAAAAATTAAATGGGGTAAGGGAGTGAGCGGTGAGGGTTTTGTAAACAGAATGTTTCTCTTTGTACCTAAGTATACATTTGTAGTGTTCCATCGAAATCTGATGAAAATGGTAGGTATCTATAAAGAACATTGGAAATTAGGAAGGGTGGGGATAGAAGGGAAGAGGGGTTGGGCTTCTGCAACCTAATTTAAACCCAATTTTTATGTATTTTTTAAAGTATACATGTGCAAATTTTCTTCAGAATAAGATAGAAACTGTGCTTTGTGTAGATTAAAGGGGTGGAAAGGGGAAGAGAGGTTTGACTTCTCTAAACCAAATGCAGACAGTATTTTTTTGTTTGTTTTGAAGTATACATGTGCATACTTCCTTCAGAATCAGATAGAAACGGTAACTTTATATAATGATCATTGACAGTATTTAAAGGGGTAGAAAGGGGAATGGGGTTTGTGTTTTTGTCAAAGTAATGTGAGTAGTATGTTTCTTTTTCTATTTGCTTTAAAGTATACACATGCGAAGTTCCACTGAAATCGGATTAAAATGTGGGTTTGTACAAATATTAAGGGATGTAAACAGGAAGCTAGGGTAGGTTTTTTTTTAATTTTTTGGTCAAATCTTCTCCATAAAAAAAAATAGATATATGTGCCAACTTTCATACAGATCGGTCAAATAGTGTCAACTGTAGCTTTTCAAAAAGAAAATTGACCAAAGTCAAGGGGCGGAAATGGGGAAAGGGTTTCAGTTTTGTAAACCAAAAGCTGACATTATTTTTCTCTTTGTTTTACTGTAAAAGTTTGCTAAGTTCTATCTAAACTGGATAAAAACTGTGGGTTTGTATAAAAATTAAACTGTTTAATGGCGAGTGGTGGTGGTTTTTTGATCTTTTGGTCAGAAACCATCCTCGTGAAAAAATACATATAAGCGCCAACTTTCATGGTAATAGGTCAAACGGTGGCGACTGTAGCTTTTTATAAAAAACATTGACAAATATTAAGGGGTTGGTAGGAGGGAGAGGGGTTGAGCTTTGGCAGACCAAATGTTGACAAGATTTTTCTGTTTGTTTGAAAGTATACATTGGCAAAGTTCAATCAAAATCAAATATGAAATATAGGTTTGTATAAAATTAAGGTGTGTAATGGGGGAGATGGGGTGGCTTTTTTTATTTTTTGGTCATAAACCTAGTCCATGTAATATTACATGTATATGACAACTTTAATGGAGATCAGTTAAATGATGTCGACTACAGTATTGTATAAATAACATTGGTAAAAATTAAGGGATGGATAGGGTGAGAGGGGTTCAGTTTTTTCAAACCAAATGTTGACAGCATTTTTCTCTTTATTTTTGACTATACATGTCCAAAGTTCCATTGAAATCGGATAAAAAATGTGGGTTTGTATAAAAATTAAGGGGTGTAAAGGGAGAGTGGGGTGTTTTTTATTATTTTTTTGGGTCAGAAACCTTTTCCATGAAAAATTACACGTATATGCCAACTTTAATGGACATCAGTTAAATGGTTTCGACTTAAGCTTTGTATAAAGAACATTGGCAAAAATTAAGGGGTAGATAGGGGGAGAGGGGTTTGATTTTTTCAAACCAAAAGTTGACAGTATTTTTCTGTTTATTTTTTACTATACATTTCCAAAGTTCCATCAAAATCGGATAAAAAGTGTGGGTTTGTATAAAAGTTAAGGGGTATAAAGGGGTAGAAGGGGTCGTTTCTCAATTAAATTCATATGGGACCACTTTGAAGGTATACTCTATCCCCTATAAAAATTTCATTTAAATTGGTTCAAAATTGGCGAAGATATCGCTGAACATACATCCAAAAAAAAAAAATCAGACGAATTGAGAACCTCCTCCTTTTTTTGAAGTCGGTTAAAAATCGTGGGATGATGTTTACTGCCAAAATTAATTAAGTCTGATATTTAATTATTGTAAATAGCTTGCATTTCATTAATAAGATACACCTATGGTTAACAATTATATATCAAATTACGGTGAAGGGCAATTCGATATGTCAATAGCAGAAGGTGGGAATGTTCCAAAGACTCCAAAAATTTCTAGCAGTTCCTACCTCTTCTGGCAAAGTTTAATTTGTGTGCCTAAAGCATGCCATAAACTTTCCTCAATTTAGTTCCCCAATAAAAAATTTTAACTGACGGTTGCCTATATCTTGAATAAAAACATTCAAGGCTAGAGATTTTCTCAGCATTTTATACACATAAAATTTTCTGAGGTCACTAGCTAAGCAAGCCTGTCTGTGAAACGTGATATTTCAGTGGTCTGCCGCCATGACAATGGTGGCAGAGGTTATGACCACCAAAAGTCACGTTTTGCAAAATGGACTCGCTCGTCTAGTTACCCAAGAGAATTTTATCTACGAATACATACACTTTGCTATAACTGGAAAAGAAATGCCGTTTCAGCTTCCATGTATAGGTATTTCACAAATATAGTGAATCTGACAAAGTACTGTCATCACAAAAATATAATGGTGCAAATTCGTTCAAAAGCTTGGTGAACTCAATTGTGCAAACACTAATGTTAATTGGTGGACTTTTTACTCAACGGAGTTAAGATTAAACAATCCCATTCTTGAATTCATTTCAAATACATTTTAGTGTATCTGACAGAAAAAATAATCTAACCTGCTGGACTGGACTCTGTGCCTGAAAGAGGATGCGTCGTCCTAGCAATTCTCCAAATATACAGCCCACACTCCAGACATCAACAGCAGCCGAATAGTGGCGTGCTCCCATCAGGATCTCTGGGGCACGATAATACTGCGTCACCACCTCCTGTGTCATGTGCTTCGACTGATCTGGCTCTTCCACACGTGCTAGCCCAAAATCACAAATCTGAAATCATCACAATAACAGTTCAATCCTCCTCCATACATCAAGGATGGTATTCCGAGTTGGTAACATTAAATGCAATCTAATGGAACAATTGCCAAGAATAGTCAGTTTATTAGGTACACAGTTAAAACGGCTGACAGGACACATTGGGCAGGTAGTAGGAAAAGGTTACAAAACATTGTTTGATGGTGGTGTAATTTGGGACCCACATTTTGGGTATCAAATACAGAAGTTGAAGAGGGTGCAAAAGGAGAGCCTGTAGATTCAACACTCTGGAAATTACCACAATACTCAGTAACTGATGTAATACAGGACATGGATTGGCAGTCATAGGAAGACAGGAGGAGGGTATACAGTGTGCTGGTAGTGTACAACGTGTATTTTGCTCATAAGGCTTGGAAAGATATTGGTCGAAGAATTAGGAGCAGGGCATGGAAGGGAAAAGATGACCATAAGCACAACCTGGCACACTATTTCATGAATGAGGATGTGGGGAAAATTTTCTTTTTATGGTTATGGAACCTGGGATTTGAATAAATTACCAACAGAAGGGATGAATGATTTACCAAGAACACTGAAAGAATAAAATATTCATAGAGGGCATATGTCGATCCATGGGGGAATTTACAAAGGATACATAACAAAATAATAATAAAGGGGGTAAATAGACAACTTGTGAAATAGCCACCCGAGCATGTGATATATTGCAATTGGATTAAATTTATATTTATAGGTAAATTTCTAAATGTTCAGTATCTGAACAACCGCTGCACATTGTAAGACATTAACATGGCATAAGTCACCTACAAACGTGGGTAATCGATCCATTCACAACAACTTTCCCATTAACAACAGAAGTAGCGTAATAATGATATGGTGTAAGGGGACCAAATAAACCCCAGTAATATTCAGTAATAACGAAATGAATTTAATTTGCTTCTAAGATGCACAGCTGGTGAGATAACATGAGCTGACGTGCACTGATATCAGCAGGTAGGCGCTCGCAGCAGCGAGTTGCAGGCAGTCGGCCTTGGAGAGTCTAACTTAATGTACAGATGTAATACACAGTTCGCCATTTACTACCAGCAGTACCACTTTGTACCCCATTTTGGCAACTGGAGTCTAAATTCAATATAGCGGGGGTACAGCTAACATACTGCGTGAGACAGGAGTTACGTTCTGTGTTTGTGAAACAGTCAGTGTATAAATAACCACTATAAACCTGAATTGTGCTGTAGCTTCTGTTTCTTTATGTGTACTATCAGGCTCATAATACACAATCCAAAAATAACTTACACAACCTTTCTATCAAAAATATAACGTCTATAAGAGACAACAGTTGCTTTCAACAGCCATATGTCCACGCAGTCTGGCAATACTGCGTCATCAACAATTGCCTGGTGTCAAGACAGAAGACCGTCAACCTGACAAGAAGAAAGTACTATCGGACAGGTTAGTGATATCACATCCGATAGACAATCAATCAATAACCACTCGGCCACCCAAACAAACTCTGGCATCATTTGCGTGACTCAAACCCTGCACCACACGCACCAACATAGTTCAATTACAATGGTTCTGTCAGACAAACTTGAAGTAAATTCATAACTTATAGTATTCCACCATTCTGATTAAATCAATATAGAAAAATGATTATTTGAAAATTGCTGAAAAATCTGTTATTGAGATAATTTTACAAAGGGTGACTGCCAGAGTACTGGAGTACTAGTTGAAACTAAGCCTTTTATGAAACAGACTGGAAATTGTCATCAATTACCTGACAGTATGGTTTGAAATTGCACAAATGAAAACATGAAATTTTATTACTGAAGATGAAAATATGAAGTATATGTACAGCAATTCCACCCAACATCAAAATTCTTAATTTATTCACAATTATTTGACCTTACCATACTATCAACTGAAAATTGTCTATATTGGTATCACAGCTAGATAAAATAAATACAAAAATCAGAAAGAAAAAATAACACATGAAATCCATTTTGAAACATATAAAAACAACTTAATAGCAAGACAGCCTGAATATGGACAAGGGTAATAATACAAACCCATCATTTAACCAAGTGTGGTAAAAGATGAAAAAATATATATTCAAGCAAGCTATAAGTCATAAAGGCGAACATTCATAATTTCACATAGCTGCAAATATCATAGGAGAAAACACTATAAATATGCATTCACCACTAATTATCGCACATCATTTTTGAAACACAGAAACACTAGGATTATAACTTGAGGCAGCATTAGTTAAATGCTGCCTGGACCAGTGCAAGAGGTTATACAATACCAACATGCTCTTTGCAATAGATTGTGTCACCAATTTAAAAAACTCTAAGTGCGAGTGAAGCATTGCACAGTGAAGGTTCTGTACTTTTACAATCTTAACATATGGTAGGTGACAGACTGCATTCACTTTGTAGAAGAACCAATGCTTCATATATTTTTAGGTTAGACAATTGTACCATTTCTCCACTCCCATTGCTAGTGCAATCATTCAGTTTCAATCAAATTTATTATAGGTTGTACCTATAGGAACTATATAGATAATCCTAAAACCAACCACAGTGAAAATTAATGTTAAATTATTGGGTTCTGCAATAGATTTACATGTTGCTACTTGGAATGCAACAGGTGTATTGCATAAAGAAGAGGAGTGGAAAAACGAGTTAAATACAGAAACTATATATTCATGCCTCATAACAAAAGCAAAGAAAAGGTTACAGAGATCATTAAAATTAAAAAGTCACATATTATTTTACAGTGTAGTACACAAAATAAAGTATCCTCAGGAGTAAGTATTTACTGAGAAAACCATTTGAAAACAGAATCCTTAACCTTAACTTTGTAGCTAGAGGACTTCCTATAATAACATGCAACCGAGCAACTAAAAAATTGAGGAAAGAAGAGTGCTGGCTTTTGTTGAAGTCTGCAACAGCAAGTAACATAACAAAACAGATTATGTGACAATAAGTGAAGATCTTAATGGACACACTGGGTGACAAATCATCTCAATGAAATATTAGGGAAAATAAGACTGAATTAAAGTAGAAAATGTATACCACCTTCATCACTTTCAATGAATTAAACACATTTTTCCTACATGAGAGTATCAATAAGTACACATTGGCAGCAAGGAGCCCAAAATCAATAAATATGTACATGCACGAGATTAAAAACCATGGCCAATAGTTTCATTTTTACTTATTGCTTCACACCTTGTATAATCAAGGTAATTAGAAGTGGGAAAAGACTGGTGGAAATAAATATGAAGAAATTTGCCATGGCCTGTTTTTAAAACAACCACTCCAGCATTCACTTGGAGTGACTTTGGGAAATCAAGGAAAATCAAATGTGAATGGCCTCCCAAACGCAAGGCCTGAGCATTACCACTCGCCCACTACTTGTACAAGTTCCAACACGTATAAATGGTGGGTATGACAACATACGCTCTGACCACTTTATAATTATTTCTCAACTTACGACAACAACAAAATATATTCATAAGACCACGACCAAATCCATACGACCAACGACAGCAAGATAGTACTAGGAAATTATACATACCAGAGAGCACAGTTGCCTACACTAATGAGCTGCAAGGATCAATGTTTAAACTTTTAAAGAATTCTGAGTCAGGACTTTATCTGAAGATCTAATTATCAATCCAAAAAAATTCTGGTCACATAATAAAGAAGTACATGGCTCTTATCCAAAATGTCAAGACATTGACCCAACTGAAGTAGAGGAACTAGATAGACAGTGTTCTCATATCATCTAATCACCTCCTGGAGCAGATGGCATGAATATGGACCTATTGAAATAAGTGTCAAAATATTCAAGATCAGATTCTTATGTGCGAGTGGAGACTTTCCCGGCGTACTGATGCAATAAAACCCTCTGGACATCTGAGAGGATTTTATTGCGTCAAATTCTTGGTTAGCATAAGTATTACTGGAAGACCTGAACTGTGCCTGAAGAATTGAAAAAAAGGAATCACATAGCCCATATTCAAGAAAGGAAATAGACAGAGCTGTAAAATAAATCAGCTTAGTAAATGTGGCCTATAACATATTTGTAAAAATAACAATGCACGGATTGAATAATCTATAAACACACATTTAGAGGAGAACAATGTGGCTTCCGGAAAGTAATATGTTCATATTGCATATTAACTATGTAACATACGAGTTGAATTTGCCTATGTGTACATTATTCACCAACTACATATAAAAAAAGAAACACACATTTGTCAGTGTGTGCCAGGAAAAATTATGGGATTTGTTTAAAAAAGGCTTTTCTTAATACACAGGAAAGTTGTACAGAGCCTGTATTATGTGACAGACATATGGATGGGTAGTAAAGCAACCAAAGTATTAAACAATGTTGCAATGTTTTCGATTTAACATTGAAAATTATTGTTACAAAAAATCATCGGATTGAACTTTGGTTTTTGTGGAAATGGATTTCAATTATGTTCTTTGTGTAGTGATGGAGTTTGAACCATTTGAAAGTTTAAGATTCAACTTAAAATCTGATCCAAAACTTTTTGTACCTTAATATTAGTTACTGTTCGCCTGCAGTGGCCAAAAAACTTACCCTCAACAATACATACCACGTTAGTGAAAAATTTACACAGCTCGGGGACATATAGAGGGCAAGACTACACAAAATTGTGACTGTTCATTTATGTCTGCAACTATAGTGAAAGGATATTGGGAGAAATCTAAACTCAATTCAGAGTTCAGAGGCTAGCATAGAATGGTTATTATTGGTGGGGATTTAAATTTACCAGTTTTCAACCAGATGAGAAAGAACATAACAGAACAGACACTTGCAAATACCTTATTAAGGGACGGAGGCTTTACACAAATGGTAGAGAAGAATACAAGGGCACAAATCATGTGGAATATCTTCCAAATAAAGCCTGATGATAACCTTGTGGGGTCTCTTTTAACTCAGGGAATAAGATCTTGATGCAATTGATGGATATTGGAGGCTTCACTAAACCAGTGGCCAAAACTGAAGGTGGAAATAGGTACAGTTATAAAAAGGCACAAATTTCAAAACTGAAGAAACATTTCAAGAGCAGGTTCAGCGTATAGAAGGAAGGCACAAGTAGAGTGCAGTTGAAGTGGGAAGAGTTCAAGGAGATAAAGGGTAAAGAATGTTTATTCCAATAGACAGAAAAGAGAGATGCAGAACCCACATACTATAACATGGACATGATATAGTTTAAAAGATTGGTGACAAGAGAACACAATTGAGTTAATAAACAGCAAGGCAGTACAGAATACTTGAAATGACTAAACAATGAATTAATAGCAGGAAAGAGAGAAGCTAAAACATAAATTTATGAAGATCACTGAATGATGTATCTAGAAATTTTTATGGCTATTTTAGAAAAACTGAGAGAAGTTATTCAGAATATTTTAGATAAGGATGGAAAGAAGTTCCTGAGTATTGGAGAATGGCGGAGATATTTAATCACTTGTTGAATCAGACCATTAGGGACTATCATCCTGGTTTGGGAGGGAGTAATTCAGAGAAGGATCTTCATCATTCAAACTAAAAAACTAAAAAATCTACAATAGATCCTGAGGAAATTAAAAAGGATTAAAGATAGGATGTGACATTGTATCTTATCTCGAATTATTATTTAAATTGAGTCTGGATACTTGCTGCTTAACAGAGGACTGGAAAAGTGTGATGGTAGTGCTGGTACATAAATAAGGGGTGAGAAATATAATCGAAAATTATAGGCCAATCAGTTTTACATCTGTAGTAGGTAAATTAATGGAAAGATTGGTCTGCAACCACATCAGAAAAATATGTGAGAAGCCTACGTGGTTTTCAAGTAGGCAACGTGGCTTTAGGCAAGGATATTCATGTGAATCTCAATTAGTGGGATATATGCAAGATATTTCGGATGAAATGGACAAGGGAGGCCAAATTGACAATTTAGCACTAGATCTTTCAAAGGCTTTTGACTGAGTGAGCCATAAAATGGTAGTAAATAAGGTAAACACTATTTGAGTGGATGAGAAAGTGACTTGCTGCGAAGAAGAATTTTTAAAAGGTAGAAAACAGACAGTTAGGGTAGGAAATGCAATATCAAAAGAAGTGGAAGTAAAAAATGGGAGTGCCACATGGTATTGGGACCATTGCAATTCATTATTCTAATGAATAATCGTATTGATCGTTTTCTATCAGAAATTAGATTGTTTGGAGATGATATAATGCTACATAAAAGGATCAAAACAGCGGAGGTCCATAAAAAAGCGTCAGGTTGATCTGGACAGGATATCTAGTTGGGTTGCTAAACATGGGATGAAGACAAATGCAAAAGACAAATGCAAAGAAGAGTCAGCTTATTAGATACACAGATAAAAAAACTAAAGGTTGATTATGATCACAAGGAGGGGAAAGAATTACTTGTTGAAGACTTGAAATGTAAATATCTTGGCATTTCATTTGATAACAAGCTTAACCCTTTAACTGCTACGGTTTTCCCGGCCGAGCCCTCGCTTAGTGCGGCTTTGTTTAGGCCTAAGCCGTTTACCTGCGCTGGAATGCCGCGTTCGACCGGACCGCTGTGTACTGAATACGTCTGGAGCGTTGTGTCTGACGTTCTTCTGCTGTCACTCTGCGATTTGAAACCGCAGATACAAAATAACTGCTGTTAATATAACATCTAAAGTTTTTCAATTTAAAGCTCCTCTAAAAGTGAATGTCTGTGTAGTCAAACATGCCGGTACTTCATATACTAAATAGATATTACAGCAACTGAAATGTTTTTAGTTTGTGAGCGTAGTAATTTATCTGGAGAGAACCTTTCCGAATACCTTTCACAAATTCTGCACAAATTTTCCAGCCTTCTTTTTGACCCGGGCTAATATATTTTTAATTTTTTTTTTTTTTTTTTTTTGTATTTCGTTTAGTTTTAGAGGCGTATAAATGTAATATAATTATTACTCTGCAGTTAACCATGGTTAGTAATTCTTTTTGTGTGATAAGACTTGAAAAATGGTACAACACACAGTGATATATTGCATGCTCTGCATTGGTTTCTCGACGCACTTTCTGTATCGAACATACAGCGCATTTACGCGTTGGCGTGCTCTTCTTTGAATTTGCAATATGAATGAAATTTGGAAAATTTCTCCCAGTAAATCCTTGACGATATTCTTTATCAGAGCGTCTTCCATTGCTAGATTCGTTCTGTTCTGTGGCATATGCTTCAACAACTTCTCTAAGGGGACGTCCATAAATTACGTGAGGTGAAATAGAGGGGGGGGGCGAAATATTACCAAGGGAGAGAGGGGGTCAACGGAAATCTCACGTGAAATTTTTTGGACTGTAGAGTTAAAAAAGAAAAGTCTACAAATGACGTGAAAGTCGTTGTATTTTCTCGAAAAGTGCAGCTTTGGAAGGTTGCGACCTAAAAAAAAAGTCTCAAGAAATTTCGAGGGAGATTTCTAAGGGGGGGGGGGCGTCCCACGGACCTGATCTTACAAGACGGGGGAGGGGGGGGGCGAGGTGTCAGGAAATCTTGAAAAATACCTCACTAAATTTAAATTTATGGATGCAACAGACGAAACTCTGCAACTGGCATTTTTCGTCCGGTTACTACTCGGTGAAGAGCGTGAGCATTTAAAATGCAGTGTTCGAGAATGTGGAAAAAGAACTTTTTAAACCACTTCATAGTGAAAATATAGTGTGAATTGATTCTCGCGTATCTGTTGGTCTAATCAGCAATAGATATCATATAATATTCCGTTAGAAATATCAGGAAAAATGACAAACTGCTGGAATGTTAACGTAATCCACACTTGTGTCCTGCAGCTTAATCGACAAGCACATGCTCTCAAATGCGTCACTAAAGCATTCTCTTTTTCCACACATTTCGCTCCCACAATCTGTAGCTTCAAACTCTGAAAAATGGTCAGTTACCACTAGCTGATGTACACAGCTCAGGAAAATTACATCTAGATCCTGTCGAAGGGTTATCACTGTCATCCATATCAAAGTGATCATATTCACTGTCGCTTCTAGTAAGAATCTCCATGATTTCTTCCGCGGTACAAACACGACGGCGTATTCGGGAGGACGATAGTTCGAATCCCCGTCCAGGCATCCAGATTTGGGTTTTCCATGGTTTCCCCAAATCACTCCAGGCGAATGCCGGGATGCTTCCTTCAAAAGGCCATAGCCCAATTCCTTCCCATTCCTTGCCCCCCATTCTTTACCATCTCTAAATACCTCACTGTTAAGAGACGTTAAGCAGTTAAAAAAAATAATGACTGTATGCCATTTTCTCAGCGAAAACTAAAAGGAAAAGAGCAACACAAATTAGATCAAGGGCCGAATGAGGAAAACAACTAACCACCCTGGGTGGAAATATGGCTTCATAGCCAGGCCGCTAAGAGGCTAGCGTGTTAACACGTCTGGAGCACAGACAGGGCGGCGAGGCGGCGCGTGTATACACGTCCAGAGCACAGACAGAGCGGCAAGGCGGCGCGTGTATACACGTCTGGAGCACCTGGGCGCAGTAGTAGCCACGCGCGTTAACACGTCTACAGCAGTCAAAGGGTTAACTTGGCAGGACACATTGGACAGGTAGTAGGAAAAGGTTTCAAAATTCTGCACTTGTTGGAAAGGGTGATGAGAGGATGTACGAGAGAAGTAAAGGAATTGGGTTCCAAAACGTCGATCAGACCATTGCTTGAATACGGTAGTGTAGTATAGGACCCACATTTTGAGTATCAAATGCAGGAGTTGGAGAGGGTGCAAAAAATAGCTGCTAGATTTGTTTCTGTAAATTACCGCAGAATGTAATCAGTAACAGATATGATAAAAGAGCTGGGATAGAATTCACCCCAAGACAGGAGGAGGGTGAAGATGGTCATGGGAGTGCACAAGGTGTACATTGATGATGAGGCGTGCAAAGATATTGGTGTAAGAATGAAACGTAATGCATGGAAGGGAAAAAATAACCATGACCACAAGCTGGCACTCAATTTCAGGGTTTAGAAAGATTCTCTTTTTTGGTAAGGGTGTCAGGGATTTAAATAAGTTAGCAAGAGAAATGACAAATAATTTACCAAAAATTCTGAAAGAATTTTAAGTTGAAATTTGTAGAGGGCAAAAGTAGCAGAGTGCAGGAAACGGGTGGGAAAAGATGGTTGTTTAGGGAAATTGCCACAAAGTGTACATTCCATTGCAATTAAATTAAACTAAACTCTTTACTACATTTGATTAATGTAAGTTTTATAAGATTAGTACAAATTTTTAATTGGTGGCATTTTTACATATCAATATCTAATTCTTATTACTCGCTTCTGTGTGCCGAATATTTTATTCCCAGGAGTTGAAATGCCCCCAGTGAAATAAACTAATTTCTTCATACTCAACTTTGTAAATTACAAATGAGACTATACCCAATCACCTTAATAAGCTATAGACCAGTACCCTCCAATTTAAATTACGATCAATATGCATACCTAGAAATTGTGCACTCTCTTCCTGTTGAATATAGTGTTCTCAAGTTGTACATCAATGTCTCGTCTTAATCTTTGTGACTTACTGAATTTCACATGTAGAGTTTAATGAAAATTTAAGGACAAGCCATTAGATGTGAGCCAGTTATTAATACTATCAAAAATGTTACTGTATATATGTTTAGTAGAGCAATCTTGAGAATTTTTAATTTCTATGCACATTGCAAAAAAAAGACAGTATTCAGCTGCAACTCCTGGTGTTGTGCAGAAAAGATGGCTTCCAGACATGGCATTTATTCTGCCGCCATCTGTTAATTGGTTTAGTTTGTCATATCTCCAATCTATCACCTCAATGTGAAAGGACTGCACTGTTGCTGAATGTGAAAGAGAGTTCTAAATGTTTTCTGTGTAAAATTTTTAGTATATCTTTCCTCACATAAAGTGATATTATTCCATTAGTTAGCCATAACTTTTTGGCTACATGCTGGGTGTGGATGAGCAGCTACTTCCTTTACATTGACGTATTTTGGAATTACATTACTGATTTTCACTAAAAAAAAAATTTGTTAGCTACATGACCTGACTATAGAAATTAGTTATCATATTTGTGTTTAAGCCAAATATTTGTAATAGTATAAACTGATCATGCTATATAAGTTTAAAGGGGTACAGAACATTTATTTAATCAAGAGAGAAGAAAAATCTTTGGTTTTCTGTTTCAACGGATAGTTATAGGAGGAGGAATGAAGATATTTGAATGTTGGAAGAATGACTGAAAATCGATTTTGGTGGTCTGAAGTAGCCTCTTGTAGTATTTGAAAAGCATGAAGAAGTACAATTTCAGAAGTAAATTGTTGTTAATATTTTAATGAAGACATATGTTTTGAGATCCAACAAAAGATAAGTAATCAATAATAGTTGTCAAATTGTAAAAATGGAATAAACCATTTAATTTCAACTTTATAAAAGCATCGGAGTTTATTAGAAAATAGAAGGGCAGAATATATAATTGTTTCATTAATTGTAAACTAAAATATTGAGATTACTATTTTCAGGTAATTTACATCATTTGCGGTAAACCTGGAATCGGACATATAGATGACTCATGTGGGCCTGTAGAAGAAATCTGATACCGCAGAAAAGAAAAATACAATTTGTTTGTACTAATGAAACTATAAAGGGGAAGTCCATAATATTGTACATGGTATCCTTACCTTTTCACCATAGATCTGTACAGTTTTGATTTTTTTAGATGCTGAAAGTGTTTGTTGCAAATGCTTGGCAGGCATGGATCAATATAATATTGAAGGCTGTTGAATTAAATTTTACTGTTACTAAACAACTGTTTAAGATTTATTGATTACAAGATTCTTTTGGTTCAATAAACAGAGAAACTGTTAGCTAAGCCCTACTGAAGGGACCACCCAATGCATATGAGGAAAAAAGGAAAGTATGTACTAAACTATAAATAATCAGCAAGTAAAATCAAAAACATTTCATTCCAAGGCAGTAAAAATAGAAGTGTGAGAACACAGAGCATTAAGGTTTAACTGGGGTAAATATCTGTTACAACCAATAAAAGTAACAAAAAATACGGAAAATGACTCATCACCAACCAAAGTTAAACACTGCGACGAGTGAAAAACATAAGTGACAAATAAAACATATACAATATATCAGTTTTACACCTTACTCATGTGAGTGGGAATGAGCCATATGGTTCTGGTATGCAATAAGGTGCACGAATATGGTGTAAATCAGAAATATTGTATTTCTTCCCCCACCCCTCCCCCTCATGATGTGTTTTCCACTCAACGCAGCCTTCAACGAGTGGTAAATCATATTCCGTATTGTTATTTATATTGCCTAAAAGTCATTTCCTTTTTCCTTAGTATTATAACCAATAAAATTAGAGCTGACAGCACTACACCAATTAAATTAAACATTTTTAAAAGTGAAAATTTGACTCTTGGAGGCATTCGGATGGTCATAATAAAGACTTTGTAACATAACAGTAGCATTCCGCCGCTCCGAAGTGAGCGCATGACTACATTGTTTAAAGTCAGTCGTTATCGAGGTATGGTAGCGAACGGCTCGCGTCGCGTAATGTGAGACGCTATACTAACTGTGCGGGTGTAGCAAGAAGTAAGAAGAAGAATGAACTAGTTTAACCATTGCGACGTATGTTTTAAATTGATTTGAACAGTGTGTTGAGATACCAGAACAGTGAAGTGTGGCATCGAAAGTAATTTAGTGTGGACTGATTTGGATTAAAAAACTTTCCTTTTTTTCTAAGAATCTTGCAATCGACGGATTACGAAGTTTCAATAGCCTTATCATCTAAATTCTGATAGTGGCCAACTGGTTCGATGTGTACTTTATTCTAATAAATGTGTGGAGAACCGATTTTCATTACTTAATACTTGAAGATTTCTCTTAATTAGTTATCCTCACACTTTTATCGGACTGGTTTGGACCCTATCTGGCGACCGGCGGCGACTACGAACTCATTTATCCGGCTTCTGGTGCTGTATGTTAGTAATTAAAACTTTAGCAAGCACGAAGTTCGGTCTACAGTATCATGTCAACCCCAAGAAAGATATAGTCTTACATGTCGACGAGTGACAGGACTGTGTGGTAGAAATTAGTACTAGGAGGAGAGAAAATTTTTCTCGAATCCTAGGAAAACACACAAAAGAAAAAAAAAAGGAAAACTAGTGATATCAAGACGACGACAATCGAAACAGGTGTCGACAATATCCAAAGGTGCGGAAGAACTCCCACTCGACGAAGGCAGCGCGGCTGGTCAAGGAGCAGCGGGGAAGATATTCTACATTGTTCGGTGCGGAGCTGGGCAGCCGAGACGACGAAGGCGGGAGAAAGAAGAATCGTCGTGCAGAGTCTCCGAAAGCTAAGAACGCGCTGTGCGCTGCTTGTTTGGCTATTTTTGAAGGCTTAAATCCTTTCCTAATTTTTTCCTGATAATTTTCCTTTTTTTCTGTGAAATATCGAGGAAGAAAATCGGACAAGATTTTTCTCTCCTAACTCGACAATACATTTTACTCTCCTTTGTCATCAGGGATGACAGAAGCAATTATTTAAATTCCACCTGTAGTTATGCCTATAGAACAACCTTTTGTTTCCTTTTTTCTTTAAATGGCATGCTTAGCTAGATAGCTTGCAGCAGCTGGCGCTTCGTGTATAACGGCGTTGTTGTGGTCTGGTTGTCTGATTCGCGGGAAGCGAATTTACAATATTTTTTGATCCAGTTTTCTGTGTAAAATTTATAATTATGCCGGGTACGGAAGGAGACGCTAGTCTAAGTCTCACTGAGGTGGTGGAAATCCTGAGAGCGGAAATGCGCTCACTAAAGTCAGATATGAGTACGAATATTGAAAGCTTAAATTCCAAGTTTGAAAATTTAAACACAAATTCTGAGATTCAAAATTCCAAGTTGGAAAACCTAAAGTCAGACCTTAAGTCAGATATTAATATAAATACTGAGACCCTAAATTCAAAATTTGCAAACTTAAATTCAGACCTTAAGTCAAGCACTGAAATCCTCCATGATAAATTTGAAAAGTTAGATTCAGATCTTAAGTTAAGTACTCAAACCTTTGATTCCAAGCTCGATAATCTAAAAGCTGAGCTAAAGTCTGACGCGGAAATGTTACATTCTAAGTCTCTGAATGAACACAAATCCCAAATAGCAGAATTACGTAAGGATATGGAAGAGTATCGTGCTTTGTGTAATATGCGAGCGGAGGACTTAGCAACCCAGTTTTCCGATTTAAAACAAGAGTTAAAGGGTGAAACTAATAGTTTGCGCCAGGAAACCGACGCCTTGCAAGAACAGTATGCACAGTTACAAGAAAAAAGCGATAGTCATTGCCACCGTATAAAGACGATCGAAGGACAGTTCCAAACATTGCAAGAAGGTACCCGACAGGGCTATGCGGAAGTGAAATTTGGGATGAAAGAGATAACTGCGGAGGTGGAACAGCTGGATGAGAAGTTGGAGAAATTAAAAGTGTCAACTGCCGTATTTGTGGATGAGAGAATGAAGGTACAGGCGCCGCTAATTATAAAGCAAGAAGTATTAAAACAAGTGCCGGGTGTAGTGAGAGAAGAATTCTGTAAATACAAAGAAACCGGAAAGGGCACCGTAATTCCTGTTCAATGCTACGACGAAAAGATTGATTGGGAAGAATTTTCGGACCGAAATGGCATCCATCCTGTAAAGTTTATTAAAAATTTCGAAAATTTTCCACCTTTTATGGCTGCTAGTGAGGAGAAGAAAATTAATATGGTAATAAAACATTTAAGAGCAGGACCCCGACTGTGGGCAGAGCAATTAGAGGAGGAATTTTCATCTTTCGAGCAGTTCAAAGAAGATTTTTTGAATCTTTACTGGTCGGCAGAACGGCAGATCGCCGTGAAATCAGAATTAATGTGCGGTGACCGATATGATCCGAGAAGAGGATCGCAAACCGATTTTTTCATGCGGTGCTATGCATCTTGCCGATACTTAGACCAGCCTCATAGTGAAGAAGAGTATGTACGAATGATTGCGGCTAGGTTACCGGAACAGACACAGCTAATACTTACTAGCCACAAGATCCGCTCCATAAAGGATGCTGTAGATATGCTGGGAAGATTAGATGTACAAGAGCAAAGAATATACAGAACAAGATACCAGGGACAACATAACACTAATCATTTTCAAAATAACGGATCCCGACAGGAAAACCACCGAAGACAAGGGAATAGAAATTTTCGGCAAGAACCGGAAAACTCATGCCGGCAAGATGGAATTCAAAAGGAAAACATAGAGGAAGGAAAATCTCATAGGCGGTTCCAGAATCACAACTACCGACTGCAAAATGAAGAACCGAGGGTAGCCGTGGTTTCAGAAGACAATACCAGACATTTAAACTAGTGCCTGCCACTGAGAAGGCTTCGCCAGCGGCGGAGGCAGAAAAGAGGCCGAATACAGCGAAAATATTACAAGTAAAAGAAGAAAAAATAGGCTTGAGGAAAAAGAAGAATCAACCAGAAATATGTCTGTATGATACAGTATTTAATAACGAGGCTGAAGAGGAACTGACAAGATACGAGAACATTTTATTGACCAGTACCAGTGGAGAATTGAGAGCGGATAAACTAGAAGATTTTAAGGAAGGCAATATGGAAATTGAGAATGACGAGTACCAGAAGACTGAAATTAAGTTGATAGAAATCGATGTATCCGGAGAAGAAACAAATAGCGGTAAAGCGAGCCGGGAAGTAATTGAAATGACACCCCAGCAATATGTCAAGAATAACAGAAGCATGCGCGCGCGTGACAGCAACCAGCGCTCGCGCAACAGTCAATGCGTAAGCACTATAGTAACCTGTGCCAAAAATAAGTTAAAGTGTGCGGCAGCCACGGGCGCAGTAAACAAAGACGGCGGAACATTTTTATCGACTGAAGAGTATTATGGAGATAATAAGTCAATACCAATGGACTGCGGAGTATATGAAGAAGATGACTGGAAATTAAAGCAACCGCAGATACGTAAAGAAAAGAAGAGAATCGACCGGAAATATATCAAATGGAAAGCTAACGTGACAGGGGTGGAGATGAGCCCTTCATCTATGGATGTTGGACGAGGATGTCTACTCACTCCGCAATGGTCACGAATAGGGGACACCCTTTATTCCTTCTTTTTCCTTGTATGGCGTATGCCAATTACCTCATCGCTGCGGCGAACAAATCTTTAATTTTTTTTTTCCGGCTAAAGCCAGTAAACTAAATCCACATTTCCACTCTCGTACCCTGCCTGAAAAATGCCAAAGCAGCAGCAGCAACAACAGTAGGCTTTGTGTAGTGCAGTGTAGTGCGTGAAGTGCTTCGACAAAAGTCGTATAGAGGTTAATGACCTCTACCAGTGTCGCAACCGAGGACTCCACCCATAGAGACTACGGTAGAAGCGGAAATATTATTTTTGTCATGTTGTGTATATATGTTCTTTCTTTTCAGTTTTATTTTCGTGAGAGTTGACAGTCTATTTGAGAACTGTGACCACGAAAACTATAACAATTTCATGTGGTTCCTTCCTGTATTTTCTTTTTTTTTAATATGTTTTATTGATGTTTGTGTGCCTGTTTTTTTTTATTTCAATATGTTAAATGGCTTTGTGTATCTTATGTTAGTAGGTTGGCCACACTCGAGAGTTTGAAACTTGGTATTTGTAAATGTTCTTTTTTTTATTGTAATGATAATTCTTCAGTTTTTTTGGAAAAGAACCTGAACAATTATCACAAATTGGCAGTTGGGGAATGTAACATAACAGTAGCATTCCGCCGCTCCGAAGTGAGCGCATGACTACATTGTTTAAAGTCAGTCGTTATCGAGGTATGGTAGCGAACGGCTCGCGTCGCGTAATGTGAGACGCTATACTAACTGTGCGGGTGTAGCAAGAAGAAGAATGAACTAGTTTAACCATTGCGACGTATGTTTTAAATTGATTTGAACAGTGTGTTGAGATACCAGAACAGTGAAGTGTGGCATCGAAAGTAATTTAGTGTGGACTGATTTGGATTAAAAACTTTCCTTTTTTTCTAAGAATCTTGCAATCGACGGATTACGAAGTTTCAATAGCCTTATCATCTAAATTCTGATAGTGGCCAACTGGTTCGATGTGTACTTTATTCTAATAAATGTGTGGAGAACCGATTTTCATTACTTAATACTTGAAGATTTCTCTTAATTAGTTATCCTCACACTTTTATCGGACTGGTTTGGACCCTATCTGGCGACCGGCGGCGACTACGAACTCATTTATCCGGCTTCTGGTGCTGTATGTTAGTAATTAAAACTTTAGCAAGCACGAAGTTCGGTCTACAATAAGTATCATGTCAACCCCAAGAAAGGCAATAGTCTTACAGACTTGGTGATTTAAAAATATAATCTCTATCATGTTACAGTTACAACGTTGTATATACACTGAATGATAGTGACTTAAACAAATTATTTGAATAGTTCGTATTAAACGTGACAGTAAACACTGTACACTACCTGCACAGAATAAGACAGTTAAACATACCTTATTACTCCAACAAAACCAGTATTGAAGGGAGTAGAAACAAAATTCCTAAGTTATATAGGCAAGAAAAAATTGTTTAGGTAAATTTGAGCCGGATATAAATATTATACTTTAAACTAATGGTGCGTGCACTGAATGAAAAAATCTACAGTATAAACAGAAAAATCAGTAAGACAATGATTAATCAATGACTGAAGAAATGAGTGAGATTCTAAATGGAGATTGTTTACATCTTCTGAATGCTGACGAGATAAGCATCAATGTTTTCAGTTGAACCACAGTGCAAGCATGGGTAAAAAATTAACTGTTATTCAGAAGTAAAATGCTGTTTTGTTTTGGATAAAAAAAAAAAGGATACATTTTACATAGTTATATACACTTCTGTATTATTAGAGTGCAAATCTAGGAATAATGACAAAATTGTGCATTTGTTCATGCTGGCATTACGATTTTGTCAGAATCATGAGAAATTTTTGTGCATTTCTCTAACCTATTACTACTGCTACTATTACTGGATTTATAGAGTATTAGGACAACCATATCACGTGTTGGATTGACCTTGATTGAAAATTATATCTATGCTATGTTACAACCTCGATTTTATATTTTGCATACCTTGAGAACACAGTTGCTGTTAACAAGAAGGTTCCCAGGCTTGATGTCTCTGTGCAGTATTCGTGCAGAATGGAGATACTTCAGACCTGAAAACAGATCACACAAAACTGATCAAACCCGAAACTATTAAGGCATTAGTGTTTTAATTTTGTTAAGCATAAAAATTAAACATAATACAAAAAATGTTTGCCAGTTGATATGTGATCCTATAAAGACGTACTGTAATACCTAGTTCAAAACAAAGCAGCCTTTATTAAAGATGTAGATTGTATGAAAATTTCAGGCAGTGGTTTTCAACCAGTGGTTCCCATACTTTAAAATTTCCCTTTGAAGTTTCATAATATTATTATTCATTTAATTAATAAATATTAAGTGTTTTCAATATATAACTCAATTTTTATATTTCACTAAGGTGTTTCTGTAGGAATTCCAAACATGGTTATAATGGCACATTACGGCATATTCAAATATGTAAATACAGACATAGGTAAAATTGTGCACATTAAAGTTAGTGGTCTGAATTATTATTTTTTACATTTTATTGGTCCTCAAGTTGGAAAAGGTTGGGAAACTATTATAATGCATTTAATGAAGTTAGTTATTTTATTGTTGTGAGTAAGGACCATTTATTCTAATATTTTTTTATTTATTTTTTTTACTTACGGCTTTATGCCTTGTCGAGGTCATTAGAGGCGGGATGGGATTGGGGACAAGGAACGGGAGGGAATTCGGTTGTGGCCTTTTGAAGGAAGGATCCCGGCATTCACCTGGAGTGATTTGGGGAAACCATGGAATACCGAAATCTGGAAGCCCGGAAGGGGATTCTGTTGTTGATCTACGATCAAAAGTTAAGCTGTTTGCACATGACAATATTGAACAGTTGCATTCATTCAGAGAAGAGTGAGAGAAAATGTAAACAGATCTAGGCAGGATATCTAGTTAAGTGGATGTGCATAGAATGAAGATAAATGCCCAGAATAGCCAAATTATTGGGTATGCAGAAAGGATAAAGAAGTTTTGTACAATTATTCAGTGGAAAGGGAAATTGCTTGTTGAAACAATAAAACGTAAATACTTGGTAATGAGCATACTGGGGAAGTTGTTGGTAAACAGTTTACAATACTGCAGCTGTTGGAGATGTACTAGAGAAGTAAGAGATGTCTTGCAACACTCTATTCAGACTCTTGCAAAAGCATTGCGGGATGATGTATGACCCACATTAAGAGTATCAAATACTGGAGTTGGAAATCATTAAAAAAAATTGATTGGGAGTAATTGCAGAACAAAGGCCCGTGAAGGAAATTGTGTTTACAATATTTTTTTATTATTGTTACTAATTGTGACTGAGCTGATTTCCCAGTAGCAGTTTCCCTACTCACATACTTATGATTCATACATATTTTAGCTTAAGATTCTTTACAGGCCGTGTTTCTCAACCTATGATCCACGAAGATGGGACAGGTGGTCCACAGGAACAATATTAAAAAAGTAGTTCTAACTGAATTAAAAATATAATAAAAATAGATTAATAAAAAAATCCTATAAAATGTGTACTGTACTCGTACTGTATAAAGCTGCTATAAGCAAGCACATGCTATAAGCCAAACTTTCCCAAAAGCCACGAATATTTCAACAATCAGCAAAAATCTGATATGATCGTATTGTTAATATAATAGTTTGTTCACTAAATATGTTGGCATCAAACAGAGCGGCGTTCCTTTGAGGATTGAGATAATTATCGTTTTATGACTTCCTTATCACAGGCGCAAGTCTTCCAGGACAGCCGTACATGACTAATACCCCTCAGACTAAACGATTTTGAGGTAAAGATGGGTATAGATCGTCAGTAGATCTGTAAGCGAATTGTCGCCGGCGTACGAGTTCTATCACAATTAATTAATAATGCTGAAATGCTACACAAAAGCAGAACGCCTATGTTAAATACAAATTAAACTGCCAAGTTGTCATATTAATGACAGGAGGAAGGCTAGGTGCACGTTGTATGAAATAAGCCTTTCGTGTGGGATGTCCAGGTTGCTAGATCCTCTCCCCCCCCCCCCAACAGCTGCTCGCCAGACAGATGGCTCACGTGTGCGGAAGCCATATCAACCAATTTCAAGGGGGTTACGCCGGCCAGACGTCTGGACACAGCACGGAACAATATCGCACATTCAACCACTTCACAACTGTCAAATCAAAGGCCACAGGTAAAAGGAATACTTTAATTTCTTGAAGAGAGGAATTAAGCAGATATAGAGGTTTTATGCTAGTGGTTTTTCTTGTGGGTTTTTCTTTCTTTCGTCTAAAATAGCTAAAATAAAAATTGTTTCGGCACACATGTTTAGATTTATTAAATCATCTTCGTTGCCCTAAAACAAAGTCATGTACGTATTTTTAATACTGAAATTCGGTGTTCCTATTAATAATAATATTGTCATTTGTTCTTAAATGTTAGTTATAACTATTTCCAGTACAGAAAAGTTCCATATCAATCTTGTATTCCACTTCTTGTGTTTCACACACTATAATATACGGGTGCACCAAACATTTTTCATTTTGTTAATCACAAAAACAGAGTGAAACAAAAGGCAAGGGGAACACAATACTGACATGGGACGTTTCCGTATTGGAACGTATTAATAAAATTAGAACTGTAAGTAATCTGGAAATCGCTCCAACATTTCAGAAGAAATTATTATTGTTATTATTTACAGAAAAACTTTATTTCAGTATCAATAATATTTAAGTTACTTGTTTTTATGGGGGGGCTGCACCACTTTCGGGACCTACCCCAAAACTGGTTCTAACCTGTTGAAATTTGATCCAGCCGCTTGATCAATATGTCCTCTTCACGTTTTGTGCTCTTGCTTTGCAGGTAACTTGCCAGAAATTTGATTAAAAATGCTGAAATATGACGGCGACGCACAGACATTAGATGCCGCCAGCGTTGTAAATATCAGTGACAGTCTCTTAAAATGTTGGTTTAATCCTTTGTTGTAATGTTTTATTACAGTTTCAGCTTTTTTCCTTTGTAAAAAAGTCGTACAAAATTGACAAATAGACAATTATTTATCCGAATTGTAATACGGTGATGCCCGCCATCTTTTACCGAAATGAGGAATCAGAGATAATCCACTGCTTCCGTTATAAATAAATACGCCATTTCCGTGATGGATGCCACAAACAAAAAAATATTTAAAAAATTTTTTCTCTTGGTGTAGGCCGCATTTCAACACAACCACGATTTCTATGACAAAACGAAACTGTTAGGTTGATATGATCCCTTTACCGATAATTTTTATGTCATTTTTGCAGTGCTGACAGCATTTCTCAGTTGCTCAGCCTCTCATATTTCGGCATTTTTAATTAAATTTCTGGCAACTTTTCCGCAAAGCAAGAGCACAAAACGTAAAGAGAACATGTTAACGAAGCAATTAAACCAAATTTCGAGAGTTTAGAATCAGATTCGCGTTGGTTCCGAAAGTGGTGCAGCCCCCGTTTTAGGGCAACGACGATGATTTAACAAACTAATGTGCCTAAACAAAGTTTTTATTTCAGCTGCATTAGATTAAAACATAACCACAAAAAAACACATTAGTAAAGCAGATAAGAAAAAAAAGGCCTGAAGATATACATGTTGAAGGTTTTATCATAAGAGTTACGAACAAATAGCTATCACAAGGCGGTTCATTTAGCACGGTTGTTAGGAAATATTCCCTACAAATTATGGAATCTTAATCGAACTTGTGTTTAAATTACCACACCTTCTTAGCAGCAGGAGGCACCGTTGAAGAGAGGTGGCATTGATTCCTACATATACTCGGTGAACTTGCATATACCGAAACGGACAATCAGGGAAGAGAACGATCCCCCATGGTACACACGGGATGTAACAAGGTTACTCAAGAAGCAAAGGTAGATACATGTACGATCAAAAAGGACTATGCATCTGACTGATTTAGATAAGTTAGAGGAGATAAGGGGACTTGTTAAGAATGCGATGCGTGAGGCCTTTAATAACTTTCTCTCTCTAAGAGTCTCAGTGAAAACCCTAAGAAATTTTGGTCGTATGTAAAAAAAGTTAGTTGTAGTGGGAACAATAAGCCAGTTCTAATAAAAGATGGACAGGAAGTTGAAGACAGCCGCGACAAGGCTACCGTATTTAACACCGAATTCAAATATTCATTCACGCAAGAAAACATGGAAAACATCCCCACTTTACCACATCGTGTGGAATTAGAGATGGATCCGATAGAAATTGATAGCGTAGGAATTGTAAAGCAATTAAAACTCCTGAAGTGGGGTAAAGCGCCGGGTCCCGATGGTATACCGGTAAGAGTATTTTCTGAATACGCGGAGGATATTGAACCATTTCTGTCAGATATATTCCGTAAATCTTTGGAAGAGAGAAAAGTACCTTCTAGCTGGAAAATAGCCCAGGTAATTCCCGTTTTTAAGAAAGGAGATCGGAGTGATCCTAGGAATTATCGACCCATATCTCTAACATCGGTCTGCAGCAGAATTCTGGAACATGTCATATGCTCGAACATAATGAAGTTTCTAGATGAGAACGAGTCAGTGGCGTAGCTAGGGGGGGGCGGTGGGGGCGGTCCGCCCCGGGTGTCACCCGTTTGGGGGTGACACCCGCATTTCGAAAATAGTAATCGAAATTAGTGTGATACCAATATATATATATATTTGATATTCCATTATCCTTTGGTGTAGAAACATGTCTACCTTTAAAGTTCTGAATATTTCTTTTTAAGTTGATCTATCGCTGTTTCAAATACGATCCAGTACAGTAGAGTATAATAATATTATTGGCTACACCGCGCACTTAAACAATAGAGCATCGCTCTGTTGCTCCAACAATCACAGGAACTCGTTGTGCTTGCCGTCCGTCACAGTTGTTTGGTTTGTTATGAGCGGCGGTGGATATAATGTAAGTTTTCTTGTAGTATTAAGAGAGGAAGTTTTAAAATTAAAGGATATATCTAAAATTGTTAAAATCATAGTAATTAGGCAGCTAAATTGTAATTCCTCGAAATTATTTCAAGAAAAATGTTAGATTTTCCTTTGAAAATGAAAAAAAGCAACCAAGGGTATGCTGGAATACGCGCAGTCTAGGCTTCAAAATTGTTTTGCTTTTTTAGAATTCTATTACTTTCTAGCTAAGATTCACAAGTGACTTGAAGTATTTTCTAGTAATTTTTTAATTTATCATCTGACAGATTCGAATTGAGTACATTTCGTGTTATCCGATATACACTCTGCGTACCTTCCTTTTGTCGACAGTGCATCTATACTCGACATGAAATCGTATCATGTTCGAATTTATGCAAATAAAATGATTCGGAAAACTGCATTAAACTAGCAATACGGTCAGGTTTCAAGTCAATCCGGACGAGTCCAAGTGTTATCGTCTGTCGATAATCAGTTTTTGTATGGCATGTGTTTAAAACCGCGTATCTTGCTAGTGAAATCGTAACATTAGTAAGGGGACATCCATAAATTACGTGAGGTGTTTTTCCGGATTTTCGGACCCTCCCCCCCCCCCCCGCCCCCTTCTGGTGAGACTTCGTGAGGTCTGGTCCCGTCAGCCCCCCCCCCCCCCCTACGGATCGTCTTCAACTTTTTGAGACCTTTTTTTTTAGGTCTCACCCTCCCAAAGCCGATTACACCCACACTTATCGACGAAATACCCCCCTAAACTCGACATTCGCGTCATTTGTAAAGACTTTTTTTTTTTTTAGTTCTACAGTCCAACACAATTTTAAAAAATCTCACTTGAGAATTGGTGAGATTTCACTGGACCCCGCCCCTATTTCACCTCACGTAATTTATGGATGCCCCTTTAACTCTAGGTTCATGTAAGTTTGAGATGCTTTCTACTGATTGAGAATGTACAAGTATAATCGCGATCAAATAAATAAGCGTATGATTCTCTAAGAATTTTCCATCATAAATTTACAGAAGATTTCTTTGTCGAATACACGTAGCTACATTCTTATGGGTTCCTTAAATCGATAGGGATGTCGAACTTCTGTTCCTGAACAAAAATTGAGCTTTAATCATAAACTGAACGAACATCCGAACCGTTTACATCTTTATTTATACGTTACTGAGCGGTGCTAGAAATCTAAAATTTACACATGGAGATGGGCTTCGATATATATCATATTTAGGAGTCTGTAGCTACTTATTTCTTAGGCAGGTAGTAAAATACTTCACTTATTAAATACTTCATGTAAAGGCGGCAGATATCTCAAAGGCGTGTTCTTTTATTACCTGACCGTTGTTTTTTTAATTTTAAATTACGTTTAATTATGGTTTTATATTTTATTTATTCCTCTATTTTTATGAAGGAACTTAAGGTAGAGTTGCTTCTCTTACTATACAGTATCCCCCAGGGTCTCACAACTTGTGGGACCCGGATCTTGGGTTTGCTCCAATGGGACCCCATCTGGGTCTGGAATTGCTTCTACTTGGATCAAGCCACTTCTGTTAACTTTCCTCTCAATATCCCTTGGTCCTCCAAATAGCGAGGTTGTGAAGTCATTTAAATACAGCCTATTTTAACGTTTCAGTAACAAATGGGTAGTTTTCGACTTTTTTAAATTTATAGCGAAATCTTATGGTCGCCCTATAGTTACACTGGCGGAAATTAAAATCACAACATGCATACATGAATGGTAGAATTTTAGGAAACTTTGAAAATATATCCAGGGCCGTACCTAAAAGAAATAATAACAAATGGAAATGGATCAGGCTAAGTTATTACCTTTTACAGTTGTCAGTGAGAAATGCGCTCAACTTGAGCACCAATACATTCGTGGATCCTTGCCGGCATTGACACAACAAGTGTTCGGATGTCTTCTTGGTGTATGTCTCACTACGCGTGCATGTCTTTTGCAGTCAGTTGTTGCACAGTTTGTGCTGGGTGACCATGTGATCTAATGTGTCTACTTCTGGTATCCTAGAAATGCTCTATTTGGAACAAATCTGGGAACCGTGTTGTCCATATTGTGATCGAAACTCCTTGCAAGGCTTGTGTGACGATGGCCGCAGAATGAGGACGGACACTGTCTTGTTCGAAAATACGATTCGGATGTTGAACATGTAGGGTATCACAATAAGATGCAGTACCCCGTCCACATAGTGATGGGCTGTCATTGCTTTCAACAACAGCCGACTCAGTCATGCTATCGAATCTGATTGCCACCAAAACATGACACCGGTGACGGCACTTGCGTGAGGTTCTGAAATCACAGCAGATAAGCCGTTCCTCCACTACGCCTGCGAACATGTCGTCGATTATCACTTTGCCACAGACAGAATTGAGACTCGTCTCTAAACACAAATGTACGCCATTGACATGTCCATTTGTGTTTCGCATTATACCAGGGTAGATGATGATGGCAATGAAATTAGATTAATGGGATACAATGCACAGGGACCAGAGAGTGTAACCCAGCTTCAAGCAATTAGTTTACAATCATCCGGGGAGGGGCGGAGGCGGGGTGTGACTATGTGTAACCACTACTTGGATCTGGCCTGCAGTCAACCATCTGCAGCAACAGCCACCCACACCATTTGGCAGTCTTCGCGTGCTGTTATCCATCTGTATAGACCTGTGCCTGCTCTAGGAGTATTACAGCTTTTTTTCATCACTGTGTAACAAATCTGTATACTGACATTGCACTGCGGCAAATCGTTCTGGAGATTTCACGATATGATGCACTCTTTCAAAACACGTCAATTCTCCGACCTCTCTCACTGTTAGACCTTTGGGTGTAGAGAGTTGTCACTCTTCGCCTTGGCATACTTAGACAACAAAAACTTGGGGCAACCACGTGTCATGTGACACCACACTGTTCACCACTTATACGCTAAAAAAAAAAAAATGCAAAATTCATAATATATAGCACCGTAATTCTCACATTATTACATGTAAAACTTTTAATGTTAAATCATTCTTCATGCGGGCATATTTGGGGCCAAATTTCATTCGTTTATCACAACACCGTCTGGGTGCTGGGATTTTAATTTGCACCAGTTTGTGTATCAGTTGCTAAGTGTAAAGGTATTTTAATTTAAATATAAGTCGTAAAGATTTTGTATAGTAAAAATAATAATTTCATGTTATCTCAATGTTCTAGTCACAGAGTTTCTTATTTGGAAACTCGCAGTGCACCTATATCGTAGTCACCTAACTTGAAAAGAAGACCTACAGATTAAAGTGAAATTAAAACCACCCAGCGTCCTTCGCATTAAAAGATAAAAGCTTTGCCATTGGTAAAAGTCAATTTTAAGGCACGCAAAAATTACAGTCGAGACCGGGATTTGAACCCGGACCTACAGTTTTCAAATCGCTCGCAGTAATCATTTGAGTCACCAGTCCGAATATAGGTGTGATGAAAAATAAGTTTTCAAACATGATAAAATAAACATATTCTTTTTCTATACCATATATTTTTGTTATTAAAAGACACGAATCCACTTTTATGTGTTTGAATACATATTTTTCAGTACTTCTAGATTAGTCTGGCGTCTGGTTACGGCGTGCGATTCGGGTGTGGGAGGTTCGGTTAGAAATGCGGATTTCGGCTGCAATTTTTGTGGGTCGTAAAATTGGCCTTCAACTCTGGCAAAGCTCTGATTTTTTTTAATGTGAAGATGCTATAACACTTCCTACATTTTAGGAACATCTTATGACCATGGATGAAAAAAAAGACACTTGTTTTAAGACCAACAATATCACGAAAACAACATTTGGTCGTAAGGAAAGTGAAATTCTCTATGCGCTTCTCCACATCCAGCAGACTGACACTGGTCCGCACCCTCAAAACATAAACCAATCCAATGACGGCTGAGTGTCGGACTGAGGCCCGATTTTCAGAGGCCTCTCTAAAACCACTTTCGATCACCGGTGACAAGTGGCTAAAATCTTGCCATATTGACTATTGAATATGAAGTAACTAAAATTGATAATTTTGAAGATGTGATTTACGAGTTTGCAGCTGTTAAAGCTAAAAAGAGAACATTGTTTTTAGTTTATTGTGTTTTTTTAAATGAAGTTAATATTACAATTTTATTAGCTATAATTTTTAATAACAATAAATGTTTATTTAATTATATTTTATTAATATTATATTTTACACTTACAAGATACTATATTTTACTTAATTTTGAATTTAAATTTTCGAGGGGTGACACCATCGATATCCGCCCCGGGTGTCACCCACGCTAGCTACGCCACTGGAACGAGTTACTTACACCGTTTCAACACGGATTTCGGAAGAAGAGATCGTGTGAAACACAATTGGCCCTATTTTCCCACGACATAATGAAAGTTATCGATGCAGGTTCGCAAGTTGTAGTTTTTTTTGGATTTTCAGAAAGCTTTTGATTCTGTGCCACACAACCGACAATTCGAGCTTATGGTATTTCGGCTCAGATTTGCGAGTGGATACGTGATTTTCTAACTGGTCGCTCACAGTATGTCGTTGTTGACGGGGAACCCTCTTCTAAGATAAATGTTACTTCGGGCGTACCTCAAGGAAGTGTAATAGGTCAACTTCTTTTCTTAATATTTATAAACGATCTAGGTGACAACGTCAAATGCTTGTTGCGATTGTTTGCCGACGATGCGGTTATCTATAGGGAAATAAGGTGCTCCGACGATTGCTTAGAAATTCAGCGCGATTTGGATGCTATTTTCGATTGGTGCCGTAAATGGCAGCTTACACTTAATTGCAAAAAGTGCACGGCAATGCGGATAAGTAACAAGAAGAATCAGTTTGTTCAAGAGTACAAAATAAACAATTCAGCTGTTGACACGGTTGATTCCGTGAAGTATCTGGGGGTGATAGTACAAAGCAATATGAAATAGGACATGCACATAACTTCCGTCGTAGGCAAGGCTAATTCTAAATTAAGATTCATAGGTCGTATTTTGAGTAATTGTAATGCTCAAACAAAGGAGATAGCGTATAAAACACTAGTGCGTCCGCATCTGGATTACTGTTGTGGGGTTTGGGATCCGTATCGCAAGGTTCTGATTGACTCAGTTGAGATGGTGCAGAGGAGAGCCGCTAGATTCGTGACTTGTTGTTACAGCCCTTGTGAAAGCGTCACAGAATTGATACATAGATTGGGCTGGGATAGTTTGGAAGACAGATGACGTAGCTTGCGTTCGAATTTATTGGAGAATATGCGAAAAAATGTAAATTTCGAGTGCAATTAAATACTTCTTCCACCAACCTATTTAGGTCGCAATGACCGGAGGGATAAGATTAGAGAAATAAGATGCCGTACTGATACTTATATGTATTCCTTCTTTCCTCGCACTATTCGGGATTGGAATGGGCGGGTTTAGGATTGGTGGTTAGCACCCTCTGCCACCCACGATGTTTTTGATTTGCAGAGTATGAATGTAGATGTAGAAACCGGTGTGCAACATTTTATTAACAAACTGATTCAACTGACAAAACGTCAGAAAGAGGAGAATCAGTTGTTTTGGTCACATGATGAGAATGGATAACAACAAACTTACAAAAAGAATTTTCAACCATACTTACAAGAGTAAGAAGAGCAACCAGTGGATCCAAGGAGTAAAGAAAAATACGATTGAGATCAGAATAACAGAAGATTTAATGCAAGATAGAGCAACTTTTAGGAGACTGATCCAAAATTTCACGGGTTTCCAGGAGAAGAGGAAATGTAGTAACATATGGACGGAAGAAAGGAGGAAACAGCAAAGTGAAAGGATGAAGAACTGTTGGAAGTCAAGAAAAGAAGGATCGAAATGAATGCACGGAATTACTTTTCGCGGTCCTTAGATGGCCGATATCGAAGAGAAGAAGAAGACAAAACATACAAAAGCAACATTTCTCACACATTCGCTTCATCTGCGACGTCGTCGAAATTCTGCTATCTGTATCACTTCTTACATTAATTGTGACATATATTACCAATGTTACAAATAACGGATGCCACGAAATATCATCATGTCTGACATTTTGATTAGGTCGTACACCACCGAATCACCCACATATTTGAGAATACGTTTACTTCGTACTTAAAAGGCCCACTTAAATTAAAACATTACTTAACAGTAAGTACGCTCCTTTTGAAGTGCCTTCTTTCACTGCGTGCTTTACTTGGTATATTCTTTAAAGTTATTTCTGATGCTAGGTCTTTGTCTGATACAATTTCTCTCTTTCTCCTTGTGGTTACCTGATTCTACTACCATTATTGCTTCGAAAATTGATTTTGATTATTTTTTAAGCATTATCTTTCATCTATACTCCTTTATTTTTATAGTTTATTAGTTTTATTACGTGCCCTGTAAGTTAACTTTGTTTAACCAAATTTCTCTACCAATAGTGACACCACCCATATGTTTATTATTCCCAGCAATAATTGTTTAATTTATAGTAGTTATCCCATAGCTTTACAGACCTCTTTCATCAATGGCGTATTTAAGTTTTCTATTGGTAACTACACTTACCTCTGAGTATCTGGTAGAGGAAGACTTTGATGTGGTCGGCGGACAGATGCTGGGGAGATACGATTATCTTGTGCAGGTCACTCTGCAACAGTTCCGTGATGACGTAGCTGCAGTCTAGGTCAAGGACTATACACACACTACTGACAATACGCAATGCTATACAAAACGCCTGCCAGGTTTCATACCATGTTAGTCGTATTCAGTCAGATAGTACATTGGAAATGACTGTCCCCAAACGTCCAGCTTCGAATAGAAATGGATAAAACTGCAGACTGCGATGGCATACCTCTAGATATCATGTAATATGCTATTTAAGAAACTATGATAATACACTGAGGCTGAGATCCAAGTAAAATTGGCGATCAGCAAGAGCAAATTTAATAATCCATTCATCTCTTCTCTACATACATAAACTTGTAACAGGATGTATCTTTGTTCATTCGTAACGAAATGCATCAAAGACTTACAGACAAATAAGCGTAAACATTCTCAAAAAAAAAACCTATGCTAGTTTACTTTTTTATTCATTTTTGTGGCACACCAAAGTATTTTTATAGGAAAAACCTGATTAAACCTTGTTTCACCAGACAATGGATTTTCGATTTTTATCTTTGGATTCTCTAAATATTGTCGTTGACTTTTTTTCGCTTTGTATTGTGTATGGGAAGATTGTTTACAGACAGCAGTTTACAGACAAAACTTCTAAGTGCATCTATGATAGTCCAAGATGTTAGCCTCGAAATTACATATTACAATACAAAACATCAATGGAAAATTTATACGGTTCGAAGACAAAAGGCAGGCACCTCTTCACAGAATTGTGTGTGTGTGTGTGTGTTTTTTTTTACGTTTGTGAAACATGAACGCTAGATTTGATATTTTGCAAATAATCCTGGCCCAGGCTGTCCTTCAACATATCCACAGCCCCCGCTAATATTACTGCTTGAAAATCCAAACACCCACCGTACAGCTAGGTCCGCGCAGTCAAATCTGCCAACAAATGCTACTTTATAGTACTATTTTACTAGCTTCAGAAATACTACATCCTACGTGTGATTATCATAAACCAAGATGAAAGTAACATATGTAAGCCCATCAGTTTGACAGCCATTCGGAGTTCTGTAAAATGGGGTCACAAAACCATCTGTTGTCGAAGTTATCACGACGGATGAAAACACAATGTTTCCTTAGGTTTCGATTGTGTCAGATATTTTAGAGCCGCGTGTTAAGTTCTCGGAAGATCAAACAAACTGTTTGTCAGGACAGGCGGAGTCGTCGGATTTTATTCCGGCGACAGATACGAACCGGCAAGTATCAAGCAGCACATTCCAGTAGATACACGTCACATTCCAGGGTTCAAGGTCACTCTGCTGGTGGCATGTCACAATTAATGGCATGCTGCAAATTTTAAAAGAAACTTTCATTTCCTTAAGTTAACACGAGGCATCCTGACTCGGTTTATTAAGACTTAGAACAAACACTGACCACATTCCCGATCAAATTTTCGTCTATGTGCGCACACATAAAGTTTGACAATGTCGTGCATTGAAAACTATGCCTCAAAATTGATTGCTAGTCAAGTCACGAGAGCAAACTATACCAAGTGCAATAGTTTAAAAAACAACATGCTGGTTGAGGTCGCAGGCGAGCAACGACCACACCTTAAAATGCAAATGTAAAATCAAAACTGTACGCTGAAGATACCTCGGCGAGAGGCGAAACGCGTCCGGAAAATAAAAACAATATCCAACATTTGTAATGGCGTATTATTAAACAACAAATACTAATTTAACTAACTATATAAATATCACACTATTTGCTTATACGAACAGCTAGCTTCATATACTATAAATTTGACATATTCGTTTAAAATTCGAAAGTTGAAGGGAGTGAAACAAATATTCCAGTTTCACCAAAATTATTCACAACGGGTTTCAAACAGTGGTTGCCAATTATTTTTTCTTCGAGTACCCCTTCAACAACGAGCTTAACCACGTACACCCCTTACAGGTGAAAGGTTAAATCAAATATGAAACCCGTTTTTCGCGATTTATTAAATTAATCCAGTAACAAACGACTTAAAAATTCAACAAATGTCCAAAAATATATTTGGAGATAGTAATGTTTGCGTAGTTTCTTTAATTATATTAGTGATTACCCTAGCCAAGAGGTTACCATCTCACGTACCACTAATTGGGAACCACTGGTTTAGAATATTCATTCATGTTATTCGAGAGAGCACAAAAGAATCCCCACCAATGTAGGAAAAAGTTAATTATCTGAGATTTGCTTACGACATCGCGCTCAATGTAGAAAATATCTAGGAATGGGAGAACATGTTTCATTATTTGCAAATTAACCTCATGAAAGCAAAATTTCAACAAGTGCATCTGAAAAACTAGAAGCGAAAATGTCATTCTAAAACACAAAAATAGATACCTTGATTAGATCTTTTCATTCACTAACCTGAAACTCAATGGTTAAGGTACTGGTCTTCAAAACTCGTGGTCACGGGTTCGAAACACGGTGCTAGAAATTTAAACGGGTTTTGGTTTGATGCCAGAACGTTCTGTGGTTGGGATTCCACTTTAAACTGTAGGTCCAGCTACGACAGATCGAAATATTGCCGTAAGCCACACGAATTTACTTAATGCAATAAAAAAAAAGGGCATTTAGAAATGCACAAATAAAGAACGCCAAGGAATATTGTTTGAACGTGGGGAAGACGAATTGTCTATTTGCGTTAAAATAAAAACTTGCATGATCTCTGTCCACACGTATGGCTTTAAGACATGGGTTTAGACATAGAGGCATACTGGACACAAATAGTACAGATCATACCAGAAATAAACACATATACGAAACAAAATAGTACGAAAAATGTTTTACTTCACCAGAAATTATTGAAAAAGGATTGGCGGGTCATATGAGCTGACGATACGTGGACTAATCTATGACAACAGACGAAAGAGGAGAGCTGCAGATTCTTTTGGTTCCCACATAGACATGTAAGAGGACAACAAATATCGCCGTTTCACTGTAACTGAGTTTGGGCCGGTTGAATTGCGTGCGCACTGACAATTAAATTGATATGCGTAACCTTAATTACCGGAAGTACTTTGTCCCGGACATTTATGCGATCTCCATCGCGATTAGTTTGTGCGTTTGGGAAAACTGTGACACTCCCAACAACGAAGACTCATTATAAAATTAAATGCCCACTCTAAGATGGCCATCGCGAGTTGGGCGGGGCCGGATGTAAAATTTTCCTTACACCAAGCGTGAGCCGAGCACTTTCTGTAATTAACGCCTCCAAAATTCAATTCACTGCTCTCACACAACCACAGTCTGCGGAAAAGCGCTGCCCACACATACCTCAGACACTTTTTTTTTTTTTTTTTTTTTTTTTTTTTGCGATATTAGAGAATAATTCGAAACAGCAATCCCTAAATAAATTTAGATTGCACCCCTTCTCCTCCAAGTTCTTGCAGAAAATATAGTACTCTGAAACAGCTCAAGCTTGTGACAGCTGCTACGAAGAATGTACCCTAAATCCTGCAGTACCGTACATTCATCTCACTTCTGTTCAGTGCGCTATGACAGCCAAGTTGCCACTGTATTATTACTCTGATAAAAGTATTGTACGATGTTATATCGCGTATTTTATAATCTGCAAAACTCGCACTCTGACTTCACAAGCCTTAAAAAACCATCATCAAAAATCTTTGACATATTTTACTCTATGTCTTTGAATTGAAAGATTGCCACATTTGCAATAATTTCTTTGTTTTGTTTGAAATATGTTACTTTCGATTAGTCAGATTTTTTGCTATTAAACAATGAGCTTATCATATGTTTAAATATAGACCGTAAAGATGTTGCGGAGGTGTTTTAAGATGAAAAAGTATTTGTTGAATATATCTAAAAGTAATGAAAAACGTGTGTTCAAACATTTTCCCTAGATAGTGTACTTTAATTTTTCTATCCAAAAACACTTTCACTGTTCAACACTACAGATGAAGCAGAATAAACATCTTAGAAAGCAGGGGAACATTCAGTCATAAACCATTTTAGTTTGCTCGAGAAAGGTCTTCCTCGCATAGACCAACAGTTGCGACAGCAAAGCAATCAACAAAGTTTGATTTAAATCTAGCATTACACTTTGTTTGTTTACCAAGCAAATCTTTCTAGATCCATCAAAATCAAAACGGGGTTTCCATGGTAATTGTGTGGCCGAATTTGACGATTGATTCTTATGTAACTCGAAGCAAATCGAAAGTGAGGAGTAAAATTTTTTGATATCTCGCTTAGTTCTCCATATATACTGTCTCAAAACTGAGATTCTTAGGTTGAAATGTAGCCTGCATAAAGAAAGAAAAAATATCAACAAAGCTACAACAAAATACATGGTGGACATCCACAACGGGTGTTTTGTTTACTTCCTACCGGTATGGTTAGGTTGAAATGCTGTCTGGACCAGATCAACATCGCCAAGGCACAAGGAAGCGAAATATCAAAAAATAAATTATTATTCACATTCGATTTGTCTCGTCGATTTGCAAAAAATCCACAGTCAAATGCGGAGGGACAGTTATGTGGTGGTGACATAAAAACATGTACAACGATTTGAAGTGAACTGTTTCGGGTGCGCAGGCTCCTGGGGTCACGAGGTCCTTGCCTGCGATCAACTTGCTGTGAGGGGGGCTCCTGATCGACCCGGAGGGGACCGCGTTGCCTAGCAACCGACAACCAGCTGCACCAGTCCAGCAACAATGCACTTCAGAGCGGAACGCCAATCGGCTTAGCTGTTGTTTGATTTTAAAGTTTCAAAGTTCTAAAACATATGCACCCGTCATTTTCTATTGCATTGATTACCGATTTCTTCAACAAGTACGAGGGTGTATTACAAATGATGGTTAGGCGTTTAAAAAAAAAAAGCGCACGTAGAGAGATTGAGATAGAAATAAGAACCAGTGTTTATTTACATTCCGTATTAAAAATGCTCGATATGCCCTTTGGTGTACATGTGTGCAGAGTAACAGATTCCCAAAGTTTCTCATCATGCTCCCCTTGAGTTAAAAGAAAATTCTCACACACCATTTTACCTGTTTACTAACAAAATTTTGGAAAGTATGAAATCTAATACATTTATTTTGTATTGCTTATAAAATTTCTGAAAAAAGTAAAAATAAATAACTAAAAACTTTAAAGTAACGAAAACATAAATCAGTGCGAAGCATTTCTCTTTACAAGATTCCCTGATCTTGGTTAGATATTAGAAACTGCACAGAGTAAATCATTGGCGATATCGAATTTGCTTCGACACTTTCTTTTTATTGCAACAAGAGTTGAAAAATCTCTACAGCACAAATAAGTGCTTCAAAAATGTGAATATAATCGCAGCGTTTGCTGTGATCCACTTTGTAATACTTGACCCAAACAGTTAATTTATCGATTTTGTTAAAATCGTGTTGGCAGCAGCAGCATTATCATTTTTCATTTCCAAAGCTTCCTCTTGAGTACTACATTGAGAATTAATTCGGCTCTGCCGATATTTTATGTTCTGAGAGTAGCAACCAATAACGATGTCTCAGAGAAAACTCTTCAAATATGTGATGTTAGAATAAAGGTTTTGAACGTCCGACGGTGTAGAGGTAGGGTAACGTCCACACTGCAGCCAAACATTGGTGCCGGTCGTCAGGAGTTAAAGCTCCGGGCAGTCCTAGACGATAAGGTTTCAGTGTTAGACAACTTTCGCAATACTTTCCAAACTGTGGGTTCCGATATGCTTATTTCACTAGTCTATTTTCTAGGGCTTTGTTGAAAAGTCTCTTTGATCCGGTCCATGTTCGCTTCCGACACGGAAGGACGCCCACTATCTTTTCCTTCACATACACGCCCGCTGTGTACACCATCTGCAAAAGGAATTGGTCGAGGGTGGACAGTAGACAACTGTAACAGACAGTTCGATGAAATTCGGAACTGCAAAATGCTTTGTCCCGACCATTACTAACCATATTGCAAAAACTGACACCTGGCGGCAAAAATCGTAACTAATGAATGGTGGGCGATACATAACAGAACATAAAGTGTTCTCTAGCCATCAAGAAACAATCGTAGTCTTATGTTTCATACATCGCGTGCAATAAATTAACAAAACCTAACATTATTTGTAACAACCATGTATAAAAGCTGCACAAAAATTATTAATCGTGATACTGAAACTGGATGGAATTTTATTACCCTCTGTTCTCGAGGAACCAACAACGGCCTCAAAATACAAACAAGGAGCGAATGTTCCAGGGGCAGTCTATTCAGAGACATTAATTCTAAAGATGTGCAAAATTACAGTCCTTGGATCACAATACCAAAATAAAAGGAGTGTCAGAACGGAACCGAAGACCACGTTAATTAAATTAGGCGATCATCTGAGTACAAGATGATTATATATTGATAAATCAAGGAAGCAATTAATTTTGTGAAGATAGTGAAAGACTATCAATTAATTAGTAGAAAGGAAGGAAGGAGTTTGAACTAGAATACAAAAGTCTAAGCTGTGAAGGTACTGCGACAATGGACCATACATTTAAAAATGGTATAGTAATTAATATCTGCAACCTTCAGAAAATACAAGAATATATCTACTATAATCGTCTCATCGGTAAAGATCTATGTCCGTCTCATCGTTAAACGTTCAGAACCCAAAATCTGGCTGTATGGGAACGATTATAAAGGGCAGAATGAAATTCAAGAACTTTATAGGCAAAATACATAAATGCTGAGAAAATAAAACATACATAATATCAGTATAAAATAAATCCAAGCATGAAAAAGAAAATGCATGTAAACGAACTTAAGAATTATACTGAAGCAAGATTACTTAACCTGAAGAAGGAAGAAAAGCAGTAAATTTATTTTTAGAAACAAAAAGTAAACAAATAGTCTAGAACCCACTGGTCGCAGGAGTAAACGTGTTTCATTTTTATGTGATGTTGAAACGATAACAAATAAGAGAAAAGTATCCACAAAATTAGTTTCACTTAAAGTCACTTCTCGCTGTGGTACCGCACTATTCTGTGGAATAAGTTTAGGTTCTTATTTTATCCCCCGCTCGCGACATAATCGGATTTACAGTCCACGTGAACGACATCGTGGCAACAGCTGTAAGAAATATATCAAAGATAAACTTATTTTGAAATTGCGTATCAGATAACGTTTAATTTACAGGTAATACTATTGGTTAAGAGCGTGAATCATACGCCAGTTCTACAGATGACTGCGAGCTAAACTAGACATCAGAAACAGTAATATCTATAACACACAAGCAAAATGAAAATGGCGGATCAGGTAACTAACAAAACACGTATCTTAGCGGCCGTGGCACTAGTGCTGTGTTTGATTACCTCATCAATATCCGCTGTCTGTAGGCACACGTGCAATGCGTTAAGTCTTGCTGGCTAGCCGTATCGATGCTGTATCAACTTCGCTATTCACTGTGCTTAATGTAGCGAATTGTTTCTTCTCGACCACACCGCACAATGCCGCAGTTTCCGAGACAAACCACCAACGTCGGACAAAATATCTGAGGGAACTGAAAGAAGGTACAGAGACTGTTTAACACAAACACAAGAGCTAATGAGTAGCTAGCGAGGAATCCGTTTATCTCAGTCCTGCGTCCTTGGTTCAGTGCTCGCCTCTAGAGCCATTTGGAAGCATACTATAGCGTAACTAGGCTTTTTTTACGGAAGAACGTCGTGTCTGTACAAAGGACACTTCTCCTTGCCAAAGAAACGAAAGGCGGAAGTACAAAAATTAAAAGATATGGAGGTAAACAACTGATTTTTATTTTCTGCTTCGGCGGCAGGTCACGCAGTATCGTAAACTATACCTGAGATCTTATGTTAGTTACATAGCTTTAGAACTGCGAAAGCCCCGTAATAACCAATACTGAGTAGTTTTCCTCCTACAGACTTATAAGGACCGGAGCATACGTCCGGCTTTTCAAGCTACATGCACACGTAGGCGTCCGGCTTCCGACAACCATGGAAATTTATAATAGAAACCGGCCTATTTTAGCGTACTTTTTATTTAAAAATTACATAAGGACACAGGATAGACGTTACGGGTATATTCATACACTGATTTACGGTTAACAAAGGGTAGATTTCAAACATCATTTGTGGATTTACGAGAAAATGCAGGAATTTTTTAAAAATTAGTTTGGTATGAGCGTTGAATCTTTTGACGAGTTTGCTGTAAAAATTACGGACAAAAAAGTCCCGAGATATATGTATACCACTAGAAATGCTGACTGTAACCTCGGGCTGAAGAATATTTTTTGTTATCAGTCTCTTATAGGACTGGTTGATAGTCAAGTAAGATCCTTCAAATATCTCTGAAGTACAATCACTGAAGACTTGAGATGCCACCAATAGTTAAAACTCACATTGCCGCAGCGAAGGAAGCGTTTAGTAAGAAGAGGAGACTATTAACTGGGGAAGTAGATAACGTGCTCAGCGTGGCAAATATTTTGTATGGTGTGTGGCTCTTTATGGGGCAAAGACGTTGACGAGACGTTGAGGCAAGAAGATGAAAAACGGATGGAAGCGATTGAGATGTGTATGTGGAGGAGAATGGAGAGGAAAGGCTGGGTGGATAAAGTGAGTAATGTCGAAGTGCTGGGAAGGGTTGGTGAAAGGAGAAAATACTTCAAGTAATAAGGAGAAAGAAAGAAAGAAGAACTGGATGGGACATTTGCTGATAGAGTGCTTGCTAAAAGACGCCTTGGAAGGATTAGGAAAGAGGAAGAAGGAGGTGCAAGATTATAGATAAAGAAAATGGCAACTACGTGGACATGAAGAGAAGGACACCGGACAAGAGAGCATGGGGAGAAGCCAAGTGGAAACCTGCCTCAGGGCGGAACACTGATGATGATGACCAATCTCTTGATTGGTTTGATGCAATCCTCCATTCCTTACTATCTCGTGCTAACCTTTTCATCTCAACACACTCCTTACAACCTACGTTCTCAATTATCTTCTTTATATGTTCTAATATCTGTCTTCCTCTACAATTCTTTCCTTCGACTGTTCCCTCTACTAAAAAATTAACCAATCCCATATGTCTCAAAATATGACCCACCATCCTCTCTCTTCTCTCTCTTAGACTCTTCCACAAACTACTTTCCTCGCCCTTCATTTTCAGAACACGCTCATTTCGAACTTTATACGTCCACTTAATTTTCAGAAATCTTTAGCACCACATTTCAAATCCTAGTACTTCATAAGTTTACCACAAAACATCCACCTCTCAAATTTTTACGAGTTTATGTACTCTTTTGTTTACAGGTACGAGGTCAGTGAATGTGATCAGATTGACATAACATCTTTCATAAAGAATTGGACACACAACAATTCCAAAGATTTTGATGCAGGTTTACAGTGCTATTTGAGAACATTGCAGACTCTTTTTCAAAGTTAACAGAAGAATGGTGGAAAAAATTACTGAAGGTTTTTAAACATAAGGCCAATTTCGTAATTGCTTAGGAGCCATTGATGGCAAGCATGTGAGAATTAAAAAGCAAGGATGAGTGGACCTCATATTTTAATTATAAGAACTATTTTTCTTGCGACACCTCTGCAGCGCGCCATCGTAAAAGATTGGACGTTTCCACCGGGTATAACACTACAGGCAGTGAATCACCTGGTCGACGAATCTCACACCGCGCCCCTCTTAAACTGCGTATCGGAGAAGAGATTTTCTTCTCGACCGCATCAGCTATCTCCTGGCCGTCATTAGAGATATGGAGTTTCCAGGAACGATGTCTTAACGGGGCGCCCATATCCACTCGCTGCGGAGTCCTTCACAAATCGATCGCCCTGCCTTCTCCACGTGACATACACACAGACATCTTCAAAGCTGACGAGAGTGTTTGCATTTTTTAAACAGCCTATGAACAATTTCGCAATGTAGCCGTTGCTCCATATCACGTAACATGATGGATGTCTGCTTCTGATTGCCCACGTCTCCAAGATTTAATGATTTAAGATTTACCAACGTATTTTCGGATTTTGACTGTAGTTTTCACAGCAGTTTAATAAGATTCAGAGATTGGGAAGCTATTCAAAAATATAATAAGACTGATATCCAGTTATCTTATCGTAGTTAGAACTGAAATGTTTATCGTGGTTCCATAGGACAAGGATATATTGATCGCGAAATAGCGCACAAGTTCATTCAGATTAGTTAGTCTCTAGCATTTACAAAAAAAATTACAAATTTTGTAAAATTGAGTGCAGCACAAACGGAATTTTTAAATTCTTTGAAACCATTTTTGCTGTCTGAGATGGTTATGCTGCACAAATATTCAGAAAGTGTTGATGTTCACTTGAAGTGGTTTTGAATTTTTTCACCAGATATGTGAATACTGTCAGCAGTATGAGTAATTAGAAGAATGAAAACTGATAATTATAATAAACACTTCCATAATCACAGGGTAGCGAAAAAATCTGTTTCTTAAGTGCTAAGAGTACAATTCTGGTGTTTCCAGAAGTGTTTCAGAGCACAAGAATCGCTATTCTGCACACAGATCCCCCCACCCCCAATCCTGTTTTACATAGCGAGCTAGCCTCGGACCTCCACGTTCTGTGATGTGGAGTGGGTGTCACCACATTGTCGCCTACTCGTGGTTTCACCATCCTTCAAACACTTTCCATACATGCTCACTACATTAGCACGCAAACAGCTGATCAGTCTCTCCGTTTCCGAGATGCTCGTTCCCAGTTTCCGCGCCCACAAACCGTCGGCCCGAGATTTAAGGGAATTTCGTGACCTGTGCGTAGGAATCTGGTATCGGATACCTCTGAAAGCCTACAAAGGACTTGTAGACTCCATGCTACACCGAATAGCTGTTGTTTTGCTTTCAAAAGGTGGATTAATATGCTAGTAAGTAGGTGGTCTTAAAAGTTTTGGTTGATTGGTGTAAAGGACAGCCCTAACAATGTCGAAAGGCCTAAGAGGGCGTCCATTCATAACGTGAGGTGAAATGGGGAGCGGGGAGGCGAAATCTCACGAAACCTCACCAAGGGGGAGGTGGGGGTCAACGGAAATCTCTCGTGAGGTTTTGAAATTTTTTCAGCATAAAGAGCTAAAAAAAAAGTCAAAAGGTTTCGAGGTAGTAGGGGGGGGGAGGGTCTCCGTCAAAATCTCACGCCAATTTAGAGAGGGGGTGTCCGACCAGATCTCACCAGAAAAGGGGGGGGGGAATTCCGGAAAATCACCTCAAGTCACTGTTTAAAGTTTTACTCGCCGATATCATCTAACTCAAATCCCCAGATTATAGTGTGTGTGTGTGTGTGTAGGGGGGGTTGTCTTGAAGATTCTATTTACAAAAGCTCAATAACAACCATTGAAGAACGGCCAACTCGCATGTAGTCAACAGATCAACAAATTAGTACGGCAAGTCACGCACGCGGAATATGCGGATCATTTACATAAATAGGTGCGGGGCGTGTACTAGAGTTCCAGTTTAAACATTTCACGTAATTTTTAAAGTAGAAAACATTAATTAATGTCTTTAGTGTCTACACTGATAGAAATGGCATGATATAAACCGAGAATTGAAATAAAACAAAAATGTGACAAACTTGAAAACCGTGACCCTTTTGCTAAGAGAGCATCCATAAATTACGTATCGCCATTTTGTCTCCTCTGAATCCCCCTTGACGTGGCTTTTGCCTCAACATCCCCCCCCCTTTTTTTCCCCACGCGGCAGGTAGCTTTTTTTCCTATCGATTCCAGACATTTTCTACAGTTGTCTCTTGTTAGACTATCATAGATTACAGACGGAGATAATTAAATGACGGAGTTGAATATTCATATGCAGTTGTGTGTTCTGTACCTTTTTTAACAAATAATATGAATGAAATGGTGCGTGGTGTGGCTCCGAATTCCCCTCCCACCCACGTAGCCCAGCTTAGCTTTCTACCCCCCCCCCCTTGCCACCCAGACCAGCCATGTAGTTTATGGACGCTCCCTAAGATTAATATTTTATATTTGGTTGGTTAAAGGGTTATTCTTCATTTACCGGAAACTCTGTATCTATCCACATAAAACACTACTTAGATCACTATGTCGTCGTGTACATAAAGATGACGTAACGCGTCCCGCCTTCGCGGCCAGAGATATTACTGCAAAATTCAGGTTTTTTTTCATTATTTAATAACAATTTTATTAGATAAGCAACCGCGAAGAAATTAATTAACTGAGCACTAAAAAAGAAGGTATCGCGTTTAAATTAATGTATTAATTATAAGAGTCTTATTGTTTCCCAATATTCAGTTGACGTAGATGTTTCTTGCACTCTGTCCAAAAAGATCGCTGCCACAATAAACTAAAAAATATGTATCAAATTACGTAATGTTTAGCGTTATCAGAATTATTTAATAACAATTGTATTTAGTTAAAGTACAGCGAAATGAACTGCCTGTTATTTTTCACGGGCTTAGAAGGTATTTATATTAGATGCAGATTTTCAGTTTTATTCTATGTCACTGTTACAATAAATTCGAAGAGATTAAGTGCCAAAACACTGCATTCAACCCGACATTTTTGACAGGCTTACAAACTAGTATCAAAATAAAAGTCGACAAGGGCAGGCAACTTGTCACCAGGTTTATTCTAGCTCGGCGTGCTGTGTACATTCCGAAGTTGGCTGCCACGCCTGTTGGGCTTCCGTTTGGCAGGTGCCTGGCGCTGAGCATGCCAAGCCGTTGTGGGCGCCACCTTCCTCGTATCAGTAGTCCACATCGAACTCGGAAACTGGAAGAACGTATTATGAATAGCATTTCCCGGCACGATTTCGCGAAGTAATGCCTGAACAAGGCACGATTTAATAATTTAAACTGCCTTCATTAGTATCCTGTAAGTAAATAACCAACGTTACGTAGTCAACAACAACATTTCGGTATTTAGCGTGGTCTTTGGCGTCTGCTGTTCAGTTTACGAACAGATCACCGTTTCGTTCACAGCATTAGATATGTCGCAGTTGTTAAGTTACACCCGAAGCTAGCAATCTGTGATACGTGGGGGAAAAAACTCTGCAACATGCTAGCAACCAAACTCTCAGAACAACTTGCAGGTTAAAGGTCGGGTGCCGAAGCACACGACAGAGCAAGCAGATATTTTAGTATCTTGGTGTATTATCTAATTACGCCAAGAATAGACGAGCTGTATAACTTGTTCCAAATCCCGAAGGATGGCCGGGTTCTCCCGAGGGGAAGCGTACAAAGGGTGTCGGAGATAGAATGGCAGGTTCATAACTTCCGGGACCTAGAGTTTAACATGGTATCTGGCGTATCTTGTATGAACAAGGCAAAGATTGCTTCTCGCACTGGGATTAGAACACGGAACCTTTAAATTTCAAGGTGACTGCCTTATACACTTATGTAGTCCAAAAAACTCTAAAAACCAATTACTTCGATTAAAACATTGATTTTTGCTATGGCTTTACGCTTCGCCGACGTCGAAGTGATCAAAGGCGGGAGAGGACTGGAGGAACGGCAAGGAATTCTGCCACCATCCAGGCGAATGCCTTCGAGTGATTTCGGAAAACCATGGAAAAGCAAAATCTGGATGGGGGTTTGATCCCGCGTCTTCCCGAGTTACGACTCGCTCACCGACGGGTACTGCTGGTAAGGAGAATAAAGGAGGCGCCAGTTTGCCTGCTGGAAGGTCGTTGGCAGCGACAGCTGGTGTAAGTGGCTGCGGGCGACCTCTGACCAGGCTTCCGGCTGCTTTGTCTCCGCGGCCACCCGCCTACATACTGTAGCGTCGCTAACAACAGCTCCTAAATGCCTCGCGCTAATGTTCGTTAGCACGTTCACCACTTTAAAATACATCCCACCGGAAGATGAATCGTGGAGGAGGGATAGGGATGGGCGGGTTATTGATTGAAGTAGAGGGGGGTTGGTGCCGGCGGAAATCCGTTTATTTTTTACATTTCGCTTTCATTAAGGGTAGCGGAGGGTGTGTCCCTAGCAGGCTATCAGCTGCCGAAAATCACCACGTCGCCTCAGTTTCATAACATTGCAAAGTAGTCGTGGTCGGCTGCGGTTTCAAGCAAACGTCGTACTTCGTCGGAGAGACTTCTAAACGTCGCATCAAATTGACGCGCTCTCCCAGTGGGAAGCCCGGAATGGTTTTAGACAATGTCATACATACTACCTTCAATCCCCTTCACACCGATCTACACTGACTAAACATACGAGATACCTCTTGTTTATAACAAACTTTCAAACTTCAGCATCACGGATTTCTTTCAACATTGTCATGTTGTATCAGTGTTCATCTTTTCCGCAGGTGATTGAAATGTTATCTGTAATCTTTTTTTATTTTTACACTTAATCCCCGACAGATAAACCGGGGTGGCTGAGTGATGTAGGGTCACATGGACCCTCTTCTGCCGACCTACCCTAGCAGGATGGAGAAGGAATTCGGCCACTGCGTTTTAAGGGAACTATCCCGGCATTCTCCTGGAGTGCCCACGGAAAACCGTAGTCACGATGGCCGGGCAGGAATTCGTACCCACATCTTCGGTATGTCAGGCAAGAGTGGGAATTCGACCGCCCCGTGACTCGGATGACATTCCTCTGGGAAAACCTAAGTCCCAGGTTGAGGTGAAGTCTTTGCGTTAAAGAACATCTCCTTCCAGTTTATGTTATTGGTTGTCATTATCTGTCGTATCCGGTGTATTTGTCATTGTCGTGATATTTTTGTGCATTTTAGTGGTCCAGCAGCTTCTTTGGCCACCTGAGCGTGTTGTCATATATTGGTTCCGCTCCTAGGGCGGTTATCAGCGGGTTAGTAGACTCTTGGGTTGGTCATTTTGCGATTTTGTTTCGAGGGCTCAATGTCATTTTGAAACTCATGTGCTTTCCAGCGAGCTAGTCATATCCCACACGATCGATTAGAAAAAACATCTTAACGCTGCTTTTACTTCTACGTAACACCCCGGAATATAATTTTACGAAAATTCAAATATTTATTTATTTATTTATCGTATGGCTAAGCGACAAAACAAATAATATACAACATATGCGACGGTAAGAACGTTGGCACAATCCAAAAATCGATATCACAACACCCATAACATCTTGGGATGGTCCATTGTATTTCCTTCGAGAGCTTTCCTTAATGATGTGATTCAGTCTGGTAAGGAGCTCCACAGAGACATAAGGAAAATAGCATTACGCTGCATTTGGCGTGGCCTGTTTTTAGTCGGTTTAGTTTAATCCATTGGTCTCTCTTCGGTTGGAATCACGGAAGTCCAGTTGTAGTATCCCGAATATCTTGGTGTTTCACGGGTCCAGAGTTGCAGCTTTGTCGCCATTTTTCCCTTGACATTGAAGTAAGATTCATCCTGCTACAGTGGATTCCTCCATTTAAGGCGGGTGGAGGGGGAGGAGGGGGTAGCAATTAGCCTCGTTTGTTGCGGAGCATAATCTACCATTTGCGATTATGGAGCACCTACCGAAACTGATACAGTCCCTCTGTCCAGATTCAAAAATCGCAGAAGAAATAAAATGTTCGACGACGAAAACTCACGCCATCAGATTATAGGTAAAGAAAGTTTTGATTATTTGTGTGAAGATCTGCGGCAAACTAGGTTTTCACTTATTGTTGACGAGGCCATTGATCTTAGCACAACCAAAGACTTGTACTTAGTCGTGAGATATAGCATCGCATCAAAGATTGTTTTTAGCTCTTATTCCATTAGAAGCTGCTAATGCAGTATCCTTATTTGAACACACTGTAATGTTCTCTTAGATGCAGTGATATTCCATATAAAAATAATCTAAAGGGTTTTTGAATCTGATGAGGCAAAAATAACTGATGGTGTGTAACAATTCTGTTTTAACACTGCTGCAAAACGAAATTGCCAATATTGTTACATGCATTAAGTTCACACGTATTAGTGGGCAGCTCTACAGATTTCGCATTTCGACGATCGAGACCACAGCCCGTGACAGCAGTCGCGCTCCGCTACCTTTCAAGTTGGGAACCCTACCAAGATCGGTTCGTCGGGAGACCATCACGTGGCGCAGTTCTGAACTTAAACCCACTTACTGTCGTCACAGAGTGGGAAAAACAGATAAGCATCTGGTTTTTTTCCGCTATTCTGCTGCAGACATTATTGACGCAGGGAAGCAGCTAGTTGTGTAGCTTATTTCGGCTAGCGTTTCTTAATAAGGCAGAACCTACATTATTTTCCAGCTGCTTGGTTCAAATCTAACAGGGCTGCGATATAGACTTTAATAATACAGGAAAATATGAAGAAAGAATGCATAACAAAGGAAATGCTGGATAAGAATGAAGGAAGAAAATAAAAATGCGTTGATACGAAGAAGGGAGTATAAGAAGAGGTAGGTAAATCAATAATCATGTTATCCTTGGTTGTCCGGGTTGAACCGCGTCAATTTATCGAAACCTAACGTCCTCTGAAGGAAGGTCATAAAATGAAGGCTGAAACGTTAGGTTTCGATAAATTGACGCGGTTCCACCCGGACAACCGAGGTAACATCGACAAGGACCGCGTAAGTCTGCGCACCAACTAAATCAATAATTAATAACGAAGAGAAACAAACATGAAAAATCCTTGATTCGAAAAAATGCGATAAAATAAAAAATACTAGTTAAATATGATATTTTGTACGAACAGCCTGTAGGACTTGTCTTCAATGAAACGAGATTTGGCAACACTACAGAAATAAAAAAGCAGGTCGAAGTGATGTGGAGAGAATAAGAGATGGAAGGGTCTGCTATATGATAGGAAAATTAAACCCGGGGAGGAAGAAATGGAAGATAACGGCGAAGTTGATCAGACTAGGAGCGAAAGCGTAGAAAAATAAAACAAGAGAATCGTCCCCCCCCCCCCCCCCGGTGTGGCTGCACGCGTTGTGGCGCCACCTACACTGGGTGGGATTGGTACGAGTGGCCCGGGTTCAAATCCCGCGCACAGGCCGTACTGACTGATGCTCTCATGCGGTTCCCCGCAATAATACAGGACCTCAAACTACACATTTCGCAAACAAAACTCACTTATCGAACAAACACAAGTGAAACGTTATACAGACAGCTGGCAACATATTTGCTCCCCGCAGCAAATCCACGGGCAGACCCAGCAAAATGGTAGTAGACGGAATCTTGCTTTGAAAATAAGCTTAGAGAATGTGCCGAAACACTCCCGAAAGGGGAAATTTTAAAAAAGATGACGAATAAAACAAGAGAAAGGATTTTTTGCCGATTGCCTACGCCTCGTTGTTCTCGAGGTCATTAGAGGCGGATAAGGAATAGGGTCGGATGCGATAAAAGTTAGTGAATTTTGTTGGTTAGAAAGTAAAATTACAACCGATGGACGAAGCAGGAGTGATGTTAAAAGCATAATAGCCCCAGCAAAAACAGCTTTCATGAAAAATAAAGAAAATCTTTTAGTCTTAAATATTAATACAGGACTAAGAAATAACTCTTTAGAACTCTACGAGTGGAGAATCGCACTTTATGGCAGCGAAGGATAGTCTATAGACCTTAGGAATACCAGAAAGAAGGAAAATTGAAGCATTTGAAATTTGGTGCTATAGATGGATGCTGAATATTAAGTGAACGTATAAAGTAAGAAAAGAACGAGTTTTGGATATAATGGGCGGAGAAAAGGAGTTTTATAGAAAGAAGAGACAGGATTATAGGTCATATTTTGAGAGATTCAGGATTGGTTAATTTGTTAGTGGAGGGAACAGTCGAAAGTAAGAATTGCAGAAGAAGACAGGTTAGAATATGTGCAGCGATAATTGAGGATGTGGGTTGTAAGAGATATGTAGAGATGAAAAGATTAAAGCAAGATAGGAGGGGATGGGAGATATCATCAAACATCGTGAGACTGATGACAGCAAAAAAATAATTGGAGGCAAGGAACGGGAAGGAATTTGGCCATTGCCTTTTGAAGAAATCATCTCGGTAGTCGCCTGGAGCTTTTTCGGAAAAACCTTAGAAAACGGAAATCTGTAATGTCAAACGGGGATTCGAACCAGTGTCTTTCCGAATGCGAGGTCAGAGCATTACCGCTCTCCCAGAGCATTTGGCGTTTCAAAATTTAAAGTGACACGTGTCCTGCTCAAGTTGACAAGAAAACTATAGTTATCTTCATGGAAATTATAGTTTTTGCAAAATAACAATGGAGTGAATTTTTGCAAATGTGATAGCTCGACAGAAAACTGATGGTTGTAATTTCATTTTTAACCTCTTTTAATACAGGCTCTGTGACGCCGGACACACATCTGCATAGGGAACAGCAGCGGGGCCTAACAGCTGTCACTGATTGAGTGGGGGGGGGGGGGAGAGGAGTGGGGGAGGCAGACAAAGAGGATGCACGTGCGCAGCGTAATGACTCACTCCCGAGGGATGAGAGACTCTTGCCGACAGTGAACCAGATACGTCTGCTCCAAGTTTCGCACCGCGTGGTTCTCTGTTCAGTGCGATACGTGGACTTCAGGAGACAGTTATGTCGAGTCTCTGACCCTGGCGAGAACTCGGTGACGTCCGAAGCGTGCGTCACACAAGTCCGCCGGGCTGCCGACTCCCCCGGCGCAGCGCCCAACTTCTGCCTTTTCGCCTCGTGAGCTCGGAAACAATTTTCACGATGCAGTGATACTCTACACTACGTGCGATGAAAAGTTTTCCGCGTCTATAATGAGTTATTTTCAGTTTACTTGCGGTTTTATTTAATAAAACTAGGTGTCCCACATTCATCGCGATACATGCAGCCTAGACAACGACTATTATTACTAACAATTCTATTCAGTTAAGCAATTGCGCATAAAAAAAAAAAACAATGAAGGAAATGAAGCTACAGTGAACAAGCACAAAACAAAACAAAGTAAATAAAACGAAATATATAAAAACAGTTGCTCTGGGTTGTGTGTTATAAGACCGACAAACAGATAAGAATCACAATAAAGAAATACACAAAAAACACAACAAAGAAATACACAAACAACACAATAAAGAAATACACAATAAAGGAATACACGTAGGGGAGAGCCCATAAACTACGTTACTCTGTCTAGGGGAGGGGGAAGAGTTTGCTGGAAAGATACGCTGGACTAGGTGGGGGAAGGCGGGGGTTTCAGAGCCAAGCCACGTAGCTTTCCATCATTTTATTTGTCACAGTTAAAATAAGGTGCAGAACACACAACAGCATGTGAATACGTATTTCCCTCAATCAATTATCTCCGTTTGTAATGTACGATAGTCTGACAAGAGAAAACAGTACAAAATGTCTTCTAGAATTAATAGCGAAAAAAGCTACGTGCCACGCGGAGGTGAAGGTGCCGGGGGGGGGGGGGGGGGAATAGAGGCAAACACCATCTCAGACTACATCGGGGGAAAGGGGGGTGGGGGGTTACAGGAGGCCAAAATGGAACTACGTAGTTTATGGACTCTCCCTAATTATTCTGCTACTGAGAACACCTTCACAACGCAAAAAACCCAATTAAAAAATCACCTAAGTTTTTACTTTTAACAAACTGAAACGTCAAGTATGACGTAACCTCCAGTCTGACGTTCAATGTAACTACATAAATAAATATTACACATCGGCTTGACAGAAGTGATTGAGAAATGCCTTATTTTTTTACTTATGCCTTTACGCCTCGTCGACGGCTAAGGTTATTTAGAGGCGGGATGGAACTGGGGCAAGGAACGGGAAGGAATTCAGCCACGGCCTTTTTGAAGGAAGCATCCCGACATTCGCCTGGAGTGATTTGGGGAAACCATGGAAAACCCAAATCTGGATGCCCGGACGGGGATTCGATCCCGCGTCCTCCCGAATGCGAGGCCAGAACGTTAACCGTTCACACGCCACGCTCGGTGAGAAATGCCAACAGCGGGAACGACTCAACTGAATCTTAAAGCTCCACGGTAATTTTTTTTTTTCGCCAGCCATAAAGTTTTATCATACGTTTTAATCAAATTGGCGTATTTATCTTAAGAATAAATGTTAGGGAAGCTAAAAATATTATAATAATACATCTTATAATTTCATCGTCTCTCGTCGGCTAACATCGGTTCGCGTCGGTCCAGTTTAGCAGAGCTCCGGCCAGAAACTCCTCTTGCGGAAACTTTTTTTTATTAACTTTTATACCGTTTAACTTTCCGAATAACATTTACGGCACAGGAAAGGGTACATTCACAAGTCTCAAACGATATAACGGTACAACGTTTACCACTAGTTTCTATTCTCGCTCTTACGGATCATCATACGTTAGCGGGGAGAGGAAGGGGGAAGAGTCTCTTCATGACATGAAAAGAGGGGGAGGGGAGCGGGGGTCATTAGCTACGTGACGTCCCGTTGAATGTGCAGATTTAATCAAGTTCTAAATTTAAAATGTGTGGTGTTACTAACGATGGGAAGAGGGTGTGATTTTTTTATGCCTTTACGCGACGTCGAGGTCATTAGAGGCGGGTAGGGATGGGGGAACAAGGAACTGGAAGAAATACGGCCATGGCATCCCGGCATTCGTTCGAGTGATTTGGAGAAACCATGGAAAACCCAAATCTGGATACCCGGACGGGGATTCGGACCCAGGTCCTCCCGAATGCGAGGCCAGAGCGTTAACCACTCACCCACCACGCTTGGTAGCATGAAATTTGCGTGACGTGTCTGAGTGGGGACGTATTGCTGCAATGTATCTCCACGCTTGTCCAGCCTGATGGTGTCGTGAAAACACAACGTTTCGACAGCTGGCTCTGCTACCTTCATCAGGTGTTGGATGGCTCAGTCGAGGCAGTAAAAGCGGATTAAAACCATCGGAAGCCATGCGACGCCTGATGCGTTGTGTTTTCACGACACCATCCGCAGAGGTCTAGTGGCTCAGTGGTTACGGCGTCCGACTGGAGATCGAAAGGTCCAATGTTCGCATCCCTTTCTGGGCTGGGATTTTAAAAGGCGCTTAATCCGACTTTCTCGTCTAACACAGCTTGCTGTATAATGTGAAGTACGACAGAACTCTTTCCTAGATCGAAGTACATGGTAAGCTGCAGGCCCCAGAAGTATTACCGGGTTAGGTTAAGGCGACTACGATAAGAGCGATTTGCGCAGCCATTGGTCATTACGGCCACACCAGGTTTTACCTCTAAGACAATATCCGGATGGACACACTTCAAAATTGCGTAGGTCTGTGGCATAATTTGTGTATGTCGCTTTATTAAACAGGGTGTTAAAAAAGTGTAAAATATTAGGAGATGATAGTATGCATCAAAATATGACAAAAAAATATAAAAACGCATCGTTTCGAAATTACTAACGCCCGCCCACGGCATTGAATGCCTCAGCCCTTCGGCGTAAGGAATCACGCACTCTTTGAAACTGTCTTGGTCGACCATGCACATATTTAACGCATGTAATGACGTACAGGATCCACTGAGACAGTTTCAAAGAGTGCATATGTAATATTTTCACTTTAACACCCTGTATGTATAAGAAAAATATCCCTTTTAAAAACGTTTCTCCGTCAAGAAGTATCCCATGCTCTAGCAACAATTCTGTTGTCGCCAACGATTATCGCCTTCAGTCTTGATTCCGCCAAAGATATTCTGTGACAATACCTCGATTCAGTAACCACGATATTACTGTGTAGCTCACTTCGAAAAATTACCACACTTAATTGCGTTTGAAAGACGAATTAACGTGATTGTAATTGCTGCTGTAATATGCTTTGATGTTCCCGTCTGGGTGTGGAGGTGGACAGAGGCGCCATGGCGGCGACTGCGCACACTGCCGAGCCCCGCCCCGCCCCGGGCGCCAATCAACCCCGCGGCAGGGGAGGAAACAGACACGTGTCATTACGTAAGCATCACTGCAACGCCAGGGACATCCCGGCACATGTAAATCGTCACTAAGTCGCCTCACAGAGGATTCTACGATAACCATGGTGACGCGATCTGATGAAAAATGTAAATCGACGAGATATATCGAAAGTGAGGAATAAAATTTATTGATATCTCGCTTAGTTCTAGAGCTATAGTATCTCAAAAGCGGTTAGGTCGAAACGCGACCTGGACCAGAAGAAAAATTTCGTCGAAGCCAAGTTAGGTGATACGTTCTTCTGAAACAAATCGAAAGTGAAGAATATTTTATATATATATATATATATATATATATATATATATATATATACATATCCTTGCTTAGTTCACGAGATTTCGTATCTCTAAATTAAGGTAGTTACATTGAATGCGGCCTGGATCAGAAAAAAATCGCCGAAGCCACAAGGAACTTAACGCTGGTCACGCACCATAGATGTTTTATTTTATCCCTGGTGGTTGTGATTAGATTGAAATACGGCCTGGACCAGAAGAAAAACTTCAACAAGGGATAGTGAACTATATCTATAACTGATTTTTGACATTTGATATTTCGAGAACTAAGCGAGATAGCAAAAAAATTAACACATACTTTCGATTTGTTTCGTGGAGTTACATAAGAATTCATCATCAAATCGCGGCGCTACGGTTATGATAGTGCTGCCAAATGACATTACATTCGGCAGAGTAGAGAACTGCTTTGAACAGCAGGTACTTAGAAACCGCTCAGATGCTTACGGCACCGTGATGCTGGGATTAGCTGGTTCCAGTTGTCGTGATGGAAGAAATTTTCGTCAGGGGCATCCATAAATTACGTGAGGTGAAATAGGGGGAGGGGGGTCCGGTCGGGCAAAATCTCACCAAGGGGGGGGGGGGCGGAGGGGGCTACGGAAATCTCACGTGAGGTTTTGCGAAAAATTGTTTGTACTGTAGAGCTTAAAAAACAAAAAAGTCTCCAAAAGTTTCTAGGGCGATTAATGGGGGGGGGTCTCACGGCAGCAGATCTCACTAGAGGGGGGGGGGCGGAAATCCGGAAAAAACCTCACGTAATTTTTGGATGTCCCCTCACCAGGACTAGGCTAGCAGGATAGAAGAGGCTGTGGTGCACGAATCCTAAACACAGTAGATTCCGAGTTAAATCGTAAGCCTTTTCGCAGTGAGGACATATTGTAACAGCCCCCAAACCTAGACTTTAAATGGAATTGTGTTTTATGAAACATTTGTAGCAAGATAGAATTTGATTGAGCATGAATTTGTATATTTGTCTTGCAATTTACTGTAAATCGGTGTAAATGGATTTTGTTTTATGAAAAGAAAGTGTGTAAATACTATTTAATATGTTTAAGGAGAAATATGCAAGTGAATTGCTTGAATGTTTGTAATTCCAAGTATTAAGGTGACCTACGATGTTTAAAGGATGATTTACTACAGTTTAAAACGATTTATGTGGGCAATTTTGGGTTTAAATACCTTTAATTTTCATTTCTGACCATTTTGTATTGATTGTAAATGATTATGTATTAATTTTGATTGGTTTTAATACGTTTTTAATTGTTTAAGTATTTTTAAAGTTCGAGAAATATCTGTCGGAAGCCCTTGTAAGTAGAACTGTCGCTGAAACTTGTATAAAGCGAGCGGCAGAGACTCGCAGACAGCTTTACAGTGACAGTTTATGGACACAGCGTACGTCGGCAAAGACAGTTTTGGACGAATAGTTTTACATGTACTGTGAGAGTGTGAAGCAATATTGTCTTTGGAAGAAGTGTCGAATGTAATCGCTGGAGTGTTTTTACACGTGACCAATATCTTTGAAGTGTACATCTTCGAGAAATAAAAACAAGTTAAAATTTGAACTGTACCGTGGACTATTTATTTCTTATATAATTAAATCACGAGACACCTAATAGTACGGCACTGTTAAGTCTGGATGCCTCTTGGACGTCTTTCGAAAGAATACCCCTGATGCTCCTCCCTTTTTCACCTTAATTCATTCACAACGCAACTAGTACACTACACTAAACATACACACAACACAGCCACCGGCACAAAACATAATACATACACACACTTCCACCACCAGGCAAGGCAAACGGAAAAACTCAAGAAAGCTACCACTGACGAATAACTCCTACCAGGATAGTGACCAAACCTGGTTCAACGGGTGAAGGAGATAATGATTGTATTCCACACACTTCACAATAGTTTGCAGACTCTGCTGTTTAAATGAAGGACGTTAAAGTGAAGGTCCTATTTCAGGGGTGGCCAACCCGCATGTGGCCCACCTTGAACATTTTTGCGGCCCGCGAGATTCATCACACTTTTACAAAATATTTTATAATGGCCAAAATAGTAAAAACCAATGTTTTTTTAAATAATTATTATTATTTGTGCATCCATACATTCAAAAATTAACTGTCAAAATTATGAGACAAAATTAACTTTGATTTTAAAATAATATTCTCATGACTATATAATTTTATATGCGACCCGAGGAGTTATGATGCATTTCCAAAGTGGCCCGCAGGATCATTTGGGTTGGCCACCCGTGTCCTATATAGTTAAAGTGATTTCCTTCTCATCCAAATTCCTCCTGTAAAAACTGGGACGAGGGAAGTCATTGTCGCAATTTGTACATGAGGAATTTGAATGAAAAGGAAATCACTTTAACTATATCAGCATTCTGAAAAAATTTCAGGCACATTCGGGAAAACAAGAACTAAATTCTGCGGCCAATTATCAGAATGGATAACAACAGATAAACCAAAAGAATTCTCAACCTGGCCATCTCAAAAGCAACTGGCTATTCGAAATCGAAAAGGACCCCGAGGAAATTTGAATCACAGATGGTATCACACAGGGCAGATGCAGATTTAGCAGCATTGTTGATAGCCACCACTTTGCCAACAAACCGTATATTAGAAGAATTGACGAATAACTCTTTCCAGGATAGTAACCGAACCTGGGTCAACAGTTAAAGGAGATGATGACTTTATTCCACATACCAAACAGCAGTTTGCAGACTCTGCTGTTAAAATGGAAGACGTTATCTCGCTATATAGGTGCTATATGCTTCATGTAATTTTCTTTTCGTCCAAATTCCACCTGTACAAACTATGCCAAAGGAAATCTTTGGGACTATGTACAGGAGGAATTTGAATGAAAAGGAAAATAAATATCAGCATTCTGAAAAAATTTCAGGCAAATTCAGGAAAACAAGAACTAAATTCTACGGCCATATTATCAGAACGAATAACAACAGACTAACCAAAAGAATTGTCAACCTCGATAAAAATGAAAAGCAATTGGCTAGTTGAAAATTGAAAAGGACCTCCAAGAAAATGGAATCACAGATGATATAAACCGGGCAGCAGCCGATTTAGTAGCATGGCCATTATCACCAATCTGCCAACAAACAGTATATAAGAAGGAGGAACAACTGAACGGAGGAACAACTGAACGGAAGAACATAAAGAACTCAGTGATGGGATGAAAAGATTTTGGGAAAAGAAAAAAAAACCATATGTGCTAAATAAATTCAATCAAGCTACTCAGTTGGGCATAGCGCAGTGATTGGGGATTGTGCATAAACTACGTGGCTCGGTCTAGGGGAGAGAGGGGTTGGCTGGAAAGCTATGTTGGGATACGGGGGGGTTCCGAGCCAGGCCACATAGCCTTTTTTTTCATATTATTTGTCACAGTTAAAATGAGATACCGAACACACAGAAGCATGTAAATATTTATTTTCGTCATTTAATTATCCCCGTATGTAATTTACGATAGTCTGATAAGAGAAAACAGTACAATATGTTTTCTGGAATCAATATGGAAAAAAGCTACATGCTACACGGGGAGAGTGGGAGGGGGAGGGGGCGTTAGAGACAAAATTCACGTCCGGCTACGTGGGGAGAGGGGGAATTCACAGGAGGCCAAAGTGGTGCTACGTGGTTTATGGATGCTCCCTTGATAGAACCGTACGGGAGGCGCTGTCTGCCTGCCTCCGTCTCGAGATCCTGCGGGCCGGACCCGCTGCTACTTGATCAATACTGCCGACACTCCCCCCACCTCACCCCTCACTCGGAGCAACAAGTGACGAGGAACAAACGGCAGACTCGACTGGCAAAGACGCGCACGTGTCCAAACCAAGGCGACAACCTGCCGGCGACCTCCACAATGATGAAGCTTCAAAACAACGGCCCAGATTACGGAGAAATTAGCACCGAGGGCTAATGTACAGTAGAGACATTAGCGCCATAACACGAATCTACAAAAATTCACCAAAGTGTCACAAGAACAGCTAATAAAATTGTCCCCTGCATTGTTGACTATTAAAATGATGAGACACACAAAATCGGGTTGTCTAGATACAAATCGGCCAGACAACAGTCATAAAAATTACGTCCATCCGCTAATATTCCTGCGGCAAGATCAGACGCGATATCGATTTTTTCATGTTTAGCGGTCACCCATAAATTGCATCACACAAATTTCATGGTTTTCGAATTCCCCCTCCCCTCCTTGTCAAGTCATGTCTGACTGTGTAAACCCCCCCCCACCACCACCACCACCACCACCACCACCACCTCATGGCATTTGTGACATCACAAATTTCGTGATTTTAAATTTAAAACGCGATTAAAACAGCACTTCCAACGTGACATCACTAAGATTATGGCCCCCTGGTCAAGCCTTAGGTAGCGCATATATACCGCCACGTAGCCTGACGTGGATTCTGCCTCTACCCCTCCCCTCCACCAACCGCGTGGCTCGTATTAATTCCAGAAGACATTTTGTACTGTTTTCTCTTGTCGAACTATCGTAAATTACATACGGAGATAGTTAAACAACGGAAATAAATATTCATAGCCTGTTATGTGTTCTGTACCTTATTTTGACTGTCACAAATAATATGAATGAAAAGCTGCGTGGCTTGGCTCCGAACCCCACCCCCCTCTTCCACGTAGCTCAGCGTAGCTTTCAACCCAACCCCTCCCCCTAGACTAAGTCACGTAGTTTATGGACGGTCCCCTATGGACACCTCTGAAAAGTAATCTATGGATGAACAGATACGATTCATCGACGTTGAAGGCTGAAAATACTGGAGGCAAGGAACGGGAATAAATTAAGTCTTCGCCTATTGAAGGAACCATCGCAGCATCTGCCGGAGTGATTTAGGGAAACCATGGAAAACCAAAATCTGTAAGGCCGGACGGGGATTCGAATCGGCGTCTCCCCGAATACGAGGCCAGCGCTGTTGTGCTCACCTGTCTAGACACCGTTACGATACAGAAAAGTCAAAAATGTAGATATTGTTCAAGGTAAGAGACTGATCACTTATTCTCATATTTGTCCTCAACGCAATGACTGCAAGATTTTATTAGCCGTGGTGGAGCACTATTTATGAGTAATGACCGTCAGATTCAGTAGCAGAGTAACAAAATCCTGGAACAATAAAAGGGCTTTTTAGAACGTAAAACTACGGAATTCGTTGAAGTATTTTAACACCCTCCCAATATTTTAACGAAGATGGGAAGTACAGACCGAGAGAGTTGTGGAAATGTGCGCTTGTGGATAAATACGAAGCCTGAACAAAACAAGGTCGCATTGACATAGAAGGCAAAACTCATTCGTACCATCTTTGGAGCAACATACACTCTCTGCACAGAAACAAAACAAATCCACCTCCGCTAACAAACTACGAAAAACCTTTTGCGACATATTCAGCAGGCGGAAGCAGCTCCGAACATCCCAGGTGGGGATTAAAACGTTGGCAACTCAGAAAAGCAGCGACAGCAGGAAAAACACGAAAATTAATTACATCTGCGTAGGAGGTAAATGTGTGACGTACTGTCAAAGGCGACAGTGGGTCCTCTCGGAGGAGGGCACCGGCCTACTCATCCTCGAGGCTGTGTCCAATCGCAGCTCGTTATGCTCCACTTACAGCCACTGTGTCACAAAGAGGCGGCTTCTCTTTCCGCTCCTAGCTGCAGGCTGATTTGGTTGCCAAGACCACAACCTTATTTCCACCTTATTGGCCGGCAAACCAACAGAGTCACTCACGATTGACGGGCACGAGCGCGTCGTAATTGTTCTCCTTGGTAAGAACTTCTTGTTGCCTCAATAACTCGTCATAGCACGACAAATAACGAATTTGTAATGGGCAGGACGTTCCGCGGTTCAGTTTCTACTTTAGACCGTAGGTCTCAGAGGAAAGGCTCTCTCCTCCCGCCTCTGTCACAATGGCTTAGTATACCTTCTTCCGAATGATCCAACCAACCTTCGGATCATGGTTTTATTTTTTATCACCAGAAACTACTGTTCTCGAATTAACTTTAAAATAAATATTTGTAGAGAAGAACTGGTAGTAATACGTTATCTCCGGACACACATCGCAACCCTTGATTCTGTTTTAGACTCGCAATGATATACCGAAATTTGAGGGCTTTATTGCTTTAAGATGTGAGAAAATAAAGTAAAAACATTGTAAAACGATATCGCATCATGCCGTTGTAAAATGATAAAATCTAGTGCTTGCAGCCACATCAAAATGTCGCAATCCCGAGGGTCCCTCGAAACATTATCGATATAAATCTAGCCGTTTCCAGACACTGTCTAAAACACGCTACTCGGTACAGTCACTGAAATAAATTGCCTCGCATTCACCTCGGAATATATCAAGGAAAATTTGCTAGGCTGAAAACTAATGTGGAGACATTATCTCCCCCCCCCCCCCAGACAACAGCGAAAAAGAATATATAAACAGTGCATTTACATTTAACCTGGAATCTGAGACCGAAGTACAGGATTCAAATGTTGAGTCTATAACTGAATCGCCTTCTGACATCACTTAAAACAGGGGTGGCCAACACGCGGCCCGCCTAGAATATTTTTCCGGCCCGCGAGATTCATCACACTTTTACAAAATATTTTTAATATTTTATTTTTAGTGTTATATATTTCTTTACAATGTGCGTTTAGAATCATTGTTATTATATTATCTATGTTTAAATGTAAGAATAATATTAAACACATAACTCATGTTTCAATTTTTCACTCCAAAAAAATGTCTCTTATGGGGATATATAATTTTATATGCGGCCCGCGGAGTTATGATGCACTTCCAAAGTGGCCCGCAAGATCATATGGGTTGGCCACCCCTGACTTAAAAACAAACGACAGAATACCACCGATTGATTTTTGTGTCATCAGGAGTATCCAGTTTGAAAAAAAATAAAAATATCTGTTAAATTTCCGATTGCTTTCGTAACAACCTGTAAGTGTGATGTCGGATTTGCAACACTTGTTTTCCATATAATAATAAAAAATAAAAACTGACGAAGTCGAACAGAACCAAAGAATTAAGGTATCTTCTTTTACTCCAAAACTAAAGTTTTCAGTTAGCAAGAAACAGCTTCACATTTCTCATTGAAAGTTAGATCTTATTTCAATTTGAGTTTTTCGATTACTTTTGTAATAATTTCGTATAAGACTTAAAAGTAATTACTAAAGTAAATGAAAATTATAAAGATATCCAAATAATGTTTTATTTCACCTACAAATCTCTAAATAGTATACAAGTTTTTAACAGGTCACGGAAATGAATCCTAAAAATAGCCGAGTAACAGGCGAAGAAAAGTTTGGGAAACCATATTGTGACTATTTATGAGCCACAGTGGAGACTTTATTCTGGACGGATCAATACAGTACAAGTCGTACATGACCGTGTTCCTCAAGGATAGCCTTCACAGGGAACGGCTTAGTGGCTGCGGAGGCCGTGTGGAATAGAACAATTTGGTAAGCCGAGGAGACGTGTTGACGCAATATGAGCCAACAGCAGCGGCACCGGCAGTTCCCACTGGGCGACAAGCGGCGGTTGTCTGGCCACAAACTGGGTGTTCACTGTCCGACGATCTCGTGTTATGCTCCCTTGCCAAAGCGTATACAATCACAATGAACAATGGATTAAATATCTGCCCCAATAGGGACTTCAAAAGACATGGGGACTTAAGGACTCTGGCTCAAATGCGGCAGGTAAACTAGTGTCTGATCAGAGATGAAGCCCACAAATCGAAATGACATTTCACTTCCTCCCCCACACCTCCTGAACAAGTGCCGGCAGCCACCAACAATTTACCACTCGGCACAACAAATTTAGTTCTAGCATTCATATAAAAAGCCTCTCGAAGCTCTATAAAACCAAATACAAGTTTAGTATCCAAACTACAGTTTTCGAACTGTATTGAACGTCTGTTTTTACTTTGGCATATTCGAAATTCATGATAAATATATATGTAACGATCACATACGTTACAACAAAACAAGAAGGCGATAAGCATTGTAAGGTTTTAAATATTAGTAGGCGTAAAAGAAATGCGAATGTGGTAATAATATAAAACAATCTAGGTACTAGTATTTGTCCGCGTGAATCTAGGTGTAGTCTAATATATATTAAATGTTAACTTTGTCCACAACTCCGGAAGGAGGCATACTAAGCCATTGTGTCAGAGGTAGGAAGGCCAGTTCCTTTCCTCTGGGACCTACAGTTTAACGGCGAATTAACCACGAGGCATAAAAGAAGAAAAAAAAATTCCATAGAAATTCCTCTAATGGGTCGTTCATTAATTACGTAAGTTGAAATGGGGGGGGGATCCAGCCAAATCTCACCAAATGGGAGGGGGGGGTCAACGGAAATCTCACGCGAGGTTTTGAAATTCTTGAAGGACAATAGAGCTGTACAAATGACATGGATTTCGACTTTAGGAGGGACTGATTAGCAGAGAGGGGGGTCCCGTCAAAATCTTACGTCATCTTAGAGGGGGTCCGACCAAATCTCACAAAAGGGAGGGGGGTCCGGAATTCCGGAAAAACACCTCACGTAATTAAAGGACGCCCACCCCCCCCCCCTAACAACTAAGAGCAACGCAAAAAATTTGAATTGTTACTATAAATTTACTTTCATATTTCGTGAAGGCACGTTCACAATTCCCAGGCGTGAAGAAAATTTAGTTTCGTGAAGACGTTAACTTTTTTTAGTGTAGAAAAAACGAACACTAACAAAAAATAATTTGCCTTATGTTGTTAGAAATTTCTGTAGGATAACTATTGTTTATCTTGGGTGTTGGATGCAATCTCTGGCCGTTTTTGTATTAAGAATTTCTGGTGCCTAGTTTTACACGTAAAGAACAATAATATGGCGCAAGTGAGTTAGAACAATCACAGTAAGGTCAGAGGTATCAGACGCAATGTAGGCTGCTCATGACATTCGCCTGGCTACTGATATGACACGTACTTATCACCAGCTGCTTCCCTACCCGCGAGTGCGTTTTACTCGAAGGTATACAAGCATGTCTGTCAAGTGTAAATGTCCCACTGCCAAGCTGCCTAACGGGGCCATCGGATGAAATGCGGGAGGTCAGTTACAATACTCCTTGCGACACGAGGTCTTAATAATATTTGTGTACGTTGCCGATGGCGCAGCGCAGGGTCATTAAAAAAATCTCAGTTCTTCAATTTACGGTTCAAGGTAATCTCATGAGCACCTCCCGTTATCCAACTCCGCGACCTGACAGCCGATTTCATTTGCAAGAGAATGTATGCAGACGTTTATTCAAGAAAGGAGCGAGGGAAGTAGCCGTGTAGTAAGAAAGGTGAGTAAGAACCCACAAACGCCGATTCATTTCTGTGCTCATTTTTCCCACGAGCGATTAGGGAATGGAATAGAAAGGATTTACCGGGCGAGTAAACTTAAACTTAAAATCCGACAGGAGTAGCTTTCGATAAAGCACTCCAGCCATCCTGATCTGGGTTTTCCATGGTTTTCCCAGATCACTCCACGCGAATGCGGGGATGGTTCCTCACAATAGCCCATGGGCGCCTCCTGCCATATCCCTTATAACCCTTCCAAACCATAACCCTTCTCGATAGGTGCTATGCACCCTCCGCCACACACTTATAGTGAATCGCGGAGTAATAATAATAATAATAATAATAATAATAAACGCGAAGAAACTAAGATATGTGAAGTAAAGATGTAACAACAATGGGTTTGTATGAGTCATTGTATGTTCTTAGTGGATATAGGAATTATAAGGCGAAACTTGCACCTTTCAGGTTAACAAGATTGGTGTGCGGTTTGTAGAAGCTTGGTCAAAGAGGAAACTGTACTGTTTGAGTGTGAAAAGTGTCACAGGATGACGAAATGGTAAACCAGATACTAGTGGCAAAACAGACCTACATAGCTAAGAGAGGTAAGCGGGTCTTGGTATTGTGGCAACATGTACTAAAATTGAAGCGAAAGGGGGGAAAATAAAGTTTGGAGGTGTAAAGAAAGAAGACTGGGTTATGAGAGGGCGGGGTTATGAGACGTTGCTGGTACAAAGCCGTTGAAGATAGAAGGAACAGAAGTTAGAACTTGAAAGAAGGATAACGGAAAGACGGGGAAGGGAGGGGGGGGGGGGGCGAAAAACAGCTTGGACGCTATCAGGGAATGAGGAATAATGGGAATGATAGTGGACATTGGGATAGTGTATCAGAGTGGAAACTTAGGGTATATTAGTCCTGGATAGGAATCGAATGGGCCTCAAAAAGTATATCAAACAAGATATCTATCGATATGAGCACTAGCTCGAATGACGGGCGGAGGTAAGAACATAGTTACCCCAAAAAATAAACTGGTACGCATACACCATTGTGTCATCGCATGTAGGTATGAAACAGGGTGACCTTGAGGCGCCTATGAAAATGAACAGAATTTTACAGGCGCGGCGATCCGTGCTTTCGTTTAAGCTGACGGAGTTTCTGCTTGCTAACTTGCATACGTGGTCATTGGTCACTCGAACAAAATTCATTATTTACCAGTTGAAAGATAACACCAACAAGGATTATATTAAAGACAGTGACCTACATATTTAATGTATCTATATATCTGCATACATTTTTACATACTATTAATATTATTACCTTGTAACTTTACCAGGCTGACTGTATGGTCTATTCAAGACCTAAGGTCAAATAAATAAATTAAAAAAATGCAGCTGTTTAATTTATTTATTGTTGCGTCGTACGTGTTTCACCTCTCATTGAGGCATCAGCGACGAACCTGCGTTACAATTTTTATATACATTTTTATCCTATTATTACGGAATTGTGAACAAGAGATATTTTTATAGCTGATATTTATTTACTATTTACATTTGTTAATATGGTATGCAGCTGCGCATGTCCGTTTTCTTATCCAAAACATGTTTTGCTTGTATTATTTTTACAATATTGTGCTTTGTCATACCATATTAACAAATGTAAACAGTAAATAAATATCAGCTATAAAAGTATCTCATGTTCACAATTACGTAATAATAGGATAAAAATGTATATAAAACTGTATATAAAAACTGTAACACAGATTCGTGGCTGATGATGCCTCAATGAGAGGTGAAACGCGTAAGGCGCAACAATAAATAAATTAAACAGTTGTATTGGCGTTATCTTTCAACTGGTAATTAATTAAGCAACTGCGGAAACATTGCCTGCAACAACAGTGGATTAAAATTAATTATATTCTATAGAAGATCAAAACTGGAAAGTTTATATCACGTGTCGGCAGGGTTAGGTTTTTTTTTATTAATATTCAGCTAATCGTTTAATAATAGGTGCAGCAGCAAGAATACATTTCATGATAGAAAACTAAACCACAGATCCAACCAAAAAAAATCTAAAAATAAACTGAAATAAGATTTTCAGTTTAGCTGGAAAGATGGTAGTGAGACGTCCTTCCGCATGATCATAAACAACTCTCTTGGCTCATATGAGAAGACGAAAAGATAGGGGAAAAATGAGATTAAATAAATACAATCCATCCCGTGGTCTCATTTATATGACACCTGCACACAGCTAAATGAACGGTCAGGTTTATTTAATCCAGTTTATTAGGACCATAGAACTGGCCTACATTTTTACGTGACAGTTGTGATAGTTTAACTGCAGGTACAGAGACAGTTACATTACTTAGACTAGAGTCATCGCGCTGCCGTGAGAAAAGGATACATTTCCTGGAAGAAATCCAGGTGAGGCGGCTGGAGGATGTCCAACGCGGACAGGACCTGCAACAAACAGAGCACACATATTAGATATACTGTACATGCTACATTCACATAGGTACTACAGCAGTGAACTCTCATCATCACTGGAGAATATCGGTAGGCAACAGCAATCTATCACTTTAACACATTCTATTTCACAAAGGGAAGCGTAACAGTAGAAGACCTCGGTAAACCGTGTGAAAATGTTTCTCTCTGCCAGCACATTTCCGCTTGCCGTCAATATTTTGTACCTTAATCGTAGGCAACACAGTCTAGAGTATAGGGGGGGGCGAAGACGCCAGAAGAGATCAGCGGGGAGTGAGGTAGCTTCGTCGCTTTTGAGTACGATATCCCAGCCCAACGCAGTCGTACTGAGAACCCTGTAATAATAAAATTGTGGCTGGAGGGTGGGTTGGAACTTTATTTTGACAGAAGGGGGACATGGTGAGAAAAACTTTGGGAACCTCTAGTCTACAATAATTCAAAACATAAAATTCTACCTTTTTTCATGTCGCTTCAGTGGCCGGTATAAAAAGTAAAAGAAAATCTAACGAAACTCGGAACTCGGAACTATTGCATAAAAATTAATGTTTACTGTCAAAAGGTTTTCATCACGAGGTAAATTACATAAAGAAGAATGTATTCTAATGTTGCGTACATCGTCGATCTTCAAGATTACTATAAGCAGTGGATAAAACCCTAAGAACTGTTGGGAGGAGTAAATTTCAAAAAAAGAACTTCTGACAGACGTACGTCTGTTTTTCAATACACATGTCTCTCTAACCAAAACGAAGCCCACAGCGATGAATAATGTGTCAGTGGACAGGATGTTTCGCCTACTTCTGACGTAGTATAATCACGTAGTGTGTTTATTATTTACGCGTGTCGCCGGCCAGTCGGCGGGGGCACAGGTTACCTCACCGCAGCGCCTGCACGCACGGATCGCAACCCATCGCGCACAACAGTCGCTTTGGTAGTGGCAGCTTCAGGGGCTACCAGTATCTGAGACTGCTCAATTCCCACATTGACAATATTTTTGTATCAGTTATCGAGAAGGAAAAAAAATCAAGATGATTGTATTCCTAAATTTTAAACAAACCACATTAATGAGCTATTTGTTATTTTGTACATAGACTTAGCTGAGGATTTAATTTCAACATTCCACCAAAAGACTGAATTCTGTTTTGAAGGGGGGGGGAGAGGACGGTTGAAGTTGGAAAAATCACGCATGGGATTAATGGTATTTTTATAAACAGATCTGCGCCATTTTTTGCAAAAAATCCGTCGGTTCGACGTCACAACCTACTCGGGTATGAACAAGCAGCGACAAGAAACGCCAAAACACATGGGAAACGCAAACGCTTCTAATAACGTGTAGGGTCTCCTCTCCTTAGCACATACACGCGACAGGAGCCACTCGTCTCCCAGCAGGGTGTGCACTGTCTCGCCACTGTGCTAAATGCTGAGTGTCGCTCGCAAACTGCTAAGGCCATTATGAAGGGTGCGCTAACGAAGTTTCAAGACTGGTCTCAGAACAAAAAAAGTTACTCTACATTTTTGTACAGCGAACTAAAAATCTTTGAAATATGACGCTTGTGCATTGTTCATAGGCTCCCTGGAACTCTTCGCGTGGAATGCTGTCAAGGGACCTTGACGAAGCTGCCTGGACCGCTGGAATAGTGTCGAATTGCTTCCATTTCAGGTCTCTCTTGATTCGGGGGAACGAAAAGAAGTAGCTGGGAGTTAGGTCGGGGCTATAGGGTGGCTGCGGTAGTATCGCAACTTTGATCTTGGCCGAAACTTCGCCGACGGCGAGCGACGTGTGAGAGGGCGAATTGTCACGGTGAAGTACCCAATTGTCTTTGATCTCCGGGAGGACGCGGCCAACTCGATCCTTTAATCCACGTTCATCGGGAAGTAATCTAACTCTAAGACGACGGTCAGTTTTGACAGATTCACGCAATTCCACCATTTTTCATGATTTTGACTTGATGAAGGTCTCCCAGTGCGGACATCTTCGAACCTCCTGTATCACCTGAAAACCATTGCTCATGACATGGCTGCTTCTTTATAGGCCTCTTGAAACATACCAAAAGTCTCTGTAGCGGTTTTGTTAAGTTTTGCACAGAACTTTATCGGATAACAACGCTCCAAATGACGCTGCATTTTCAACTCTCCGAGATTTTGACATAGGTCTCTGTACCACACTCGCGCCAGTAGCGATCTGCTCACTCCAGCGTCTCAGAGCCAAATGCCGCTAGCGCGTTCTACTTCACCCTGTCAGTGTATCCTGTCTGCGCCGCACCCCCCCCCCCTTCCACCCAATTCTGGAAAAAAGTAAAGTCTTGAAACTTTTTGAACGCATGTTGTAAACCAAATATTCTTTACAGATTCATATATGGTCATCCAGATGGGCTCGCGTTCGGGAGGACACTGGTTCGTATCGGAATCCAGCCACGTAGATTTCGGTGTCCCACGATCTCCCGAAATGATCCCAGGCCAATGCTGGGACGGTTCCTTCAAAATGCCATGGCCGAATTCCTCCCGTTCCTTGTCGACAGTCCTTCGCTACTTCTAATGATCACGATGTCGACGAAGTGTAAAGCCCTAAGAAAAAAAAAGCTACAATCTGACCTGGGACAGTTGCATTGTCATGCTTGAACTTCCTGTCGTCATCAGGGCCTATGAGGAGCTAAGCTAAGCAAAGCGATCTCACTTGTAGGCCCTATGATAGACACATTCGCCATTTTGCAAGATAGAGGCCGTCACGGGCTCAATTCTTAGGATGAAGCTGTAAAAAGAATGGTCAATATTTCGCATGAAATTGATCAATTATCAAAAAAATTAATACCATAATATATAGGAGATAGCTTCCGTTATGTTAAATATATATAAACAAATTATTAAAAGAAACCTTTTTACATATTAAACGCCAATAAGAAAAGTATTTCATAAATAATTTTTTGTGGCCTAAGCGTATTATCTACATACAGTACATTATGCACATGAAATATTTCCCAACTAACGGAATTCACTCTTTTTTTCTATAATAGTGTTACATTTATACAAAATACACCAAGTAGCTGATAAAACTGATCTCTTGTCAAAGACCGGTTCAATTTCACCGCAGAACGCAAATCATACACTCCATAGCTTCATGCAAACCACCACCAGCATACAATATGCCTTGCTGGCAAGTTGAATCCATCGGGTTTGTGCCCCATCCGAATCCTACCCCTGCCCTTTACAAACTGGACACAGCTGCATTCTTCCAGTCATCTAGCCATCTAGTCATCTAGTCATTGCATGTCTTCGAGATCAGATGAACTGCTTACACCGATTCTGTGTTATGAATAAAAGGGACGCAAGTAAACCGTCGAACACCCAAATCAGGATGCCCGGACGGGGATTCGAACGCCATCCTCCCGAATGCGAGGCCAGAGCGCTAACCGCTCACCCACCACGCTCGATCATGGGGGACGTTTACCCCTCCAAAGCAACGCCTTTCGCAGTGCGACAGTGTTCCAGTGTTATTGTAAGCGTGAACGACTGTGACAGCGTGTTCAGTGTTGTTTGTTTTGTGGATGAGAGGTACCGGCGCATGCAGGCCCACTCTTCCGGAAGACAAATAGGTCCTCAACTTTAACGTCCCATTCCGACGGACGAATCACCATCAACAATGTTGTATGTCTCACTCCGATCGCACTGCGGAGAGGTTTGGGATTTAAGCCGCCCAATCTGGTAATTAGGGATTGCGCACCACCGCCTCTCCTACCCTGCCGGTCACGTCCTATTGAAAATTTTCCCACCTCGAGCACTCGAACCAGCTGACGCCGTGTCAGCGCCGGACACCGTCACAGTGACGTAGTCAACTTTGCCAACGGGGTGGTTAACGCGAGGATCCCTTGTCTGGGGTTTCTGGGGTTCTGCTATCATCGACGATTACCAACTGGAAAGTTGATTTATCGGTCAAGCTGCCTTCTTCCTGTCAAACAGTGAGCAATAAACGTGTTGGCGAGGCGAGGTGAACCTCTGTCGCCGATGCTATGCTGTGACTGCTGATCTGAATTTCATCATTCTGCATTTACAATGGGACTTGAATTAGCGGAAACAAACCGCGATACTGGCTTTTCCCTTCTTCTCGTCGTAACGTAGCGTCTGCCCTGATCTGTAAGCAGTAGCAATCACAGCCGCGACCTACATCAATTGTTGATATCGGCATCGTTTGATCCGACAAAGCGAAACACAGCTGTATCCTGTTTATTAACTACTGACGTATTTTTCTTGGAACACGAGGCACCGACATTGCACCAGATGTACCGTAGAGACTTGTGAACGGACTTCCCGTTGACGTGTTCGTGCGGTCGTAGTATACTGCACAGTGCTAGCTGCAACGTCGGCAAAAGGTCTGACCTTCACACTTCCTCACTACCAGTTTCCAGTCGTCTTTGCTACTTAATACTCCAGAGCCCACCGCTTTGGCTCAGCTGGCTGCGGGTTAGCTGCTTCCAGTCCTGGAGGTGGAAGAAATTTCAGTCAACAGGACTTGGCAGACTGGATTGCAGATGTGGTGGTTCACAATTGCTAATCACCAGATTGCGCGAAAAAATCCTGCGTCAAATACCAAACCTCTCCGCAGTGCGTATGGAGAGAGGACATACGACCCTATTCATAGTGACGTCCGGGAAATTAAGCCTGGCGTTCCATTTGCGTCTTTCGGAAGAACAGGCCTGAATGGACCGGCACCGGGTTTCACCCTACCCCTTCTTTATTTCATTTAATACAACGCAAACAACACTTTACACTGAAGACAAAAACACACACACACACACACACACACACACACACACACACACACACACACACACCAACAGTAACAGGCACATTGGGGAAGGCAACGAGAAACCACCCCAGTCCATATTCTGAAGAGTTCTCACGGGGTGGAACATTCTCCTGCCTAAGCACCGAGAGGTTTTGAAATTCTTGTAGTATTGTAGAGCTAAAAAAAAGTAAATCTACAAATGATGCGAAAGTCTACTTTAGAGGGGGTATTTCGTCAAAAAGTGGGGGGTATAACCTCCTTTGGAAGCAGGAGACCTTAAAAAAAAAAAAAAAAAGTCTCAAAAAGTTACGAGGTAGATTAGTATGGGGGGGAGGGTCTCCGTCAAAATCTCACTTCATTTTAGAGGGGGTGTCAGACCAGATCTCACGAAGTCTCACCCAGAGAGGGCGGGGGGGGGGGGGAAGCGGAGGGTCCGGAATTCCCAAAAAAAACGCCTCACGTAATAAATGGACGCCCGCTAAGAATACTAAACCTCACAACTGCGAGTCTAGCCACGCGCAGTTTGAAGGGCTTCCCTACTCTAATACATCACACGGTAATCGCTTTCAATTATCAGTTTAGGTTCCGGATATACATCCAACGGCTATCCGACGCCGCGCCGCGTTGCCGCGCACGCCGCTAATGTTATTATTCAGTCACAATAAATTTATTGCAGATACTTCATAATGCAATGCGTTCACAGAATTTGGAAAAATTTTAATAACATATTAATAGATGGTAAAGTATTACGTCAAAATAAAAACGCTTGCTCATTTTGCTTGCAAGTTAAGAAGTATATTAGACTTTGTACGCGTGGACTCAGAATTTTATTGCTAGAATTTTATACGGAAGCTGTAATTTACGTAAAAGGCGTCTCAAAAAGCACGGAGTAGGGATAATATACCATCATATCATTCTACCATTTAATCTGCCTCGTCAAGAGAACAAATCTGCAACATATTAAAAAATAACAACGAACCAGGTGCAGCGCAAATCCACATTTAACCTATACAGTAAGTTTTGTCTGTACAGCAAATTTATAAACAGATCATACACAAACTAACTGCGAGAGAAGCGAAGCCTCAGTGAACAATACATTACAAATGTCCCATGCTATCCCTCTGTCACCGTTCGGTTAGTTTTCACAATTTCATGACAAAAATATATTATTTATCCAGAAAATTCTACGTCCTTCCTAATGATATAGAATTTATCTGATTGTCAATTTCGTCAAGATCTGTTTAGCCGTTTATTCGTAAAAACCTGACAGAGATAGAGTTACTTTCGCATTTATAAATGTAGTATACCGGTATGTAGTATTTTTTTATGTCAACAGTAGTCCAAAATTCACAACAATAATGACCGCTCATGACTTCCATTTGAGGTGGTCTAACATCGACACCACTCATGCCGGTGCAGGGGGGGGGGGGGGGTTAACAAAATACTTCTCATCTCCCCTTGGCTTTCATTTACCTCCCACAAAATAAAATATTTATAAATATTAATAACGATATACGATTTTAGGTAAAATGCAAATTTGAAGTCAGAATTTTTTCGCTTTCGCAATAGAGGCCTGTGACATACAGCAATTGGGCTCAGTTTCAAGTTGCAAGCGAAGTCGTCCTAAATAGGAACTGTGATAAAAATGCAACTGAAGCCAATAAGCGACATGTTAATTCTCAGTACCTACAGTGTTGCGAAAATCGGTGCACATACCTCTTCTTTTTTGTTTACATTATTATAATTTCCTGTTGTCTCAAAAAACGTGCCTTACTGACAATTACTTACCGGTTGCGCAATACGCCCCTATCGCAGCTGCCTGACCTAACCTGGTAATCACACCAGTCAAGGACGGTTTAACAAGGAATCCGAACCAAGCAGCGTCCTGGCATATTCACGTAAGGAACACATTTTACGAAGGCGAAGATCAGTTTCAAAATTCGTTAAAAAAAAGCAGATTCCGGGATTCGAATCGGGGACCTTTCGTTCCCCGGTTACATCCCTTTTAAACACCTGAGTCAACACGCCGCTCACGTTAATTCATGAAAGTAATGCACCAAGTGCGATGAAGCGTAAATGTTACTATTTCCAGAGGTTTCAGTGAAATCGGTAGTTTCGAGGATATCTGTGAACGACCGATAAAAATACGAACGGGTCAAACCGAGAGCCTCCTCTCCTGTTAAAAAAAATGTTAACTGCCACTTCCGTGACTATCAAACAGATGACTTTAACAAGAAGCCGTAATATCTGGATTTTTTGTGTGTTTTTTTTGTTTTGCTTTCCTCAGTCTCTCGACTGGTTTGATGCAACCCTTCATCCCTTCCTATATTGTGCTAAAATTTTCATCTCAACATACCACTTACAACCCACATCCTCAGTTATCTGCTTCTTATAGTCTAATATCTGTCTTTCTCTACAGTTCTTTCCTTAGACTATTGTCTCCACTAACAAGTTAACCAACCAATCCTGCATGTCTCAAAATATGACCTACAATCCAGTCTCTTCTTTCTGTAAGATTCTTCCACTAACTTCTTTCCTCACCAATCACTTCCAAAACTCGTTCATTTCTTACTTTGTCTGTCCACTTAATTTTCAGCATTCTTCCGTACCACCACATTTCAAATGCTTCAATTTTCCTTCTTTCCGATATTCCTAAAGTTCATGTTTCGCTACCGTAAAGTGTTGTGCTCCACACATAGATTTTTAAAAAGTTCTTTCTATTTCCTAGAGCAATGTTTGAAACTAAAATATTTCTCTTTTTTATGAAGGCTCTTTTTGCTAGTGCTACTGTGCTTTTAACATCATTCCCTGCTTCGGCCATCGGTTGTAATTTGCTTCCCAAGCAGCAGAATTCACTTCTCCTATTGCATTCGATCCTATTTTTATATTTAATCTACTACTATTGGTATGATTTCTGCTACATTTCATCACTTTAGTCTTGCTTTGATTTATATTCAGTCCAAAATCTTCCTTCAGTATTCTGTTCATGCCATTAAGTAATTTCTCAATATCCTCAGCCCTTTCTGCTAACAAGACAATGTCATCAGCAAATGGTAGCTTACTAATTTTTTCTCGCTGAACACTTATGTTACATTCAAATCTTTCTTTCACTTCCTTTATTGTTTCTTCTATATAGAAGTCGAATATTGATGGGGATGGACTACAACCTTGTCTCACACCCTTTTAACTGAAGCGTGTCACTCATGATTCTCTTGTTTTATTATTATATCTTCTTGATTATTATAAAGACTGTAAAAATACTCTTCTATCTCGGTATTTTAGACCAGACTCATTTAAAATTTTGAACATGTTGAATGTCTGCTTACTAATCCTAAATTTAGCTACTCATCCTAACTGCAATTTCAGAATTGATTTAGGCCGAGTTGCATAGATGGCGCCACCATCTCGGGACCGCGAAATTGCGGAGCGCTAGTCAGCTGGTCACGCAGAGGAGTGGAATGTCTGGAGGTCCTTGAGTCGATTGCGGACAGGAGTGGGCAGGTCCAAGGCAAATCTGGCGAAATATTGAGGCTACCAACAGTAAGTGTAAATGTGGTGAGGACCAAACAAAGGAACATATGCTCCAGTGCCCTAAGCACCCATTATCCGGCAATGAAGTGATTTGTTCCGCGCAACACCGAATGCACTTGATGTTGCCCAGTTCTGAGTGAAATTGCTTTAATGTTTAGCTCCTGGGACTCGAGAATAAAATAAACAGATTGCTCCTAACTGCACAGCGAAAACTAAATCATATGGACAACAATACATGTTCCGTATCTGTTTTTGCCTCCCTAAACCATTGGTCGAAGTACTTCGGAGCCAAGCCCGTTTTGTAGCCAACGCACAGTTTAACTACACCACATGAGCGTCCATTAAAGACGAAGTGTTTTTCCGGAATTCCGGACCCCCCCCCCCCCTACCCCCTCTGGTGAGACTTCGTGAGATCTGGTCGCAAACACCCCTTTCTAAAATGACGTGAGATTTAGACGGACACCCCCCCCTCCCCCCCACTATTTATCGACCTCGCAACTTTTTAAGATCCTTTTTTTTTTTTAGGTCTAATGGTTCCAAGGGAGGTTATACCCCTCCTAACGTCAGTTTTTGGACCAAATACCTCCTTAAGTCGACTTTCGCGTCATTTGTAGACTTTTATTTTTAGCTCTAACATGCTTCTAGAATTTTAAAACCTCATATGAGATTTCCGTTGACCCCCCCCCCCCCGCCCCTGGTGAAGTTTAGTGAGATTTCAACGCCCCCCCCCCATTTCGCCTCACGTGATTAACGGACGACCCCTAAGGAGGAAACATAAGTTTACTTTTTCACTCGAGTGGACACCTAGAGGTGAATGGGAAGAAAGCGCGTATTTCTTTATTTTTCTGGTTTTACGCCTCGTCGAGGTTGAGGTCATTAGAGAGGAAAAAGAACTGGGGTGGGGAAGGGGGGGCAACGAAAGCGAAGGAATTCAGCCAGTGCATTTTGAAGAAACTATCCCAACAGTCTACTAGAGTGATTTCGGAAAAACGGAAATTGTCTGGCCGGACTGGGATTCGAATCTGCGTCCTTCCGAATGCTAGGCAGAGCGCTTATCCATCGGGCTCTCTGTATTTCAAAGGACGATTTAGTTATACAGCAGCGCACAAAGAACGCCCCGGATGCTCCACATTCCAGAAAAATTGAGTGCAGGGATCTTATTGAACACTCTACCGCTTGAATCGAGAAGTTCGTAGCGTCCGAGAGTGTATGAACTGATTAGACCGGCTGGAAGTCAGTCTTCAAAGTCACCTTGTGGTTGGTTTCCTGAAAATGAAATTACGCAAAAATACTGTAAGAAATTCAGAAACAAAACTGCCGTAAGGTTATCACTCAGGGTATCGCCTGAACCCAAATTAAACCTAATTTGTACAATGGTTACAAGTGCATCTACTGAAAAAGTGACGCCACGTTAACTTAACCGCTCCCACAAATCGACCAAGGAAGTGTGCACGTAACTGTAAACCAGTACGACGCAACATTTCTCGGTAAACCGAAGCGGAAAGCGGAACTTTCCACTGTGACGCAGCTGGCGGGGTAGTTCCATCCCCTTTGGCTCGCCGAGTTCTTCGACTGAATCACAATCTCCATATCCGATAACTGAACATATTTTAACATAAGAAACAAGCTCTCTCTGCCTTGGAATACTCTCCAAGTACTTTCAGAGTACTTTTAAAGTTACAATGCGAACGGAAACACAGATGCATAAAATTCCCCTTCCTTGCTTCCCCCAATGAAAATCGCACGCACGCATTCACACACCCCTCTTTCTTAAGTCAAGGACCTATCAACTTCCACCCCTCCCACACATGACTTTACGCCTCGTCGACGTCGAACTCATTAGAGGCGGTAACAGACTGAGCAAGGAACGAGAAGGATATCGGTCATGGCCTTTTGAATGGATCGTACCAGTGTTCGACTGGAGTGATGTCGGGTAACCATGGCCGAGCTGGGATTCGAACCAGTGTCGTATCGAATGGAAGGCCAGAGCGTTGCCGTTCACCCATCATGATCGGTGATAACACGGTTGTGTGGTCTAGCGTTACTACTTTTCTAGATAACAAAGCTGACTGAACCGTGGGAATAGGGGAGGAATACATATTACATACCACTATTTGTCAGTGTCGATATGTGTATTTTACTACTAACAGAGCCTCAGACTGCATCCGCGTGGATCAGAGACGCAATGGGTTGTATTAAAAACGCAGATAGATACCAATAAAACGGCTTCTGAGAACAGAACAAACCGAAACTACATTATTACATCTTTTCTTAGGGGGCTTCCATTAATTACGTGAGGTGAAATAGGGGGGGGGATCCGGCGAAATATCACCAAGGGGGAGGGGGGACCAACGGAAATCTTCTTGTAGAATGGTAGAAATAAAAAAAATAGTCTCAAAAAGATGCGAGGTCGATTAGTAGGAGGGAGGGGGTCCGTCAAAATTTCACGTCATTTGGGGAGGTCCGACCAAATCTCACGAAGTCTCACCAGGGAGGGGGGGGGGGGGGCGGAATTCCGGAAACATACCTCACGTAAATAATGGACGCCCCTTAGTCCGGTTCGAGTGGCACATCATCTTCCACTCCTGACGGTCACTCCAAGAATATTCCTACACTATTTGTTTTTAACCAACTCGCTAAGCCTCTGTATCTTTCTTTATCCGATCCAACCATCTTGTTCGTGGGCTTCCAATACTTCTTCTCTTTGCCATCTTCTCATGACGCCACTGCAATTTTTTCTTCGTTAACCTCTCCTCCAATTTTTCAACCTTTAATCTCTCCCCGATATTTTCGTTTCTTAGTACGTCGTTCCTTGTGACACTTTCTTCGATTCAGAAATCTCATCTCTGCTGCCTGCAGTCTGTTTATAAAAGGGTGATCAAATGAAAAGGTACGAAATGACACGGTGGGTACAAATGTAGACTTTATTCAAAATAGGCCTGAGCACAACGATCGCACTGATGAACAAGCCGCAGGATTCCATGTTCCCAGAATTCCTGTGGCCGTGACGAGACCCAGTCCTTCACAGCGTCCTTGAGTACGTCGTCCGAGTTGAAGCGCTTCCTTTTCAGGTGTTTCTTCAGTGGACCAAACACATGGAAATCGCAGGGCGACATGTCCGAACTGTAGGGCGGATGGTCCAACGTCTCCCACTTGAACTTGGCCAGTTCCATGTGTGTGACTCTGGAGACGTGTGGACACGCGTTATCATGGAGCAGAACCACACCCTCCGTGAGCAGCCCCGGTGTTTTGTTCTTGATGTTCTTGACGGAGTGTCTCACAGTACACATCCCCCACCTGTACGCCATCCTGTCCTCATACGGACTGCCGCATTATTTGGACGCCGCTTTTGATAAGAGCCTCTGCTCTCTACTGCGCATACGGGCGCCCGCGAGTGCTTCGATCCCAGTCAGACTCTCCAATCGCATTCCGAGATGTCTCGCTACGTTCTCCCATGGCGGAATATGCAAATATTTAACTGTTACGATTTTACGTCGTTTCGTACCTTTTCATTTGATCACCCCTTGTATCTCTCTTCATCCTAGTTCACGCTTCTGAGCCATAGGTCAATGTTGATTGTTTGGCAGGTCAGAGTCCAAAATTCTGGCTTCCTTCCTTACGTTTCACCTCCATACTATATCCCTGATCAGATAACTTTTTCCACTCTCTTATTCTCTGTCTTATTTCCTTTTCCATCTTCCCTGTGGTTGTTACTGTATTTCACAAGCAATAGAACCACTGCACCTATTCCAGATTCCTGAGCGACACCTTCGATGGGCCGTAGTTTCTTGATACCTTCGTTATTTAAGTTTTTACCAGACTCATCTCTCAGCCGTGTTTACCTACCACCCATTTTCCCAGTTCTCTTTCCAGTTTCTGGCTGTGTCCTTCCCAGATCATTGTATCTATTGTACCTGCATGCGCCATCACATACAGCTGTGTCGGGTATCTGTATCCGTCAACTTCCGCTATGACTTTTTTTTTTTTGTCAGTCTTCATATAAATTCGCATCACACAAGGTTTACACATTTTAGTTAGAACAGATCAGCCTATGTCCCGAATGCTTGCCAAACTGGTGTCAGCTTGTGTATATATTAGTAGGGTTCCTGCCTTCTTTTTTACCTGAAATGCTGAATTAAGCAGCGATTCAACTTTTCTGATTGTATTTAAACGTATTTTGCATAGCGCATAATCAGAAATTTTTCCTAGTTTTGGTCAGATTTCGATAATATTTACGTATGGTCACATTTTGAGGGAAAATCTGGTAGTTTAATAGTCCCGGGAATTCATTAGCTATAGATGAGAATAAATTACGATAATTATTCACAGAACTGTACTTCTGCTGTTCCGACCACTTTTTAATCTCGACAATGCAGCAGAAGCATGCCTGTGTCCATCTGCGGCAATAAATATCTCAATGAAATATCCTCAGTCATCGTTAAATCTGCAGTGGATCAGTGAGTAGACCTTCTGAAAGTGCGAAGTTATGGGGTAACGTAAGGGAGTTTGGAGAGGAGTATTTTAGTAGAGATGAAAGAGTTCTATTCTGTAAATTATGTGAAATTAAAGTGACGTAAACAAAACTATTTAAAATTTAATTTCCCAATGATGCGGCGAGTGTTCGGAAGCAAATTATGCTGTCTACATGAAAGCGAAACTACTAGATAAAATAAATTACTAATAACTGAGCATGTTTTGATATATAGTAAATTTAAACGTTTGGGTCATATTTTGTCATTTTGAGGTCATATCTACCCATTTTTATGGCAATATTTGCCTGCAAATTTGTCTATTTTTTTTGTCATAAAGATTCGAAGACATTAGATAAGAAAAAGCTAACAGTAAAATCATAATCCTGAGACAGTTGTGCACAGAAAGAATGCAGAGAATAGAAAACTGGAAACTGATTCCTCGACATAGTACTCGCAGCCAGTTTTCCGCTACTGTCTCTATTAATGAGAGGCAAAGAAAGTAACTTCAAAGACGGAGATGGGAGGAGACCGTTTTCGGCCTCCTACCTATCATTCGGGAGGATGAGGGTCAAACTTCGTTCGGCCATCCTGGTTAAGATTTTCCGTGGTTTTCCTCAACCACTCTAGGCGAATGCTGGGATGGTTCCCCTACAAGGCCACGGCCGACCTTCCATCCCCCCTCCCTCCCCGTAGTATAGTTTGGCTGAAAAGAGTCTCCTGTGACTCTCCAGCAGCCCGCCTCCCAGCCTTCAGCTGGGAGGAATGAAATCGTTAAAAAAAAACTCCAAAAAATTTAACATTAAAATTATATTTAGCAGATTAAACGCAGGCTGTTGGAATACTTCCGAGTTATCACCCTCCTACTTGGCATTTAGTAGGGCGGGGGTCAAACCCCATCCGGCCATCCTGTCTGCGGTTTTCAATAGCTCCCTGGACACGATAGTCTCTCCAGACAAATTCTGGAATGGTTCCTTTCAAAAGGCAACGGCCGAATTCCTTCCCTCTCCTTAGGTTAGTTTGGCTCAAAAGAATCCACGAGTTGCTACAACAGCCAGTATCCCAAGTTTAACCTGGGAGGAATGAAATTTGTAAAAGAAAAAATACGCCACTCAGATGGCAGTCCAAAGCTCTGAAGATTGTATCGTCACCCCAACGCCACTAAAAACGTTCATTATAGTGCAACATCAGCAAAGCAATCGTTAAGATGGCGTAACTCTCTGTAGAGTTCTTACAATATCACTTCCTGCTGTGGGAGAACCTTCAGCTTAATCACGTCCAGCTATTATCAGGAAATCTCGATGGAGACAAAGTAGGATAGTTTGCCAACATGTATATAATCTTGAAACGATACCGTATATTGCGCGATCTGATTATTATTTGCATATTTCCTAAAACGACAACCACGCGCCAACTTCCACTGATACATAAGCCGCAATTCATAACGAAGCAAAAATTAATGTTGGTGTGTCTTTTGTAACATCTCCGCAGGATGCTGTAAGCGCAGACAAAGACCACGACCCCCACCCCTGCATCCCGGTCCACAGCCGGAAACGCGGGGGGGCGCAAAAAAAAAAAACTCCACCTGCAGCTGCCTGCTCTGGGAAGAATCCAAAAATTATGAACACCAGACGCCAGAGGAATGCCACCGCAGATACGGCATGAAGAGTTCCCGCAAAGCCTTCCTTCTGTCAAAGTCACTACACTGCACACAGACAAAACAAACCGCAACTCAAACGGCGTGATAAAGAGATGAAAGCTATCGTTTGACTGAAAATGCTACTGTAAAACTAACGAGAATTTGTTAACGAATACCTATGGGTACACAAACTAATCAGTACTCGTCATGGGCGCCCATATGATACTTTGTAGGGGGGGGCCAAGACCTGATCGATTGGGGTATTTTTAATATCATACCTATACTGAAATTTGTTTTGCTGATTCCCCCCCCTCCCCCCCCCCCGCGAAAATAAATTAAATTAAAAAAATTATCGCTTACTAAATTTTCGCTGTTCATGCGGTTAAACTTCAGCATATGCTTGTTTACATTGGAATGCAGTAAACACAACATCATGTCTGACGTTTTAATTTATCACTTTTTTGCTACTAAAAGATATTCAAAACTTATTTTACATATGGCATATGTCAATGTATACGTGCATGCACCTGCACAATTATATCGCTGTACAGTAAATAGTTGAGGATAGATGATGTCATAAATAATGATATGCGCCAAAGACGTGTTTTTTCCAAAAAATGGAGCGAAAATTACCCCTCAAATATTCATCCAGTGTTTCATTATGAGAGCACTTCCAACAAACTTTAAGCACAATTTCAGTAATTTTTCAAACATTTTCTCACTTACATGTTTATCGTCAAGTATAACGGAATTAGAGCGCGCCGCGCTACCCTATGTCTCTCCCTCTCTCTCTGAATAGAGTAGGCAATTTAGTTAGAGCCTATACGCGAAACCTAATTTAAAACACCATGACTGCGCCTCATGTGAAGTATTGCTCAAAAGTGCTCCATTATGCCAACCAGGAGGCAAAATTGAGAAGTTACAAACAGGGCAATGCGAACTATATTGGCATTGCGATATATATACACACCAACGCGGGATATGCGTAACGTTTTAAATTATTTTTCTATTAATGAGCGAATAAGCGAAATATTTTAATATTTATTTTTAAAAAATGGTACGCGGAATAATAACTCCAGAAATGTGCGATCGGGTGGAATACGTAGGAAATCGGACAGGGAGAGTTACACAACAGAGCAATCATATTGCTCTGCCGTTTAAAAGCACCTTGTCCAAAACAAAAAATTTTGAACAAATTTTACTAGTTGAGAAAGCTAAATAAAATGATTCTTTCTCTCTCCCTTTTGTTTCTACTATTTTTGTTGAAATGGGGAGACCACGTGGCCGACCTCGGCCGCGGCTTTAGTACTGGCCCTTTTATAACAAAACAATAACACGTTAAGTACTATACTGAAACCATTTAATATTTAGCAACGTAAAATGCAGAAGCAACTTTAATACAGAATGCAAACTCAAAATACACACTTCAGACGATTTTTACACTAGTAGTGATGTAAAAAGCAAACTGAAATAAATTATTATACATTGGTTGGTTTATGGATTTAACACTAATATTTATGTGAAAAAGCAAACTGTAAATTTCTTTTCTTCTTGCCGAACAAGTCAATCACTTTGTCCTGGAAACCAGGGTTTTCCGCTCTTTTCCTGTGAACACTAAGAAGGCACAAGCTGGACAGACGGTTCTCAGCCATGTCTTCACTCTACGCAGTGTGCTGAAAGAACGTTCTATGGTGCAAGTTGTGGGGGGTATGGTCTGGTAGAATACAAGCAATCTCCTTACAGCTGGGTAAAACATAGTTTCTGCAAGTATATCATTGAGCTTTGTTTTTTCCAAACACTCCTTATTTGTCCAAACGTCATACCATAATCTGGCTTCTGCTTCCAAGTTGTCTATTTGGTAAAACCTTTCCAAACTTTTTATATCTCTCATGAAATCTTCTTTCTTCTCCTTTTTCATTAAATGTGGGTGAAGAATCCCACCTTTGAATGGTATGTCTTTGTCTTTTTCAAATCTTGTGATAAGTGACGTGATTATGGAATCCATGTACGGATTGTAAATTGCCACCTTGAAATAGTCTTGGGGTGATGAGTAATGGACATTCACATTGCATCTGAGGGTCTGCCTTCCAGTCAATCTTGGGATTTTTACATCTATGTCAAGTTCCTTACAATCTTCTTTCACTGCTCGAAAATGTTTCTGAATTCGTCATCACTTTCTCTCTGCTTTTGAAAATTGGCTATCAAGTCGGTGTTGACGAATCTGTAAACTGAGTGGAGATCCATATCAGTACTCTGGAGTTTGTTCACTATTGGTTCCAGATATGAAGAATACCTCGATATAATGTGTAGACAAACGATAAATGTAGTTGATGATGTTGCACAATCAAGTTGGCTGGCACGTGATCGAGTGTCTTGATTGTATTCACTGTTATATGCCAGGTGATTCAGACTATCCTTTATTACCAAGAAGTTTTCTTTGAATATCCTGATTGATTTATATTTATGGGACCATCTAGTTTCACAAAACAGTGGAATGTTAGGTATTGTTTTCCTACGCAATAGACTTTCTCTATAGAACCTAATAACTTCTTTTATAGTTCCGATAGTGTTACGAATTTCCTGGACACTGTTAAGATCATTGACAACTAAGTTCAGTCTGTGCGATGCACAATGAAAATAGACAGCTGAAGGATACTTCTCTCTGATCCTGGCCTGCACTCCAGTTTCATGGCCTGCCATTGTCGAACAGCCATCAAAGCCAAGGCCAATCAGCTTATTCATATTAAGCCCTAATTTTTCAACAAAATTTAAAATAGATGAAGAAATTCCTTCAGCATCCAATGTAATAAGCTCCGTAAACCCTAAAAATTCTTCTTTTACTGTAAAGTTATCTTTCTCGTCTACAAATCGTACTCCCACAGACAGTTGCTCTTTTCCACTAATGTCAGCCGTTTCATCTGCCAGTAATGCAAACGCTGATGATCTGTTTACCTCATCAATAATCTCGTTTTGTATCACGGAGCCACATGTACTTATTAAATCGTTTTGCACTCTGTGTGATGTATATTTCGCTTTTCCACAATAGTTTTGCATATGATCCGCCAACACTTTGTCCCCCGCACTTACTCTAAACAAAAGTAAATCCTGAAAGTTTCCTTCGCTTGAATTCTTTCCTCTGATGGATATGTCATGAGTGCCACAGAAAATTAAAGTAGCAAGAATTGATTTTAGTTTTTTTCTGTTGGTATTTACAAGCTCCGTGATCCCACTATCTAACTGTTCGATCACGTTTTTCTTTCTCATTTCTAAAGACTCACAAAAACTTTTAGCCTTACTCGTAGATTCTAGATGCCAACTGCTCTTTTCATGGCCTCGAGCATCTTCATGAAAATGTTTGTAATCTTGATGAGCCTTTATCACGAAAGCACCAAATATCCCTCTTTTTAAAACAGGTTTGAAAAGACTACAAAACTTACAAAGGCCCCCCTTCAACTTGGGCGAGTATACTAGCCATGAGTACTTTTGTAGCCAAGTTTTTTGAAAAGGCCTTTTGATAGTTTTTTTCTCATCAATGTCATTTTTGAAATCATAATTCATATTTAGAGCATGTATGTTTGTTATTAATTGATACTTGACTTCGTCTGACACTGAATCATTTATGTATTCACCTAAATCAAAGCTGTGATTAACTGTTAATGAACTACTAACGAACTCTGGATTGTTAACGGTGGAAACTGTAGCGGGTGGGTTGGCGTCATCCATATCAGTAGCATCAGGAGTAATGATATCAGCAGACTCAGGGCTAATGGTGGAAGGACATTGTTGCAACGTGAAGTCAGGAGTTGGTGTTGAGAATTTAGAAGTAGTTGTGGGACGCACTTTCGAAGGTATTGGATCTGGAACTTTTAATGAGTCATCGAGGTTCCTTTTCTGTGTAGCAGTATCACCTTTTTTTCCAAAGAAATTCCTGATATCCATCCCTGAAATAAATATTTCTGACTCGATTAGGTCAGAACGAGTGAGCCATATTTTGCAAGATCAATGTGACAGTATACTCACCAAATATTGAGAGAAAAGATGAAGCCTGATACTGGCAATAAATAAACACGGTGGTATTGCCGGTTGAGAGTCGACAGGTGCAAGATCAAGGTTGTGACGATGCCTCTTCCTTTCTTCAAACCACTTAAGAACGACTTTTGGAATATATAGCAATGTCGGCGTATATTGTATATATGCACTCGGTGCCTCACGTCGACTGCGAGCGCGACGTACAACATAAAGTGTTTCCTAGCGTAGCGCGAAGGTATAATAATATTGCTTGATTGGCGGTTGATTTGAACCAGCATTATACGGCAGTTATGCTAAACTAGCAAGTAAATACTATATTATTATATATCAGGTTGACTAAAAGAATAAATAAAAGATAGTCGCTTGTATAAAACAAAATAAATAAAGCAGTTAATGTTGTAACCGTGAACACTATATATATTTCCCGAGAACTAGGGGGGGCCGCGGCCCCCCCCTGCCCCCGGGTATGGGCGCCCCTGGGTACTCGTTACTATCAAATCGTTACTCATTACTTTCGATACAATCGAGGCTGCCATGAAGAATATGTGACAATCGCGCACAGCGACAATCGCGCACAACCGGGTCGTCTCTGCTACCTGCTTTTAGCTACCAATTAGTCACCGCTACAACAGCATGCTGAATTCTGGGAATTCCAACCCCATCCCCTACTAACCGGTCCGCACACACTGTTCGCATTCACTGTTGCCTTGAGTATCACACTTTTAATCATGGAAGTTACTTCAACTACACATGAAAAGCCGTGTGCGCATTATGACGGGTACAGCTATCGAAAGTTTAGAAAGAAAGAAGATGGAACGATCACCTGGTGCTGTCTCAAAGAAAGATCAAAACAATGTCGTGGAATCTTGAAGAGTTAGGATGCTGCCATACTAAATGTTACAGAGAATATATGTGAACCCTCTGATAACGCTTGCGTTGAAGTACTTCAGAAACTTCATGCGGGAAAAAAAAAAAAAAAAAGCTCGAGCGGAAGATAGTTCAATTCAAAAATTTAATCTGAGGAACTAGGAGATCTCCATAATAAAGGCTACGAATATGTAACTGTCAAGAGAAACTTGTACCGTCAGAGAAGTATATCACAAGGAAACCAAAAGGAGCCAAATAATCCTTGATCTTGGATGATGAAGTGTTGAAGATGGGAGATGGAGGCAGTTTCCTTCTTACGTATGATATGGTAGGTGAAAGAATAATTGTTCTGAGCGATGAAAGAGGTAAACAAAGTTTAAAATTACACGAACAGTTATTTATGGATGGTACTTTTAAAAGTGCCAGTAAACAGTTCTCCCAAATCTACACGATACATGCGTATTACGGCAGCACTGACGAAGAAACAAACATTCATCCTGTGATGCTTACACTGTTACCTGACAAAAAGAAGATTACTTTTGTACGCATGTTTCATGAAATTATCAAGGCTGTACCAGAATGGGCCCCTGAGACACTGGCTGTAGATTTTGAAAGTGATGCAGTATCTGCCCTCAAAGAAGTGTTACCGTCAACGGAAGTAAAAGGCTGTTTTTTTTTTCACATAAAACATGTATATGGAGAAAGGTTCAGGAGCTTGGACTAGCGCGTGAGTACAAAGAAAATGAGGAACTTCGCCTCCATATTCTTAAACCAGAAGATGTGACATAGTTGGTTGGAGATCCAATCACAGGCTCCTAATAACTAAAAACTGTTGGAGTTTTTCGACTACTTGGTAGGCACGTGGCTTGAAAATGAAAAAATCCCAATTCATATGTGGAATTGTCAAAAAAGACGTCATCGCACGACTAATGCTGTTGAATGATGGAATAATAGGGTTAACAATGTATTTGACAGGCCAAACCCGACGCTTAGAGATGTGTTATTTTGTTTTAAGAGGGTAGCCGAGTCTTCAGGTCTCATGTATATGAGATCTGAATTCATTCTTCAAGGAAAGAGAAGAAAAACTACATACCAGAATTTGGACGAAACGATTATCAGATATGAAAAGAGCGGCGAAATCAGATCATGTCTAAAGGCGTTGTTCTACATGCACAAGCTTGAATAAATGTAGGTATACTGTAAATAATTATCAATTATGACGAGTCTCTCTGGCTGATTTGGATAATTTCGTTATTTTAAATAAATGTAAATAAGTTGTAAATATTTATTATGACGAAGCTTCTTGGCTGATTTTAAACACTTTACTTACTTTTACTTTTTGACGGTGCGGGCCGGTGTCGGGCTGGTGAATTTGGAGAAGCGATAGGTAAATTGCGGAAATTTCTGGTCCTTTACGACCAAATTTTATTTTGATGTTACTGATTGACTTACAAAAGTGTCTGTTCTTCTCTTCAACCTTACTGCCAGGTTCATCAGATTTTCTTGAAATGCACCCCGTAAGCAGACAAATCTAAGATTACATTTGTGTTTTACGACAGCAAAAATAAGTTGTAGAGAAAAAGAGTACCTTTGTTTTATTGTGTTTGAATATTTATGTTCCATTTCCTGTATATTCGGTCTGGTGACTCACAGTGTTACGGCGCACGATTTGGGTACTGAAGGTCCTCGGTCCAAGTCCCGGGCCCCGTTGTATGTAATTATTAAAGGCCTTATAATTGACGTTCACCTCTGGCAAAGCTTTAGTGTGATGATGATTTGTCAATACTGCGTTCCATAAATTATAAAGTACACGGGAGCGGGGAGAGAGTAGCCCGACCTTTAACTGTGCGCGATTGTCACTGTGCGCGATTGTCACGACACCGCGATGAAGCATTGCATCGAGTAAGGGACGACTATCGTATCGTATCGTTACCTTTGACACAATCGATACCTAGTATGAAACATCGCATCGAGTCGCGTCGCGTACAGGAGGACTTCGTTCAAGTTTGAGTAAACTGTTCATTTAGTGGAGTGAGTTTAGGTAAAATTTGCATTGTAAAACGCAATAGAAGTGGGAATATCGCATTTTACAATAAACGCATATCATAAGTGTTTGGAATTAAAATCTCACTAAGGTATGATCAATAAAAAAAAGCAATAACCATCTTAAATCATCTATCCACATTTTCTATTTATAAATTATGATCTGTAAATTTTAGTGTTAAACAAAAGCAAAACTACAAAATAACTCTTTATGCTGTCAAAATTTCTCTTACTTACCTAGTTAAAAATATCAACACTTAACAGTAAATAATATGTGCGCGCATTTTCCTTTGTAACGAAACTAATTCAAATCAAATGTTCAGATTAATTTAACCACTGGGCGAATCGTTCCAGTTCGCGCATGATGATTCGTCTTTGTTAGTTTATCGAATCAAAGTGACATCCATACGACAAATGCGACTAACGAAATGAATTGGTGAGTAACGTTTCGGTACTTCGAGTCAGGCGATGTACTCGTTACTCAGTAACGAATACATACGATTTGCTACAACTCTGACTGTAGTTGAAACTTGTCTGAGCATCAGTTTAATGGGAAGTCTTCGCAGCTGGTCGACATCCAGGTCATTAGAGCAAGGAGAGGCTTGGGGAAGAGCCCATAAACTACGTGGCTCGGTCTAGGGGTTGGGGGGGGGATGAGGGGTAGGGTATAAAGCTACGCTGAGCCAATCTACGTAGCTCTTCATTCATATTATTTGTCACAGATAAGGTACAGAACACACACCAGCATGTGGATATTTATTTCAGTCATTTAATGATCTCGGTATGTTATTTATGATAGTCTGACAAGAGAAAACAGTACAAAATGTCTTCTGGAATCAATAGGGGAAAAGCTACGTGCCACGCGGGAGGGGGGCGTTGAAGCAAAATTCACGTCAGGCAACGTTGGGGAGGGGGGGGGGGGGAATGGCAGGGTTCAGGAGGAGGCCAAAATGGGGCTACGTAGTTTATGGAGTGAGTGAAATCGTGTGGAGTTACGGCCTGGTGAAAGTGTTCCGATTTGCTCCTCCTGTCGTGTTAAGACCTTCAGTTTGGATATGCCAGTTTAAGTGTGAGCCATATTTATGTTGTTGCTTGATATTCTACCTATTAAAGCTAACTTGCCCAGCCCGCTCCTCACCCTCTGAGAGAAGACAAGCATCTTGCATTGCGCAGTATTCGCATTTTATGGTATGGCTCAAGTGTATCTCGTGCATGTTTACTGGCACTAATACCAGTCCCGGTAACTTATTTACGTAAGATTGGTTACGTGGTCATAGGAAAAACAAGTCTTTCACATCTCGAACCTCTCTGCATTCACAGACGGCAGATTATAGTCCGTTATTTTCTGAAAGTTTTTTTTCCGAAATTTCAATGACAAATTTTTTTGGGGAGGGAATAGTTGGCACCTTGGAGTGGATTGTAAAGTAGTGGCTGTTTTTCTCCGATCCATAGGATTTCAATGAGGTCACTCAAGCACACTTCAAGTGCGGTGATGTGCACATAATTAGTATACATGAAATCTTTTTAAAGTTGGAATTTTAGATATTGACACAAAGTAGCCATTGTGTAGAAATGCATCTAATCAGACCACCTCATCGGACCAGAGTATAATTCGACTCTTACCGCATGACTTATCAGACATCTTTGCTCCCTTTCAATAGTCTTAATGAAGCTATCTACTATAGTTTTGTAAGTCATTTTTCCCCTTCATCAAAGCGCAGGACCTCTTCTTGAAATTGCCGTTCTTTTAGTTGACAAAGTGTTTCTTGCTTTTTGCAGTTGGAGATAGTCTTAGTCTCTCTCTCTCTCTCTCTCTCTCTCTGCTGGAAATATCGCCGCGCATTCTTTTACCTCATTTTTGGTTGTCGCTGTCATGGTGGCTATGGGCTCCTGTTCAGGTGCAATATTTATAGCTCTATTAGCAGAATTTTCCATTTCAGTTTTCATGCGTACTTCTGTACTGTATTTCCGACTAACAGATTAACCATTTCGTCAGCTTGTAACACTGACCTACACTATGTGATAAATATTATCCGCACATCCACATGTAATGTGGAATTGAATGCTACTCGTCACAACAGACGGATCCACCAGTAAAAAAGGAGGTGGTGAACATTGCGTTTTCACTAGAGAAGCAGTAACAGCGGAACATGTACTAGTCATTAGATGTCACCTGACTAACAAACCCATCGGTGACATTTGAACCTTTCTAAAGCTGCCAAAGTCGACTATTGATGACGTGATTGTGGAGTGGAAACGCAAAGGAACCACCACAATTAAATCAAGACCGGCAGACTTCATTTAATAACGGACAAAGATCGTCAAACATTGCGGAGGATGTTTGAGAAGAAAAAAAATCGCAAAAAAAATCACAAAAACGAATCACTCGCAAATTCCAAAGCGCTAGCAGCACTCCATTAAGCATAATGACAGTATGGGATACAAAGGTCGAGCTGTTGCTCATAAGCAAACATTTCTGCAGTCAATGCTAAGCGACACCAATGGACAGCGGATGACAGCAAACGAATGATCTGCAATGATGAATCACGCTTTACAGTGAGACAATCCGAATTGTAGTGTGATGTACGGAGGAGACGGTATGGAAGTGTTTTCCGTGGTTATGGCGTAGTCCCCTTAGTGCCTTAAGAAAACTAAATGACTATGATATGAACACACTTTAAGCCATTGTGTACTGCGTGCGGTAGAGGGTCAGTTCGGAGATTGAGTGTTTTTATCGGTAGGAGAATTCACACTGCCATAAAGTCGTTCCATTTTTCCTATTGAGCTGAAACCAGAGAATGTAGTGGTGTTGGAAGCTGAGATCTGGAGCGAAGTTGACGTTGTAACTCATCACAAAGGTGTTCCACAGGATTCAGGTCGATACTTCAGGATGTCCAGTCCATTTCAGGAATGTTACTGTCCAGAAACCATTGCATTCCTGAAATGGACTGGCCTGTCTGAACATTACGGAACACCTTTGTGATAAGTTACAACGTCGACTTCGCTCCAGACCCCAGCTTCCAACATCACTACTTTCTCTGGTTTCAGCTCGATAGGAACAATAGACTGACTCTCCTGCAGACATCGACACACCTCTTTTAAAGACTCCCCAGCAGAGTTTACGCTGGTATAAAGGGAGAGATCCACCCCTTATTATAACATTAAATAACAGGGACACGAGTAAAGTGCAGTTTCAGAAACGTCTCGGGATACTTTTGATCAGTTAGTGTATATTGCAGTCAGATTCTAACAGACAGGGTGCTAAGTGCACTGGTCGCTTTCTCGTACTTTCAAGATCATAGCTCGAATTACAAACACACGTTCTCAGCAGTCTGTCAAAAGTTTTTTGTTTTTTTTTCATGCCTTTACACCTCGTCAGCGTCGAGGTAATTAGAGGCGGTACAGGACTGAGGATAAGGAACGGGAAGGAATTCGGCCAACGCCTTTTGAAGCACGCATCGTAGAATTCGCCTGGAGTGATTTGAGTTTTCCATGGTTTCCCCAAATCTGGATGTCCAGCCGGATATTCGAACCCTCCACCAGAATGCAAGGCCAGAGCGCTACCGCTCACCCTCCACGCTCGGTCGATTATTTGTCCTGAAGCCTCTATAGACCACACACGTCTTTCTGCCACCCGTTTATCAGACGCATTACTACACCAAAATTGCCTAAAGCCTACTTTAGCTATATGCTTCAAAATGGACGTTATACATTTCCACGTGTTGTATAACGAGGCCCGTGTGCGTTATGGAAACAGTACTCACATCACCGATTTTGTGGACAAGTCGCTTTTCACCTCTTCGTCCTTCAGCCTGACATGCAATACCTTGGCGGGAAAATCGCTTTGCATACCAAGGACGGCTCCGCTCAGAGACAGCTACTGCTGCATAACCATTCAACCAGCTCAGACAGTAGCCGTACGCGAACAAAACTTCAACGTTTATCTGATTAAGACACTGATCCATTTCCTTATTTGAATAATGAGATACGCAGATAATAACGGCACCAGCTGTGATGACCACTCGCTGCAGCTGTAGGAAAGCTTCGATCATATACATCACTAGGGGGCATCCATAAATTACGCGAGATGAAACAGGGGAGGGAGGTCCGGCGAAATCTCACCAAGGGGAGGGGAGGGGTCAACGGAAATCTCACGTGAGATTTTTTAAAATTGGGCAGGACTGTAGAGCTAAAAAAAAAAAAAGGTCTACAACTGACGCGAAAGTCGATTTTAGGGGGGTATTTGGCTGAAAAGTGTAGGTGAGATCTAAAAAAAGGTCTCAAAAAGTTGCAAAGACGATCTGTGGGGGGTGGGGGGGGGGGCCAGATCTCACCAAAATCTCACCAGAAAGGGGGGGGGGCCGAAAATCCGGAAAAACACCTCACGTAATTTATGGATGTCCCCCTAGTACGCAAAAGGAAAAAAGCAAATAAAACGTAATAAAGAAAAATACCCCACGCTTTTACATCCAATGGCCTTAACTTCCTGTCTGATGTAACATCAAGTCTGATCTTCTTTACCTCCTTTGCCACTCATCATTGCCGTGGTCAAATAGCGCTTTGGTTTTACGGCCACGTGACCTTACTGCCAGGTCGTACAACGTACTAATGAAGAGCTTTGGTTTTACGGCCACGTGACCTTACTGCCAGGTCGTACAACGTACTAATGGAGGAAGTGAAGTGTTGACATCTGTCTGCGAAATGAGTAACTCGTTCCCGAGTGATACGTCTATTTTTTTGTACGTATAGTTTATAAGGCGCAGATTGGAGACGGTTCCTGTAGCTGTGGAAAACTCCCTAAAAACTGCATCAGGACGGCCAATGCGCCGAAGCCTGGTATCGTGCCCGGCTCCGTTGTATCTCCCCCGTACACTGTTGCGGCGCCTCAGCGCACTGAACCACACTGCGGGTATAACCTCTGGTGTCCAATGTAAGTAACTAAAAGACGTCAACAGTCACTGAAAGTGGGAGCATTATTTAGAGACTAGTTTTAGCCCGTGACCGTTTTTTGCGTATCGTCACGGGTCTAGAATAGTTCCAGTTTTTACGATGAAAGATTATGACAGGTTGATCTGATATGACCAAATACGTACTTGACATGTGTTTCGCCTTTAGGACGAATAAAATCTCTTGAGCTTGAAGAACTCTGAAACATTAATAGAGGTAGGTATTAAACACGAATTGCTTATGTAGAAACTTTCTTGTGTTTGACCCTTAAAGTTCACTCTGTAAAATTTAAAAAAATTCCTGTTTGCTTCGAAAGCATCACGTTGTTTATTATCGAGACTGGGCAAACACTTATAACGTAAACATTGGTCATAGTATCTGTGACGGCCAGAGAAGTTAATACACATTCCATATTAAGAAACAGTTGAGCAACTCCGCAGAAATAAGTTGCCAGAATAGTCGATTCTCTGACACATTTGGTCTGATGTCCACTTAAAATAACCTAATAATTCACATACAGCGAACATGTATAAAGACCAATAACGAAAGTGGTCAGTAAAATGCCTAAAAAGCAAATAAACCGTAATGCATAAATTTTGGTCGAGCAACAACATTGGTGAAAGTTGTGATTAAACTGAAAATTATCCTAAGCTGAAATGACAATTGGCATTCGTGGTTACAGCAGCGACTATGAGTACTTTAATTTTTTTTTTATTAAAGTTTTTTAAGTTGCTTTAATTAGTAACATGTTACTGAAAAGCCGACCCATGTTTTTTCAGCCGCAAAATTTATTAATTTTTTTGAGCTATGAAACGCTGTTAAAAGCAAACTTAATGAATGTATTATGCCAATTACTTTGGTAGCAGTTGCTTAGTTATTAAATAGTACACATAACCAGGAATTCCTTCTAATAGTATCTCTGGTCGCTGTTTTGTGAGCGAAGGCTGACACGTGACACTGTTGTCCAGCCAATAACTATAGAGGTGAGTGGGTGACCAGATCAGTATCACATGGGTGGAAAAGTTCAAGTTATATATTAACCCTCTGGCCCACAACTACGTGTGAGGTTCGTGGCCAGGGCCTGGTCGGTGGTACGTCGGCCGGGTCAAATGTGAACACCACGAAAAATATCACACGGTTGACGATTATCATTTTTTTTAGTAATTTTTGTAAAAACGATAATTGTGGGCAATGAGAATTTATTCTGAAATTACACTTAAATGTTATCGATGAATTCTTTATTTCAAAATAACAAACCTTCTGTAATATATTATTTGCACTATTAACCTTTACTGTTTGTTTAATTTATCATTTTATTCATTTGTTTGTTTTTAATTTTTCACTCGTCTTTTTGAAATTTTATTAAATTAACTTTTCAAGAATTATATTTTTCTAATAGGTACGACACCACACGTAGGTCTTGTGCGATTGATGCAACTTACGAGCCGTGGAATGGCTCGAACGTTCGGCAGTTCTGTTTACGTTTTGGGACAACGCTGTTGGATCTTACACGTAGGGCAAGGGGTTAACAGCGAGAATTTTTGAAGCATGAAGTCAGGTGTACTTATTATTTATGAACGAACAGTTTCATATAAAAATCTATATATATATTTTTCTGTGCGTCATCATATGGTAAAGTACAGGGCGTTCGCCGGGAAACGCAACCCACTGTTAGCGCTACAAGGAAGAAACTGCTCCCGGCGAGCGAGCGGTCAGCTTCGGGCATTGTTCGACCATCGGCCGCGGACTATTTCATAATAATTACGCTTCATAAACTTGTATGTGCTAAGCATTTGAATCGCTAAATGCAGAAAGGGAACATGTCCAGTTTGATAAGTTTTAGTGACATGACAAAAAACTGTATTACGTTCGTACGGTAGACTACTCAGTATTACATTTTGTGTTTGTTTGGGATGAGAAGCATATTATTTTTAAGTGACTTTCTGCAGAGAACGAAAGGGCTAAGTTGAAAGATGCCTTTCCGGAAAAAAGTTTTTTTTTACGAAATGGACATGTTCCCTTTCTGCAATTAGCGATTCATTTAAATGTGACGTAATTCATTAGCTTACCTTATAAAGATGCTGGAAGTGTTGACCCTCTTGTGTAATGCACATTTCACATCTTTTGAACATATTTCGAGACACACGCTGCCCTAACTGACTTAATGATTTTTTGGGTGACTGTTCTAGTCGAAAAGCGATATCGTCAATTTTCTCCTCTGTGAGAATACGGTTGACCGACAGTCTCTTTCTGTTAAAAAATGAACCCGTTTAACCAGACGCAGAATTGTTGATTTAGCTGGCAGTAAAGCGCCAGGAAATTCGCGACGAAATTTACTGCGACACTTTTTAAACGACTTCTTCTTCACATATGTATCGTAGAGAAATATTCTTTGTTGCAAACTGTAACGTACCATAATTTTACTCACACTCAAACACGGAACAGATTAGTAAGAGTATGAAGCCCCAAACCAGCCAAAGCGCAAAGAAACGTTTATTCACAACACTGTTGGGGCAGCGGAAGTGTTAAACAGTGCGGTGATTCACGGCGCCGTGTGGCGGGAGATCCTGGCTATACTGTCCCAGCAAGTTGCCGACGGCAACAGACTGGGAGGGTAGCGTTTCCCGGCGAACGCCCTGTAGTACGCTGTCAGGTAATCAAACAAACTGCAGGATTTCAAGAACTAAAGAGTTAACAGACAGCAACTTTGTCCGTGAGCTAGTCCAACACATATTTTTCAGAATGGAGTTGTCCACTTAAGCAAGCATTTTAATTAACTACTCCGTATATTTGGCTACCGTTGCCAGGACCATTATTTAACTAATACATATTTCAGAGAAAAAAAATCAAAGTAAGCCGAAATTAGTATGGCCGTATCTGTGATGGAACCTACATCCTGCAGACCCTAGCGTTTGCCACTCACCCATTAGGTCTGTTACAGTTTTTTGGAAGAAAAGCTCCTATGATGCTGGGGAACTCTCACTTGACAGTCCCTTAACGTAATTAGCTGTGAACGAAAGTGTGCAGCTTGTGAAACAGCGCGCTTGTTGCTTGCTGTAACCACTTCATTTCCACTCTTGCAAGAGCGCACATTACGGCTTGCGAAATTTTTTTTTTTTTTTTACTAAGCCAACGCTAATTTAGTTTCACACCACAGCGCCCACTCACGCATTCAGCAGGAAGATGTCGGGATCACGCATCAATTAAGAGCTGGAAATAATGGAAAGAAAGCGGTACAATTTCAGGTATCAAGGTCAGCGACGGAGTGTAAGAACTGTCAGCTTATTAAGACATCTTCACAACGCAATAAAGGAGTATGAGAACCAAAATCTTTGTTTTCAATTCCTAATCCTCTAATTAAATACTTTCATGCGAACTGTGTTGTACGGTTATCCATAACTGTGACTTATTTAAGAGTCTTTGAGAAGAATGATCAGGGCAGATAGATAGTTGCAGAGTGAAAGAACTACGCAACAGAATGGCATATCTTGTGTGCTCGACGTATGAACAGGTACGCATATTCTTACGAAACTGATCTTGAAGAGGACAACAAATCTAGTTACACAATCAGAGTCGCACCTTGTTATTTGCTAGGTCTCCCTAGACGTAACAAGAAATAAATATAATATTCAGAGTAATCATTAGCAACAAAGCGAAGGTAGTGGTGAATGACAGTCAAATTAGGTTACTACAATCTTGATTACTAACAAATGTGGCCTACGTGTCAGAATCAGACCCGGGAAAAGTAAATTCGTGTGGCCTTATGAGTTGATCACAGTGTCAATTTGCCGCGCACTCCACCTTCGTCGTGGCTGGATCTACAGATTCCCGTGGAATCCGGACCAAGATACGGATGCAAAGTTTCATCATCCCAAAAACTGTGCTCATTAACTCGCCTTACTCCTTAATGTCTCACGTAGTCAAAAGGAGCATTCGACCCAGTCATAATTACCTTTTTGCCTATTTTCGCTTATTACGAATTTTAATTCTGAATTCTTTCCGCTTTTCAGGTGATTGCTCAGAATTTTCCTTGATAATTTGTTCGAGTCCCCGACATCCTTATCTACAGCAGGAAATTTTCGCAGTCCTTTCCATGTACTACTAGCAAATCTTCTGCATGGCATGATCGCCAGTATATGCCTTGGTACTCTCCTCCTGTATTCCAATGACCTTGCACCCGGCTTCTTTATCTTATCTGTTACCGACTGTGTTCTAGGTAACTTTCACAAACAAAATTAGCTGCCCTCTTCTACACCCTCTGCATTTCATAACCCATAATGCGGTCGCGCACTGACGTACTATACTGAAACAATGGTCTGACCAAAGTAACGAACCTGAATCTGCTTACTTCCTCCATACATCTCCTTCTCCCATCCACAATCAAACTCTTTACAGTAAGCACATTATTTCGAAATCTTTCACGACCACTTATCCAATGGGTACAACCCAAGGATGAGTTTATTATAATGAGATATTTACATTTTGTGTTTTCAACAAGCAATCCTTCATCCATTTTATAATCACAGAAGCCTTATTTTTCTCATCTTAAGTTTGGAATACGACACAACACAATGGTAAATGTTCGCGCCAGTTTAACGAAAAACTTAGTTTCAATGTCAGTCAAGTTACAAGTATTGTGCGTACTCACATTTTCGTGCTTGAAGAAGCAGAGCATCTTGAGCTCCCGGAAGACGCGCTTGGACGAGACGAGCGACTGGAAGACATTGGGCAGTTTCTTGAGAGCCACGCGTCGCCCGTCTCGAGGGTCGGTCACCGCCCTGCAACAAAATCACAACATCAACACAACTGAGCAAAGCGACACCAACAAAGACGCCGTCAGCGCGCCTCAACAAGTCACAACATGGTCGCAGCCGAACAAGTGACAACGTAAACGCACGTACAAGTGACAACGTAAACGCAACAGAACGTACAAGTGACAACGTAAACGCAACAGAACGTACAAGTGACAACGTAAACGCAACACAACGTAAACGCAACAGAACGTACAAGTGACAACGTCAACACAACCAAAGTCACAACGTCAACACAACCAAAGTCACAACGTCGACACAACCAAAGTCACCACGTCGACACAACCAAAGTCACCACGTCAACACAACCAAAGTCACAACGTCGACACAACCGAAGTCACAACGTCGACACAACCAAAGTCACAACGTCGACACAACCAAAGTCACAACGTCGACACAACCAAAGTCACAACGTCGACACAACCAAAGTCACAACGTCGACACAACCAAAGTCACAACGTCGACACAACCAAAGTCACAACGTCAACACAACCAAAGTCACAACGTCAACACAACCAAAGTCACAACGTCAACACAACCAAAGTCACAACGTCAACACGACTGAACAATCGCACAGCCTAACTGAACAAAGACACACTAAAACTAAATAAAATTATACCATCAAGTCAATTGAACAAAGTCACCACGGATGAACAGTCACTCCGTCAAAACAACCTGACAAGTCACTACGTCAACACAACTAACCAAATCATACCATCAATTGAACAAAGTCGTATCACCAATACCACTGCAGCGTTCATACCGGCGAAATAACGCACCCACGCACCCGCGGGCCGGATGGCAGCTGATTAGACATCGATACCGCTAATCGGCTTCGCAACTCCCGCAGGCGTCTTTACGGTTCAGCTGGATCCACGATTCGCTTTCCCGTCTATAAAAATTATAGAAGAGCGCATTTTTTTAAAAAGAAATAATGCTTTTTGTTTTAATAACCCACCTACCAGACAGTCCGAAGGAATTTTGTTTCGTACCACTATTCAGCTTGGAAAGTGGTAAGTTCTAAGTTAATTGTTCGACATTATACGTTATAAGTGATCGTTGTGCAAATGACAGCCAATATATGCTTCAATACTTACCCTTACAAGGGCCAACTTTCCTCATAGACAGTAAAATTTATCTGGAACTATTCACTAATGTTACTGATCGAGTTACGTGACTACCTTCAGACTAACCGTTAGTAAATACCGACTTTTGCCGTTACTTTGCTTCCAACAGCAGCGGTATGTTCTCCGTCAGTTATCTACCCCGTTCTATACCGTTCGGTCTACGCTAATGTCCCTTCAGCATTGGCGTCTCTTAAAGCTTATTCTGAATTCGCGAAACCTACCAAATGGACAAGCAGACTCGAATTAAACTTCAGCACGCCAATGCTTTATAGCAACGCCTCTTGAATTATAAAATTTTCTCGCAGCAGCTTCCTGTCAAGTCTGAGACAGTGAAAATGAATTACTCCTTCACTAAAGATCTTTGACAACTTGACGCTTTACAGGTGCGCAGAATGGCGCCATTAGTGTTTTAACTGATGACTACTTGAGTTTGAACTACGACAGTCACTGCACACGTGCGAGTGGCACCTCGCCTAGCCTAGCAAACTACTATGTAAAGACAGCAGCCTAAAATAAACTACGTAAACTACGTAAATTAAGTACGGTAAAAAATAGATGAGCAACATTAGTATATTAATGGAGTAAGGATTTTCTTCAATTTGTGTTAATAAAAACATCGTCGCTTTCTGTTTCGCAAAGTTTTTCTGATCACCTTCGCCCCCCTTCCCTTTTTCGTAATAAGAAAAATCCTTCCCTCCGGCCACAATTTTATTATTGTAAAGATAAATGTCTACTTCTCACTATTAACGACATGTCAGTGTAATAAACCTTCATTCTAACATCACATACTCTGCAAGTTTCCTCTGAGAGGCGGTGATGGAGACATGGCACTTCCGACGGTGTATAGCTTGGGTATTGTACACATGGGCGCCGAATTGGGAATCTACTGCCCAAGCCGACCCCGGGAGCGCGGGGCTAGCGAGCTGGCTTTTCGTTGCAGGGGTTACCGGTTCGAGTCCGGCCTAGGACATGGGTAGCTTTAATGAAGTGTTGTGTCAGCCCTGTGATGTCCTGTCACTTGTAATCATCAATAACACGACAAGAGTCTACATACATAAAAAGAAACACATTTGCTGGCTGAATGGCTATAAGGCTGAATGCCAAATAAAAAACTTAAAAAAAAACTAACGGAGTATCGTCTCGTGATAACAGAAGCAAGAAAAAGTATGTGCGATTTGAAGTACTTAATTTCCCGGCAAGCAGTGTCAGTTATAGAAATCTTCAGAATGCAACGTATACTGCGATTTTCACGAAACTTTGATTCAGAGGTGTGTAATTGACTCAACTTTTGCAGGTCTGTTTACTACTATGCCATCAGTCTCCTATAGGGCCGCATGTGTATTCAAGCGAAGGTGTATTTAGGTTTACCTAAATCGCAAGGAATATCGACACCGCTTACTTAGGAGATTACGTAGCTCAGCGAGCTAGTTTACCAGCTGTTTAGAAGTAGGTTTTGTCAGAGATAATGCCTCCTGCGGCCTTAATATACCCTGTGAGGGCGAGAAGCTTTCACCTGCTATGTAATTCTTTCCATACCTTCCTGTTGATCGAAATCGTGGTGTAATACCTCTTCCAGTTGTTTACCCATCTCTTTCAGGTTGTTACAAAAAACCTGCTGTGGAGTTAGTAAACCGATAGCGGTTGCCAAATGCTGCTATAGGGATAGGCAAATAAAAAAATATCGATAAATATAGTATCGATATTTACAAACAGTATCGATAGGTATCGAGAAAAAATATCGATACGTCGATATATCGATATATTTGCTTTAAGTCCAATAATTTTCTAAAAAATATTCATAAAATATATCAAAATATTTAAGAAAATTCGTAAAATTACAGACGGGTGAAAATTATAGAAACTTTTATTAATTTATTTTTACAATCAGTCAAACCAGTATTCTTCTGATGTAGACACCAAAATAACTCTGTTGTCCGGTAAAGTTAATTGCAGACGCCACTCTTTCGAACGACATGGAAGAGGCTTGGCATATCAAGTAATTCGTCAACGCATTAACTTCTATTCGTCAATGAAAAAATCAATTGAAAACAGAAAGCTATTAATTTAAGTCAACCCTCAACGTCGCAACGCGGATACTTAATAAATATTCTTCAACTTGATTAAAAAGTGTCTCACCATTAACATTCAAATATGTTGGGAAAAAAATGACGACCTTAACGTAAACCTGTTAAAATTTCACATCTTTTTTAACCCGAATTCACTTCTTTTTAAGACGCGTTCAGATCAGATATGTACGTTCATGTATCAAATATATAAGCAACACATGAAATTGGATACAGATTTGCGTTCGCACAAAAATGTCGAATTGGTAGGTCCCTACTTAAAATGATACTCCAAATAAAATATAGATTCCTGATATATCGAGAATAAAAATATCCACGGTAAATTTCGAAATGTTATGAAAAATATCGATGTTTCGATAAAACAATATATATTTTTCCCAAGCCTATGCTGCTCCCTCCACAGCTGTTACGTCACTGACGTACCTTACGCCTGTCTACTACTCTTCACCCGTCTTCGTTCTTTTAATGACTCCCAGACCAGCTGCATCACCTTGTCCGTTACCACTTGTGCATTTGATACCCGTAATGAGCGTCCTACAAAATCCTACAGTTCTAAAATAACCGACGAACCAACATCCTGCCATTACAGTCTTTGGTAAAGCCAAGAGTTACAAGGGTTTTCCCAACCACCGTACGACAGGACTTTGGTTTAAATATATATATAACAAGGAGAAAAGTGTATCCATGAAATTTGTAAAATACAAGTCAATTTATAACCTCAAAATGGGGAACAGTTAAATATGATATCCCACACATTTTAGTTTATTACATTTTGAAAGGCCAATAAACACTAAAATCTCTGTAACAATAGAAATCACTTCTTAAAGAAAATAAATAGGTTTTTAAATTCAAACACAATCAATACTCAGAATAAAAAATACAAAATTTACATAAAAAATAAATCAGTTTCTGTGAATGGCTCCGTAACCTTTTCCCCTTCCAAACTCTGAACAATATTTATATTGTATGTCATTTTATTTTCAAAATTCCACACATAGCAAAATGGGATATGGGATCTAAGCAAGAAGTTTCTTTCGCTTCAAGCTGTCAGGTGGTGTGTTTTGTTTTGCAGAATATTGAATAAAGACGATACAATATGATGACTGAATGAAAGCGAGAGTGCATAAAATTCCTTGATATATGCACATAAACAACATGAACGGAAATTCATTCGACGAGATCTTAAAAATTTTATCCTACAATCTAAAAACCAGATTAGTCGATATGAAAACAAGACATTTGTGGCTTCTACTATTTACTGGGAAATTCTACACAAATACAGAAAGCATATAAACCATGAGAAAAGTGCTCTAAACATTACACTGTATGTGAAACTCTGTGTTCGCGACTTGGTCCGCATGGAATTTGATATGCTAATTTATTGATAAACTATGAAAAAAAGTTGGCTAAACAGAGAAATAAACCGCTATTTTTATTCTTTGTTGGGTAAATTACCCATCTATCAGTGTGATTAAAGCTTCGCTGAAATCCGGTCGCTAATTTTTGCGTAATGCAAACGGACAAAAATTCCAAATTTCACGGTTTTGGCATGTCTACACTCCGTAGAGTATATAGCAATAATTCGGTTTTGAAATAAATTTCACGTACACCCGCAACGTTTTTAAAACTATGTGTACGGCTAAGCCCACGAACATCGAGCAGAATGTTGGGTTTTATTCTCCGTCTTGTGCAGCTAACAAATGAAAAACTTTGTTATGGCATATGCGTTTCGGTTTATTAGACCATCATCAGTGCCCTAGAACAAGTTATGTACAATTTTGATGTGCATCATAATATTTATCTAAATGAAGGTATAAATGTTGTTATTAAATATTAGCTTATTTTACTTACAGTTTTTCTATATTACATTAATGTATGGAATTGTTCCATATCAGTTTCTCCCCTTGAGGTTTCTCACTCACTGAACAATTTTGAATAAGAAAAAACACAATTTGCACACGTCTGATTTTGAAAGGAGCTTCTGGAACAAGCATAGTTGTTGTTATTCTTATTGAGGTTATTCACCAACTGACCATTTTGTAATGAAAGCGTATTTATACATGTATTTACACAATGTAGCTTTTAAAAACAGACTATTGTTATTGTTTATGTTTTCTTCTCAAAGATGCTAACTGTGTATGGCTTATGTATTACCAACCTAATTATTTTTATTTTTATTTTTACTGAAGGTAAGTTTTATCTTTGCTGTAGCGGTTTGTTTGAATGCGAGTTCATTTTTAGTGCCCTAAATAGTGTCTGGTTCGTAAGATGGATGTATTCATTGATCACATTTTCCCCTTCGTTTAGTGCCTTTTGTATATAAAAATTTTCTTGAACTGTCAACATGTTTTTTCTGTGGTTATTGATTGCCAATATTTGCATGTCTGTTCCCATTTCTGTGTGTTCATGTTTGTTTTCAATTAAATGTTCTGCATATGTGGAATGATTGGAGCATCTTAATGCCCTGATGTGCTCTTTATATCGGATTTCGAATTTTCTGGCTGTTTGTCCAATATAGATAGCCTTACAATGTTGGCAGGTCAGTTTGTATATTCCTGACTGTTGATATTTATTTACAGGTGTATTACTGTTAAAATGATTTTGGATGGTGTTGTTGGTTCTGAAAGCTATATTTATTCCCATTCTTCTGAGGATGTTGCTGATTCTGTATGTGTTAGTGTTCAAGTAGGTAATTGTGTGCCATTGTCTGTTTTCTTGTTGCGTGTCATTGGTGAGTGTGGTTTGGGTAGTTGTCTGGTGAGGTGGGAGTGTTTGTTGGCCACATTTGTATATTTGTTTTTTAATTTTGTAGTTAATCTTATGTACCATGTTGGTGTTATAGCCGTTATTGGATGCTATCAGCATAATATTATTGAGCTCTGCTGTATAGTTTTCTTTGGAGAGGGGTATCTCATTCATTCTGTGTAACATGTATCTGATAGCAGCTTGTTTGTGGTTGATGGGGTGATTGGAAGTAGCATGTATAATTGTGTCTGTAGTGGTTGGTTTTCTGTAGATATTGAAGCTATGTTTATTATCTATCTTCTTTATTGTTAAGTCTAGGAAGTGTATTTGGTTTTTAGTTTCTCTTTCAATGGTAAAGTTGATGTTTTTGTGTATGTTGTTAATATCACTGTGGAATTCATCAATTCGTTGGTGTGGTTCATCTATAAGGCAGATTATATCATCAACATATTTAAACCAGTATAATACCTTGTATTGTTTGGTAGGGATGATTTTCTGGAAAATTTCGTTCTCTATTAGATCCATAAAAATAGCTGCCATTATCCCAGATATTGGACTCCCCATGGGTAGACCTTCTTCCTGTATGTAGTATTCTTTATTGAAGCTAAAGTAGTTTTGAGAAGTTATTAAGTTCAGGAGTTCAATTATTTCTGTAATAATTTTAGAGGGTATGTTACTGTGAATTTTAAGGTTGTTTTCTATATGGTGTATGGTTTCAGCCACAGGGATGTTTGTAAACATACTTTCCACATCAAATGATACTATGGTTGCTGTGTTGGGGATCCAAGTGTTCTGTATATTTTCTATAAGGTGTGGTGTGTTTAATATGTTTGTGTTTTTGAAGTATTTGTAGTGTTTTGTAAGGAGTGTGTGTATGTGCTGTGCTAATTTGTATGTTGGGGCATTCCTAAAGTTCACCACTGGTCTTATTGGAATGCTAATTTTTGGTTGGCTTCTCATTGTGGGTGCTCTTGGATTTTTTTGTGTATAGCAAAGGTTCTGCCAATCTCTGAAAAGTAATTTGGTGTTTTTCAGGCATCTTTTCACCTCTGTTTGGAATCTTGATGTTGGGTCAGACTTAAGTTTGAGTATATTATTATTGTGTATGAAATCTTCTGTTTTACTTATGTAATCTGCATTCTGTAGTAGTACTATTGTGTTACCTTTGTCTGCTTTAGTGATAATAATGTCCTGGTTGTTTAGTTTCCTTCTTAATTTGTGTATGGTCTTGTTGGAACTGTTTCTTTGTGAGAGTTTTTGTGTTGAAGAGATGTGATTTAGCTCTTTTGCAATTAATTCTCTTGCGAAAAAAAAATAAAAAATAAAATAAAATAATTAGGTTGGTAATACATAAGCCATACACAGTTAGCATCTTTGAGAAGAAAACATAAACAATAACAATAGTCTGTTTTTAAAAGCTACATTGTGTAAATACATGTATAAATACGCTTTCATTACAAAATGGTCAGTTGGTGAATAACCTCAATAAGAATAACAACAACTATGCTTGTTCCAGAAGCTCCTTTCAAAATCAGACGTGTGCAAATTGTGTTTTTTCTTATTCAAAATTGTTCAGTGAGTGAGAAACCTCAAGGGGAGAAACTGATATGGAACAATTCCATACATTAATGTAATATAGAAAAACTGTAAGTAAAATAAGCTATACTAATATTTAATAACAACATTTATACCTTCATTTAGATAAACATTATGATGCACATCAAAATTGTACATAACTTGTTCTAGGGCACTGATGATGGTCTAATAAACCGAAACGCATATGCCATAACAAAGTTTTTCATTTGTTAGCTGCACAAGACGGAGAATAAAACCCAACATTAGTATAGCAGCTAAGGATATTGACCTAAGTATTCAAAATCGAGCAGAATGTTTAGAAATCAAGGTATACTCTTGTTTCTTGATGTAACTAACATTTCACTTTTTCTTGCAGAGATCTTCATGCCGTACAAAGCAACATACAGTTACCTTAATAATGTCTGTGAAACAATTGTACAATTCAATAAGCTAAATATAACCGCAAATTCAACAAGTTATTAGGTGTGTGATGTCATTTGTCTAGTAATAGGTTTAATGGAGCTAAGGCAGCCTAATGTTGGGATAAGTCCAAAACAACTGATGTCCAAGAGACGAGCGTCATTCTCAGTGATATAGGCAACGGTGACAAGCGCATATGGCGACAAGTACAAAAATCCTGGGACGTGACATAAGCAGAAGAAAAACGTGCCTTGCGCTGCGCAGTAGTAAATGAATTGTAAAAACGTTTGTTGCGAGGGAGACGGCAGACTTGTAGGAGCTACCATACACATGGGAGTTGGTGCCCGGAGACCTAACCGCCATTTGAAGTGCAACAGCTGCTCCAGTCTGGAGAAGGGAGTAGGGGGGTGGGGAAGAGAGGAGGGGGCGAGAGCAGTCGATACCGCGGGGGGGGGGGGGGCATTGGAACCCTCTCAGGGCCCGCGCTCGACAGAGTACGACTGAGCCACGCTGTACAAAATCGGATCGAGAACTGAGAACCTGCAGTTACAATATTCCACCTCCAACTGTTTATATATACCTGTTTACACACCTATCTGAAATGCAGTAACATCGTAATAATACCCGAGGGTCTCGATTCTTGCCATAAGGAAATCAGTTTTACGCACGATGTATTTGTAATGCTTTTAGTCTTATAGGCGTTTTTCGAAAAATCACTGTGCACCATCTGCATCCCCTCATGCTTCATGTCTTCTAAGATGGAGACGGCATCACCCAGCAAGACAACTGCTCCTGTCACAAGGCTAGAATCTTGCTACGGTGATTTGAGGAGCACGATAGTGAACTCATGTTGATGTCTTGGTCACCAAATTCGCCTGATCTCAACACAATTGTACTCATATGGTAAGCTATCGGAAATCGTCAATGACGCCACACCGAAACGCTGCTGTATTGCGTCCCGAAGGCGGACCAACACGCTATTAAACAGGCCGGTTATAATGTATTGGCTCATCTGTGTGTGTGTGTGTGTGTGTGTGTGTGTGTGTGTGTGTGTGTGTGTGTGTGTGTGTGTGTGGTTTCTTTTATGTTCTGAACTGAAATTATTTCCACCTCTGCCGCCAGTAAGCGTATCGTGATGGGACATAACAGATATGTCAGTCCGTAAGGTTTCAGACTGTGAAAATTAGTTATTGCTAGATGGGGAGGGGGGGGGGGGGGCAAATAGTTGAACATAGAAAATGATTACTTTCTGAACGCGTTGCACTTATTTTGCATAAGCATCTTCAGCGGAGTCATTTTTCCGTTTATTTACGTTCCATTCTCAGCAGCAGTGATTTCTGCTTCCTTTTTGAGTAGAAATTCATTTTTCAGCTTGTTATTCCACTAGTTACTATCACAACACTGCACTGCTGCTGAGAATGGAGCATAAATAAAGGAAACAAACCGAAAAACGAGAATCCGCTGAAGATGCTTATGCAAAAGAAGTGAAAAGCGTTCGAAAAGTTACTAAACGAACAAACATTTAATTGCTTTGGCAGTACTTATTAATTTTATCAGCTATCGAGGAAAATGATCTACAAAATCCAGATATTATAGAATATTATTTTAAAATATTTTGGTTTCAGGGACCTACTAAGGAGGCGTCCATTAATGACGCGAGGTGTTTTTCCGGAATTCCTGACACCGCCCCCCCCCCCACTTCCGCAGCTGAGATTTACAACCTGTAAAATGACGCGAGATTTTGACGGATACAACCTTCCTCGCCCCCCCCCCCCCAATCAATCGACCTCGCAACTTTTCCAGACTTTTTTTTTTAGGTCTCATGCTCCTTAGGGCGGTTAGACTCCCCCTAAGGTCGGTTTTTGGACCAAAATACCCCCCTAAAATCGACTTCCGCGTCATTTGTAGACGTTTTTAGCTCTACAGTTCTACAAGAATTTCAAAAACTCACGTGAGATTTCCGTTAACTCCCCCTCCCCCTCGGTGAGTTTTCGTGACATTTCTTCCACCGCCCCCCCCCCCCCAATTTCAATTCACGTCATTAATGGACGACCCCTAATCAATATCTTATCTCTATTTCTTTAAAAAATATCTTCAATATTCAGATACAAGCCTGTCACAGTAGAGATTAAACAGTAAAATAACCTATTCAGGTATGCTTTACACTAGGGATGTAACGGATATCCGCATCCGCATCCGCAAGTGCGGAACTTTCGCATGAAATCCTACATCCGCTTTCGCATCCGCATCCGCAATTTTTAATGCGGATGTATTGCGGATGTTTTGTTTACATTGCAATATATATTATTCTTTTTTCTTTATTCAAGATTATGCCCATCGTCGCTTAGCTAAAAAAAAGTGGTTGTTTTCTGACGATCTTGCAACAAAAGTAACAGTAAACTAAACGGCGTTATTACCTAAGTGACGAATTTACAAGTTTGAACTTGCATGTAAAGTAAAGGTCGGGCCACAATAGATCGCGCCGAGCCAGCACTGTCATCGACCGACACTTTTCTTATCGTGGTCGCTCACTCGATTGAAGTGAGTTCATAAGACACCGCACCGTGTGTCGACCGTCATTGGTTTGGTTTAATATGTGACGGTGTGGGTTAGTGTCTGGATGGTCGATATGGAAGAGTTCAGAAAGCGTTACTGATTGCTTTAGAAAACTGTCCTTTTTTTTCAGCGTCACTTTAGGTTCATCATATGTTCGTAAAATGTAGATAAAGTCCTTGTGTGTCCGCATTAACAAATCAAAGCTATGCCAGACGTGAAGGTCGATTTTAAGGCCTGTAAAAATTGCATCTGAGACCTGGATTTTCGAACCGCGAACCTGCCATACCCGAATCATACGTCGCAAACATATGAATTTAGAAGTACTGAAATATATGTATTCAATCATATAAAAGTACATTTGTGTTTTGGGATAGGAAAAATAAATTATATAGAAAAAAAACGTCGATTTTACTATGTTTAAATATTTATTTGTTATTACATCCAGATTTGTCTCTTGACTCAAATTGGGGTAACTGAAAGTCCCTTGTTTAAATCCCTGTCTCAGCTGTAATTTTCATGCGTCTTAAAATTGACATTCACTTTTGGCAAAGCTTTGATTTGGTAATGCTGAGATGCTGGGACGCTCCGTGATTTGAATTTCGCGTTAATCTGTAGGTCTCCTTTTAGAAAAGTGACAACGATAGGAGTTCTGTGCGGCTTATAAAAAACTCTGTGACTGGAATTTTTAGATCACATGAAATTATTATTATTTTACAGAATCTTTGCAGTCTGTTTTCAATTAAAATGTGTAATAATCTTATTACTTTCTGTTAAAAAAATATAGAGCGAATCGTAAGGAACCTGTAACGGCTTTCGCTGACCATCAAGAGTTCTTTTACCGAAAGTCGGATCTCTTAGTTCCTACAAGTTGTACTGTGAATGCGCCACTAGATTGGTAAGAAGGTGGGTGGCGATCACGAAACTGAGCGTGGCGAATAGGCGGTAACGGCCTGGCCTCGCATTCGGGAGGACGCCGGTTGGAATCCCCGTCCGGAATCCATATTTCGGTTTTCCATGACTACCCCACATCACTCCAGGCGAATGCCTCCTTTAAAATACTATGGCCGAATTCCTTCCCGTTCCTAGCCCCCGATCTTTACACAAAAGATTGATTTAAATTTATTTTTGATAAAATATTAAAATCTATAAATTATAAATTTATTTTCAACATCCGCATCCGCTTCCGCAAAACATCCGCATCCGCGGATGTCAAGCACTGAACATCCGCATCCGCACCGCATCCGCAAAGATGACATCCGCAACAACCCTACTTTACACATAACTTTCGCAGCGTCTACAGTATGTTCAGCAGCTGTAAAAGGGAGTTAGCCTACCCATCGAATCAGTTTGCCTTCAGTATCCATCCACCAGTACTTTATGCTTCCACTAGAAATAACTGATCCAATATCGTCTTTACTATCGAAAGAGAAGCTACATGGTCGAGATGCCTTGTTTCTTCTGTACGTTCAACCAATGGAATCAGTGGCGAAAGCAAATAGTCAAAACGCACCCATCTGGGAACAGACACTGCAAACAAGAATAACGTGACGGAACAGAACCCACATGGCAACATTCAACAAAGTTATCAACACTTTCTGTGATCACAGCACGTTAACTCTTGAGTGACCGAGCAGGAACATTACTTCCTGTCGAATTATCCGCCAAAGTCTAGTATCCTAGCGCGCTCTTGACTTAAAAACTGTCTATATCGCATGCATGAAACAACGCTTACGCTTTTATCTGCCAATTAACCTAAGGGAATGGGAAACAATTAGGCCGTGGCTTTTGCAAGGAACCATCCCGGCATCCGCCTGGAGTGACCGTAATCAGGTTGGCTGGTAAGGATTTGCACACCACCATCCCGAATGTTGGGCAGAAGGGCAAATTCACCCTCCACCCTACTCGGTGAAACAAGACCTACAGGATATTTTTTTGTATGTTACTCTGTAAACTGCCAGAAATAATTAAATGCGCTTAACTTTGACTAATTAATTGATTAATTAATAAAATAGGTAATTGCAATTATTGAATATTATATTGTCACTGGGAACGAGAGTGTATTCAAAGTTTCTAGCTAACCTTGCACTGGAAAGTTGATGACACGTCGATCGCAAGAATTTCAACACACAGGGAAAACTAAAATAAACGAGATTAAAAGAAACAAAATATATCGGTCTCACAAAATTTTATGATTCTCCCCTTTTCTTTTCTACTTGTCGTCGACGTCAATGTAATTAGCGGCGGGAAATTTTACATTCTTGCACTAGTAAAATAAAAAACCGGACCGAAACAGTGTTTTACAGCCCGACTTACTGAGCGAGGGTTCGCTAATGCTTAGAAATATCAATATCTAGAATACTGCATGTAGCTGAACTTAATGAGTCATTTGCGATAAAGATTAATATGCTAGAGCAGCGATTCCTAAATGGTGGGTCGCCGACCATTACCACGTTATGGAGAAAAATAATGCCGGGTCGTCTCGCCCTTGCCCGAGGATATATTGCAGGCCTGGAGATTAATATCGAGCCGAGCGTGTTGGGTGAGTGGTAGCGCTCTAGCCTCGCATCGAGAGGACGCGGGTTCGAATCCCCGTCCGGGTATCCAGATTTAGGTCTTCCATGGTGTTACCAAGTAACTCCTTCAAAAGGCCACCTTCCCGTTTCTTGTTCCCAATCCTTTCCCTCCTTTTAATGACCTCTACGTCGACGAGGCGAAAAGCTATTTAAGGAAAATGGAGACTAATCTGAAGTAATCCAAGGCGACAAATAATTAATAAGGAATTCGAGACAATTGCCGGTTTCATATGTTGAGTCTACAAATGAACTGTCGTGTGACAAATCACTCAAAGACATGCGAGAGAACACTACCAATGCTTGATCGATTGTAGGATGCATCTTTGTATTGTCTTCCACAGTATCCTTTTTTAGCAGAAGAATCTGTAAAATTTCTGATGGCTTTAATCACACCCTACAAACGTAAAATCAGATTTTCAAAGCTGCTTGTCAAAATATATATATATATGGTTGGAAGTCGAACAAGACCTAGGAATTATTTTCTCCTTCAAACGAGAACTTTTTAGTTAGCAAGAAACAGCTTCACACTGTATTGTCATTAATAATTTGATCTTAAGTCAAATTCATTTGGTAATAACTTCACATAAAAAGACATGTAAATTGTTAAGTTCATTAAAATTATAATTACATCGAAATAATGTTTCATTTTACCTACACATCTCAAAATAGGCAGCAATTAGTGGCCCACGAAAAATAATCCTAAAAATAACCAGGTCACAGGAAAAAAAAGTGGGGGAATTGCTGCGCTAGAGTATAAAAAGAGTAGAATCGCCACTTTGAGATGGTATTTAGAATGGCTGGTATTAGTTTACATAAAACCACGCCTGTGTTCATAATGTTAACAAACCCGTCATAACTTACACTTAAATTATAGTGTGATGAACGCGTTTCATATGCTAAAAAGGTAAAAATGATTACATGCCTGTTTAATATGGTGCATATGATGAATATTTGATCACTTCAAAGGTTTACAGTAAGTTTTTCATCTTTCCGTCTGTGAAGTATATTATTTCAAATATTCTAATCTCCTTCCTAATCCATACGCCAGGGATATTCAAACTTCTGAACCTTGCGAACCACTCGCGGGCTTCACGGATCGATCGCTATCTCCCGAACTACTAAAAACTTCGCTATGATATTTTAAACTCCAGTGAACAGAGATTGTAGGATAAAGTCTCTGGTCGTAATGACTTAGTGACAGGACTTTTGCTGGCTGCGCTATTCGCCCCCGTCGTAGCCGTATACATCCAACCCGGTAACCCTACCGGGTACAGGGGACCTACAGTTTAACGTGGAATCTGAATCACGTAAGCGTTTTGACGTACTTCACATTAAACAGCAAGTCATGCCAGAGGTGAAGGTCAGGTTAAGGGCCAATGAAAATCCCCGTCGAGACACAGATTCGAACCGGGAACCTCTCGATTTCCAGTCACACAGCAACCACAGAGCCAACAGACAGCTTTAGCGTAGGATAAAATGCTGACATTTTCTTTTCTGCCTTACACACCACCTGTAAGTGATTTTTGGTGTATCTAGACATTTCATATATGTAGCCAAGTGTTTTAGGTGTTGCAATTTTGCTGTCTTCTTGGAGACCTCACAGCTAGCTTTTCTGCCGATTGGGGAGCTTTATTTGCTCTGTTATTTGTATTCGATTTGACACCCCGCCTCCCCCCCCCCCCAGGTCATTCCGTACTGTGTTCCGATTTCGAAATCTTGTCACTGTTACTTCCCATAAATAGAATGCTAATCTGCGCCTAGCTGAGATTTGAAAGCCTCGAGGAAAACCCTATTACCGATACATTCACTCGGTACCAAGACTGCAAACAGCATTACGGATCGGGTAGTTTAATGGGGATCACACGTACGCGGGGAGGTGATAGTTGGGTGTAAATTCCGGTCTAAACAACTACGCGACGCCCGATACGAATGCTAAGCAATAAAAAAAACTCTGATGGTTAAAAATGACGGCAAACCTTACTAACGCCCAGATATAGGCGCTGCGGTTATTTTTCATAGTGTTTTTGGAGATGACTTAAGTGACTGTTGGAATGTACTGTGATTTTTAGTTCCCCATTCAAACATTGCAATTTTCGGGCATTTCGTGAATGTCAGAATAGTTTCCTTCGGTCGGGAGCCTGGTTTGACGAAAAATAATGTAACAGCTAACAAAATAAATAATAATAAAAAAAGTATGTCACTCGTAAAATAAACATTACAACAGTTAGAATTAACGAAATTCTACTTGTCATTTTTGCGTGAATAGAAACAAAAGAAGGATACCAAGATTTGGAAATTTTTCACTTTCCGGACTTAACATAAAAATAAATCTTAGTCTGTTTTACCTCCGGAGAGCGTCCATAAACCACGTAACTCCATTTTGGTCTCCTGTGTCGCCCTCACCCCCGTAGCCGGTAGTGGCTTTTGCCTCTACCCTCCCCCCTCCCCAAGTAGCTTTTTTCCCCTATTGATTCCAGAAGACATTTTGTACTGTTTTCTCTTGTCAGGCTATCGTAAATTGCATACGGACATAATTAAATGACGGAAATAAATATTCACACGCTGTTTGTTCTGCACCTCATTTTAACTGTGACAAATACTATGAATGGAAAGCTACGTGGCCTGGCTCGGAAACCCCACGTAGCCCAGCGTAGGTTTCCAGCCAACCCCTCTCCCCCTAATCCGAGCTACGTAGTTTATGAACGCTCCCCCGGTACTATGGGCTGTTCGAAAGCCCATCACAATACGACCAGTAGTTAAACGAAAGAAGTATACTAATTAGTTGCCACTTACCACAGATTACTCAGCTTTCCTACTTCGCATCAAATTGAATCGTAGCCAGTTTTACCCGCGAGACCTCACTCTAATAGAAACCACGTCGAAATCTGAACAATAGATTTTGCATAAATTCCATTTTTCAGTCCTCAGACCGAGCTTCATATTTATTTCAATCTTATGAATTAAGAACACCGGGGTTGGAGGCAGATAAATATTGATCAGTGGTAAATTTGTATATTTTTCGTATGAATGAGTAATGTTTTGATGTAAATTGTTTAGTTGAAGTGTAAACATTAGTAGAAGAACTAGGTATAATGTGTGAAATATTAACAAAAATGATGTAAATAGGAATGTCGTTTAATGATTTTTCGCTATATTGTATTTTTTTAAATTTTAGTTTTATGTTTAAATGCCTGTGAATATTTTCTTTTCGATTAAAACGTTTTTTCATAAGTAGTTTTCTGTAAGTTCCGATTGTTTTTATACTAATTCTATTGTTTGCAGCGATTGTTAGGGAGCGTCCATAAACTACGTGGCTCGTTCTGGGGGGAGAAGGGGGGGGGGGGTTCTGAGCCAAGCCACGTAGCGTTACATTCATATTATGTCACAGATAAAGTAAGGTTCAAAACACGCAATAGCATGTGGATACAAGAGAAAAGAGTGCAAAATATCTTCAGGAATCAATAGGGGAAAAAAGCTACGTGCCACGCGAGGGAGGCGGGGGCTACGTGGAGAAAGGGGGAGAGGCTACGTGGAGAAATGGGGAGGGGGTGTTCACGGGAAGCCAAAATGGAGCTACGTAGTTTTTGGGCGCTCCCTTAATGATTCAGAAGATTCGGACGGCGCTGTCTGGTAATGTCTATTTAAACTCCCGAGATTTGGTGCTGTCGAGTTTCGCTTGAGTTCCGCTAAGTTCGCTTGAAAGAATGCTAATATGACGTTGTATCTGTGGTATCAATAATGTGCTTCAGAATCTTTGGAAAAAGTTGATACCTTCCTTAAACCGTGTATGTGTTTATGAATATTTCAGTGGGTTAAAAAGTTAGATAAGCGTGCAAAGACGGTCTTGTTATTTCAACTACCTGATCATACAGAAGGTATAGGAATTATCAATATTTTCGTGAAAGTTATAATATTAAAAACCTGTTAATCTAAGGACTTAACTCACATCGAACTACACCGAGTTGTTGATTGCCGTCCATTTCAGCTGTCACAAACATACAAAAAAGTTTCCTTATCTGTAATACCCCAATGTATTTTTTAATTATATATCTTAATTGTACAGACATTTTACCGGTTAACAGTGTATAGGCAAAACATTCTGTTGTATCCTAAAACTGTATATTCAGAAGATCGATAACGACAACAAACTGGTGACAGCAAAGCCAACGTAATTTATCACAAACATCACATAGCTCCCGTTTCAGACGGAACTTAATTAAATCGTCATTTCAATTAACTGTTACACTGCACAACTAATTAACCTAACAGTGTCTGCGTGGAACCTGTGGCTGCACAGAAACGTAAACACATTGGAGAAAAATTATAAGCAATAGCTGACGCAAGCGTAAGCAATCCATAGCGTGTAAAAGAAGGGATAACTCTTTCCGCCTGAGCTGAATAGGTACCTGTTGTATGTGACGGGTTGGTGTGCGAGGTGTCACTTCCTGGTGCACGTGGGAACTGGGTCGGCTCGCTACGCAACCAAGTGACGGGACTGCGTAGGTAAAAATAATCTGCGTACCGCAATTTAAAAACTCACTACTCTAGCGCCCTCAGGTGACCATGCAGGGATCGTGTATTAAATTTATTTTGCAAAAGAAATGGAAAACTTAAAAAATAAATAAAAAGTTATTTTCAATTAAAGTTCATTATACGTTTTGCGAAAATTCTGTGTATATATATATATTAGGACGTGAATTTCCTATGAATATAAATAACAGTCAAGAACTAAGACATAAGTAAGAATCGGTTAAGTGCCAAGATCATTTTATTTCGTCATGTGATGATCTAATCCCAGGCCCGGGCATCATCATGGTGCTGCAACCACCTGAGCCAACTGGGAGGGGTAATTTTAAATCACCGGTATATCTAGATTTTAGCCAATCACTGGACATATAGTTTCTTGCTAGTGGTAACTTTAAAAAAAATTGAGAAATCTGAACCGAACTTCATAAGAGTTAAATCGCACCAAGGAAACCATGCGGAGGAACTGCAACTGATCGAAATTTCCGTATATGGCAACATTTAGAATGAAACTAACCAGTGTTGATCCCGTAAAATAAAGTAAGGAAAGAAACTCCACAGCCGAATCCAACAACCGCATCCAATGGCCTCGAGCAGTTAATCTAAATGACTTTGCTGCAGAGAAAATAATTTTGTTAAAATCACAATGAGGGTATGACATTCCACGCTACTCTATAAAAAGAATGATGCATGTTTATTAGAATAGTTACGTCGGGCAACTGGAAGAGACAACTTTTAAAAAAAAAGTGTTTTGACACATTAGTGTTGATAGAAACCATAACATGGTGATTTCAGCCTATAAAGGTGTAACTTCAAGAATGCATTCGTCATACCATACAAATTGATTCTTATTTACTAGCCACTGTTTTACGCAGTACTAATTACAATTATGTTCATGAAAATAAATTCCTTGTAATACAAACTAACGGAAAAAAAAGTATGAAAATTATTGGAACCAGAATAGTTGCGTATACACCATGAAAGTTGAATTTACACCAAAAGACGTGGTGTAAACGAAAGTAAGCCTTCTGATTTCTACTAAAGTAGTGTATGTGTTTAGGTACTCAATAAATCGCTTCTTTTGAATCACAGAACGTAGATAGCACAATATTAACAACTATACATATTTACAACAAAAGGTTGTCTTGTTATGTTATGAACTCTTTTCTTTCTGTTCAAAACTGTGTGTTAACTGCTGAATTGTTCTTAAATTATCTGTAACCAAATGTAATGAACTGCGGCTTGGACTTACCTACACCATCGACGCATTTGTTTATAAATCAAAATAAGCACCTTTCAATCATGATGGGGACAATTAATATAGCCTGGCATATGCTTGTTTTGGTTTAATATTAATCTGCATCATCAACTTCGTTCTCCAGCTGCTTCTATATCCATATTCAAAGGAAAAACTAGTTTTGACAATTTCCAGCATTCTGAGAAATATGCCAGCGATGCAGGAATTACGCGCAATAAAGCTATCGCACTAAATGTTTGGTACATCCGGCGCATTCCCAATGTTGCTTTTTGTATGGTTCGATCGCTATAGAAATAAATATTTCCCTACACACGCACTTCCCCCTTTCTTATACCCGCCTACTTTTTTCCTCTGCGAATATTATTCCGTTACCTACAACAGATAATTTTCGCACACCATTTGCCTGAAATCAAGTGCCAACTTGCAGTCATTTTCATATTTTCGCTTCCATGCATCTCTCAATTCTTCTAGCAATATCTTTTCAGCCCCTTATCACCAATATACTCCTTGTACACTCGCAGCCACTCTCTTCATCCCCCTCTTGTCTTTCAATGAATCCCATTCCAGCCTCTCTATCAAATCAGCCACTGATTGTGTTCTGTGATAATTTCCCGAGACAAATTTAGCAGCCCTTCTTCGCATTCCCTGCAACTGTTGTATTCGATGCCAAAAATGAGGGTCCCACACTACACCGTTATATTCAATCGATGGTCTGACCTCACTTCCGCCAGTGGATTGAAGGGGCGTTAAATAGCATTGGGCGAGATGGCTCCTGCTGTTTAACAGGGAACATAATCATCTCCGCCTGTATAATTAATTCTGAAGCCTGCGGAAGCTTAAATTACGATTCATGAACGGTGCCGGCCAGATCCCAATATATAATTGTTTTCAGAGCACTTTTTTTCCAACTGAAACAAAATGTTCAAGATAAATCTTAATTTTAAAGTATTATGTATCGGTTAATATATACTGGATACGTGGATAAGCATTTTTATTTATTATTTTACTCTTATTTTCAGTACACTTAGCCTCCCTCTTGCTGCAACTTGATTTATTATCTTTTATAAACCTTAACTTTCAGATACAGATACAGTACTCGATGGTAAATGGCAGCAACATAGCCCATCATGAACAGCATCAAATATAACAGACGACCAGTTGTCTGTCACGTGTTTCACTCTGTGCAAAGATGTCGCTGTAGTGTGAAATTAAGAAGAAACGTTACCTACTTTAAAAAAAAAATGATTCAATATGTTTTGATGTAAGTTGAAATTGTAAACAGACCATAAAGAAAACATGTGTATTTTGTTTAAATCTACATTTCAATTATTAAGATGCTGGGTCAACATCGCTAATGCTTTCTGTAAATAGATGGCGCCGTTACAGAAAGTTAAGAATGAAGATTAACATTTTATATTCGTGCAATGTATAACACTACGTAGACTGATTTAATATGTCAACTTTTCAAACCAAACATGAAGAAACCTATTTATTTCGTTGAAATAAACGTGGTACTTATGTCCCCCCCCCCTTACCACAGATTACTGGAACTACGTCACAAAAAACCTAAAAGATATTATAGGAAAGATAAACATGCAATTTTCTTTAGTATTCAAAGAAATTCTACAGGAAACGAAGGTTGTAACGAAACATATCAATATGTACGTTATATTTTTTTATACAGTAGTCTGTAATATATATATATATATACTTTGCGTAGACTTTTCCAGAATAAAAATTTCTTAGTTTTTTTGTTTAGAGTATGGATCACTAGCTGCGTGCTGAATTTTGACGACATCATGCTAGAAGCCGAGTGCTGCTAGGCCTTGGTGCTGGTAACCCGGTAACCCACTTCACCCCCGGGCGTCTCTCGCTTCTTTGTCATGCCCGCATGATTCACGTATTGATCTCGGCTGTACGGCTTGCAGCGACCAATATTTAACAGTGCACTATCGGTACACCGTAAGGCGCAACTGGTTGCTGTCTGCTCCCCCTCCAGTAAGTATTAAGACTTCCTTCCGGAAGCTGTCTCCACACACTGCGTTTGGCAGCAAACCGTAAGCAAGATTTTAAAATCTCCAACGAAATATCATACTGAGTACTAAGGCATCATTTAAACCAAAGGCGCCCAAACTTTTTACCCCGTCGACCCCTTGATACAATATTTGCCTTTTATCGACCCCCCACAAGTATTTAATAAAAACATTAAACCATTTTTGGCATTTCTGATACTAGGCAATAAGGAGACCTTCATAACAACTCAAATAATTTATAAAATCCACCCAATAAAATTAACAGAAAAAAGAGATACTTTCCATTATTATTATAATCTCAAAAAAATAGGAACAAAACTATGGATAGATGGAATAAATTTGAAATAAAGACCTGCCAAAAAGAACAGATGGTTGTTGTACTGTTTTAACTTGTCACATATTTCATCATTTACTTTACACGACTTCGCAAACATAGGAGAATTGAGAGGATGAGCTTTAATTTTACTTATTGACCTGATTTTTAGTAGAACATTCCTATTTTTCCTATACAGTTTAATTGATCCTCTTTAGTATTAATCGACCCCCTTTCGACACCTCCGTATTAATCGACCCCGGGAGAACTCTTATCGACCCCAAGGGGTCGGTATTGACCACTTTGGGGACCCCTGATTTAAACCAACGATGGCAAAGTGATCATATCGATCCCAGGGGTCGATTTCGACTTGATGCTGGTCCTTGTCAATGACGAAGGAACTGAAGGATCTTCGAGATGTAAATGCAGGTCCAAACATCTTCAAATCAGGCGTGTCGTAAAATAATTTGAACTTTTCAGTAGTCAAAGCTCTTTATTCGTGTTTTCTGAATTCCCCACTGAAGATATCCTTACTTGCGGATCAACAACTAAAGATACAGTATTTTTTTAAATAAAAAAAATGCACAAAATAATGAAACAAATGTGTAGGTACCCATTTTTAGTAGGTATCAAAATGTTATTGAGCTCTATTTTTTTTTGTAATAAGCATAAAAATTGAAAATAAAAGACTCAGTTTGATAGTATCAGTAAAGATCGGTATAAAAATTTTAAGTATTTTCCTATCTTTCGACAGTTCACATTACGAAACGGCCCTATCAAAGGGGGAAGCATCGTGACGGCTTTGAAAAAAAAAACATAACCAAGAGAACTTTGGCCGGAAATTTTGGATAAATCTCGATTTTTAAACTTGTGATTGGGACGAAGAGAGTTCTTCCAAACAACAAATCTTCGAAGACTACTCGGTATAATGTGTTTATCAGAACATTGCAGCATACCTGTTATTTGCATCGACGAGGATAATCGTGTTATTCCACTGTCATAGTTTTTTTGTTTGGTTTTGTTTATTTTAGCATTTTTTTTAACTGCTTAACGTCTCTTAACAGCGAGGTCTTTAGAGACGAAAAAGGATGGGGGGCAAGGCCATGGCCTTTTGAAGGAAACATC
>JARYHS010013630.1:25607611-25632409 GCA_031002005.1 Vandiemenella viatica | reverse complement strand
CTAGGGATTGCAATCCAGCAAAGCGGGATCCCGCAATCCCGCGGGATCCCGCATCATTAGACAGTCTGGCGGATCCCGCACAAAATTAAGCGGATCCGCAATCCGCAAAATCCGGCGGAAACGCGTGTCAGTCTGCGTGACTCGCTGCCCCACTCGGTCTCTGTCGGATATTTTGCACTGTTTGCCTGTACCCTTCCAGTTGGCATTTGACTCATGTGAACAAGCGTTTGTTTTTGTCAACCTTCGTCATTCGTAAGTAAATAAATACACTTTTACGTATTCATCAAAACTTACGTTTGTTTCGAGTACACATTTCTGTAATTTGAGTTATGGTGCGTATTTAGTACGATTTTCTAACTATATAATTATTTTTTAAGTGTCGCACACGTTATCTGAACTACACGGTTACAGCTTTTTATTCACGGTTTCATTATTCCCATTTTCTGTATTTGCAGATAAAGTAATTGTGACAATTTCCTAATTTGCGGCTGAAAATTTGATTATTCGTTGATATGAAACTAATGTTATCGTAATTTTAACGATCGCGTACCTATTTATTTAACAGCTATCAAAAGGAAATTGTATATCCTTTGACTTATTGTTGTTTTGGCCGCTGCCTCAATGCGTTTCTTTGACGAAAGCCACCTGCTTACATGTGCCGCTCAGGCTTTCGATTAATCCCTCTTCTCCTTGTTATTATTTCGACTAAAGGTAAAAAAAGTTATAATGAAATTTTCACGGGTGTATCGACGAATTGTGTTGTAGGAACACCATACTTCGACGGCTGCCTCCGCCGTCTTCCTCACGTGTGTAATTTCGTGTGTTTGCAATGAAATCCGGAGAGAGGACTTCACTGCAATCATTCGCCGAGAAAGTCTCCTTTCTTACTAAAAATAATAATTTCCACTCTAAAAACGTCGTTACGCCACATAAGTAAATCTGAAATACTTGACAGTTTACGTGTTGGTGAGTAGTTTCTTTTAATAACATTGAATCAACTGTAATATCAATCAAGGAATCAGGAGATATAATAATGAATCACGCAAAAAAAGGCCAAGTCTCGTGCTTGTGCAGTGACAAAAAGTTATGAGATCTTGTTCTGAGCCAAGTCTACACTTTACAGAGTATATTCACTTTGTGAAATGGAATGCTTTTCTCGGTGTTATGGAACGTTTATTTAGAATTAAAAAAAAAAAACTCTGGTAACTTGGCCATTAAGCAAACCATATTTTTAAACTTATGTGATGTATTGTAAGGCACATAATATGACCTAAGACTCAATATTTTCCATTTTTATTATTTATTTAAAAATTGGTTTAGATTAAAAAACAAAATGTAAAACCTCGAAATACACTTAAGACACGCTAAAAAGTTTTAATGTCATTTTGCCAATCAAAATATTGTTAACTGTTAATTTTTATCATTTAACATTAAAAATTATTTATTAATTTAATTATTATTTAATTTATTAACGTTTTAAGTAACTATGTTTTAAATATATGCGTTAAAAACTGTTTGTACCAATCCCGCACGGATCCCGCGGGATTGGCCAAATCCCGCGGGATCCGCGCGGGATTTGCGCCAATCCCGCGGGATCCGTGCGGGATTGGTACAAACAGTTTTTTAACCCATATATTTAAAACATAGTTACTTAAAACGTTAATAAATTAAATAATAATTAAATTAATAAATAATTTTTAATGTTAAATGATAAAAATTAACAGTTAACAATATTTTTGATTGGCAAATGACATTAAAACTTTTTAGCGTGTTTTAAGTGTATTTCGAGGTTTTAATTTTTGTTTTTTAATCTAAACCAATTTTTTAAATAAATTATAAAAAAGGAAAATATTGAGTCTTAGGTCATATTATGTGCCTTACAATACATTATGTAAGTTTTAAAAAGATGGTTTGCTTAATGGCCAACTTACCAGAGTTTTTTTTTTTTTTTTAATCCTAAATAAACGTTCCATAACACCGAGAAAAGCATTCCATTTGACAAAGTGAATATACTCTGTAAAGTGTAGACCTGGCTCAGAACAAGATCTCATAAATTTTTGTCACTGCACAAGCACGAGACTTGGCCTTTTTTTGCGTGATTCATTATTATATCTTCTGATTCCTTGATTGATATTACAGTTGATTCAATGTTATTTAAAGAAACTACTCACCAACACGTAAACTGTCAAGTATTTCAGATTTACTTATGTGGCGTAACGACGATTTTAGAGAGGAAATTATTACTTTTAGTAAGAAAGGAGACTTTTCTCGGCGAATGATTGCAGTGAAGTCCTCCAGATTTCATTGCAAACGCACGAAATTACACACGTGAGGAAGACGGCGGAGGCAGTCGTCGAAGTATGGTGTTCCTACAACACAATTCGTCGATACACCCGTGAAAATTTCATTATAACTTTTTTTACCTTTAGTCGAAATAATAACAAGGAGAAGAGGGATTAATCGAAAGTCTGAGCGGCACATGTAAGCAGGTGGCTTTCGTCAAAGAAACGCATTGAGGAAGCGGCCAAAACAACAATAAGTCAAAGGATATACAATTTCCTTTTGATAGCTGATAAATAAATAGGTACGCGATCGTTAAAAATTGCGATAACATTAGTTTCATATCGACGAATAATCAAATTTTCAGCAGCAAATTAGGAAATTGTCACAATTACTTTATCTGCAAATACAGAAAATGGGAATAATGAAACCGTGAATAAAAAGCTGTAACCGTGTAGTTCAGATAACGTCTACGACACTTAAAAAATAATTATATAGTTTGAAAATCGTACTAAATACGCACCATAACTCAAATTACAGAAATGTGTACTCCAAACAAACGTAAGTTTTGATGAATATGTAAAAGTGTATCTATTTACTTACGAATGACGAACGTTGACAAAAACAAACGTTTGCTCACACGAATCAAATGCCAACTGCAAGGGTACAGGCAAACAGTGCAATAAATCCGATAGAGACCGAATGGGACAGCGAGTCACGCAGACTGACACGCGTTTACGACGGATTTTGCGGATTGCGGATCCGCTTAATTTTGTGCGGGATCCGCCAGACTGTCTAATGATGCGGGATCCCGCGGGATTGCGGGATCCCGCTTTGCTGGATTGCAATCCCTAGTGTCAAGGGATTCGTATGTACGTCTGGATAAACAGTGTATTGAAAGCTTTGAACATTTCGACATTTTTTACTATCGATTTGTCATTCGGCCATCGAGATTTCGATTTTCTGTGGTTTGTAGAATCACTTATGACGAATGCCATGATTGTTCCTTTGAAAAGGCCATTGCCATATTCCTTTCCGCCAAATTTTTCCCTAATGAAATGGAGGATGTCGTCCTCGAGAAATATCTGATCATCAGTGTACTCATGGTAGCAGTACTTAAACATCAGAACTAAACTATTTGAAATAATAAGCCAATGATTGGGCATAACAATAAAACCTCTCATATTATCACAGCAAGTACAGGGAATGATTATGCTAGACTTCATTACATCGAAAATGGGTTAATTTTTTTAGGAGATAATAAAAAAAATACTGCTTTAACATTCATAGAATTTTAAAATAAAAGTACTTCAAAATGACATGTTCTTTCCTGGAGACGACTGGATGCAGCGAGAGGGAAGCAGGAGTGAGTTGATAGTGCGGGTGGTGTCTGCTTATGAAGGAGAGATATAGAGGAGGATCTTTGGTGATTGATTAGAACAGACAGTGTCCATGAAGAACTATATTGAAGGAAACGTGAGACTACTTTTGCAGTAAATGCGTTGACTGCTGGCATAAGTTTAGAATTTATGAAAGTATTTATATGAGCGATAATTTTAAATTGGAGAGTTATCTTCGTTTAAAAAGATAATATCGAAGTGAATCAAGAGGAAAGCTACTTCTTAAAAGTAAAAAGGAAATTGTGTAGAAATGAATGAATGTCTGTTCACTTGTTATAAACGTTGAGGTTATATTTAATAGAAACATTTTTGAGGGATCATTTTAATATCGCGATACAGTAAATGTAGTAATGAGCAAGAGAGAGATGTTTAGTACCGAGCGACAATATGAATGGAATTTGTGGTTAGGTCGAAATGCAGCTTGGAAAAGAATGACAACTGACACTCCTTTTTACAGCATAAGGAACGAGGAATTTAGTTTCAGTTAATAATTTTCGCTGCTGTTCATGAGTGCAATGTTCCTATTTCAAGCGGATGGAAGTAGTTCCATATTTATGGCGCTTAGGGGGGAAGGGGTCCGGCGAAATCTCACGAAACCTCACCAAGAGGGGGAGAGGGGGTCAACGGAAAAAAGTCTAAAAATGACGCGAAAGTCGATTTTAGAGGGGTAAAACCACCCTGGGAGCATGAGACATAAAAAAAAGTCAAAGTTGCGACGTCCATTCGTCAAAATCTCACGTTATTTTAAGGGGGGGGGTGTTGACCAAATCTCATCAGAAAGGAAGTGGTCCGGAATTCCGGAAAAAACACCTCACGTAATTAATGGACACCCCATTAGGGTAGGTAGGATTAAAAGTAATACTGCTTAGTACAATAGCATTAGCTGTTAGCTTTCCAGTATTTATTTTTAACTTCCTTTGATTTCAATGGCACCATATTACTGTTAACATTCAGGGGGGGGTGGGGGATAGGGGCACAAGACCCCCCCCCAAAAGTATCTGGGTCCACCCCCGACATTGTAATTTGAGATTTTTTTTTTTTAGCTCTACGGATTTGAGACCCGAGGAGGCTATAAAGACTACCCCATGACCGACTCAAGCCCCCCCCCCCCCAAAAAAAACCAAAATCCATTGAAGGCAAGCCCTCTGAACCAAAATTCACTCAAGCCAAGCCCCCTCCCAAACCAAAATCCTGGATTCGCCCCTGTTGACATTCAATCGAATGTAATTTGCTACCGATTTTTGTTGTGCTGTGATTGCTTTTACTGATACAGGAAGCGCTGCTAGAAGACAAAGACGAGAAGTACGTAAACCTGAGGTAAACTAAACGCGAAGAAGAGAGGATAAAAATAAAGTAAACTAAGAATGAAACGGAACTTAGAACATAGTTTTCTCGTGCTATGGAAGAAACTGTGGTAATAATGTAAAATATAAGATTAACTTCGGCAGAATTAACAAACAAACAAAAAACAGATTTTGCAACAAGTTTGGTTGCCTAGGAAGATATAATATCATTCTACACATAAATACTTGGACAGTTTTGGCATCCATGAAATCGGTACAACACGAAACAGAAAGTGGCGGAAACACTGTGCGAAGACATTGATGCAAGTCTTGGGATGTTAATCATTAAGTAGTAAAGTGCGCAGCGTTAACATTATCCTTTTCAATGACGAATACGCATTCCCAGTGGTTAAGATAGGTTCACATCAATCGTTTGGACAGGGCCTTAGAGGAAACGTGAAGATCAGTTCTGAATGTGTTAAACAAACGTCGGTAGATAAACCTTATCGTTCGGCCGATATTGTTCCATCCGGAATTCTGTGAGAACTCCCAAGCGGCAGCCAACCCAAGTTTCCAAAGGAAACTTCTGATTTCAACAAAACTCGAGGAAACCGAATGGATTTTCGGAAAGCTTTGGCAGAGGAATGCTGGGTACAGCAGTCGGAAAGAATAACGCCCAATCGCAAAGGAACTCGAGTTGTGAAAATAGAACCTTCATTCTTCATTATTTAAATTAATGGGGCTATCCGATGAAATCTCCATTTTGCGACAGGGGGAAAGAAACGTGAACTGCGTGAAGTGTCAAATAGGTCATTGCATAGTGGGCATTTTTGGCATCTATGAAATCGGTGCAACGCAGCCCCGTGCAATACATTCACCGCAGGTTTGGTCAAAATACGTAGTTTGGTGCATTAAATGTTTTTCGAGATGTTCTATTGTGTTCTGTTAACTTCTACACTTACCAAATTACTGGCGACTTTTTACTACAGGTCTTCAAATAGTTTGGACCCTAATACACGCGCATGTAAAAATGGAGGTTAGGGAGCGTCCATAAACCACGTAGCTCCATTTTGGCCTCGTGTGATATTTACAGGTATTTACACACAAAATTATCTAAATAAATCGGTCCAAACCACTCACAATTGTCCTCTAAAACATCGTGTCTCACCTCGTCACTTACAATTACAAACTTTTAATCAATGTTTCATGAATAATACTGTTATTTAACATGCTACGTAGCATTTTACATAGTTTCTTTCCGTGAAAAATGTTCAATTACACAAATTCACAATTAATTACACGAAAACTACATAAAACCATTCGTGAGGGGCAAACGTTGGTGGGTGATGAAATTGCACTCAATGAATTTAAGATTAAAAAAGTCGGAAATTGGGTATGTAGGGAAATTGTCACCGACGTATGTTATGTTCCCGATCGCAATTTATCTACTATACAATTTCTTAAGCTCGTTCACTCACCTCGATTGGCTGTGGAACGGTGACGTCATGGCCAGCCTTCGCTCGCAAATTAACAGCGACCAGAGATATCATTAGAATAAGTTAGAGGTTATGTCCACAATTTAACACCGAATTTAATTGCCAAAACTCATTAAGTTTGCTTTTCGAAAAAAAAAAAAAAAAAAATGGAAAAACTTTACAACTGAAAAAATGTGGAAATACTAGTACTTTTTGGTAACATGTCTCTAATAAAAGTAACATAATAAACTTAAATTGTTCATGGTATCTGCTGTAACTGCGAATGCCAATTGTCATTTCGGCCTATGCTAAATTTGAATTTAATTACAACTTTCGTTAATGTTGCTGCTTGACCAGAGTTTACATATTATGATTTATTTGCTCTTTAAGTATTCTACTGATCACTTTCGTAATGGTGTTTGTTCATATTCGCTGTACGTTAGTTATTAGTTTTTTTAAAAAAGGTCATCAGACCAAATATGTTACCGAATCGAGTATTCTGACAGTTCATTTCTTCGGAGTTGCTCAAGTATTTAATAATCTGGAATCTGTATTAAGTTCTCTGGCCGCTACGGACACTATGATCAAAGATTGCGTTATGAATGATTGCCGAACAACGTGATGCTTTCGAATCAAACAGGAATTCTACAAATTTTGCAGAGAATGTTTAGGGTCAAATACAAATCAAGTTTGTATTTCAGCGAGTGTACGACACGTAAAGGGGACATCCATAAATTACGTGAGGTGTTTTTCCGGGTTTCCGGATCCCCCTCCCCTCTGGTGAGATCTGGACCAGACTCCCCCACCTCTGGTGAAATCTGGTTCGTGAGACCCCACCCCCCCTAGAAATCGCCCTCGCAACTTTTTGAGACCTTTTTTTTTTTAAGGTCTCGTCCTTCCAAAGCCGGTTACACCCCAACTTTTCAGCGTCATTTGTAGACCTTTTTTTCCCCCTTAGCTCCACACTCCAACAAGAATTTCGAAACTTCACGTGAGATTTCCGTATACCCCCCTTCCCCCTTGGTGAGATTTCACCGGATCTCCCCCCTCCCCATTTCACCTCACGTAATTAATGGACGCCCCAAAAAGAATTATACGGTAGCGCGATCGTCCCTATCCGTGTTTAATACTTCTGAGTTTTTCAAGCTCAAGAGATTAAGGTGAAACACAGATTAAGTTCCTATTTAGTCAGATCAGGTCAACCTGTCATAACCTTTGACTCTAAAAACTGAGACCGTTCTAGACCCGTGACGATTCGCAAAAAAAAAGAGAGAGAGAGAGAGAGAGAACGGTCACGGGCCTACACTAGTTTAAATAAAGAAGGTGGTGGTCTGACGTGAGACTTCGTTTTTGGCAGTCGTCGTGTTTGTTAGTGTCAGTCGGCGTAGGCAGATGAGACGGAGGTGTCAGCGTCTGGCCGTAAGGAATGCCCCGTCTCGCCAGATCGCGCGTGCTGACCCTGCTAGACGTTTGGGCGGGGACCGCCTTTCGCGCTACCGTCTCGAGGCAGCTGCTCATTACTGGAGAGACCGCGCCGACGCGAACGTAAAGAAACTTTGATCAAGCAATTAATAAAGCTTATTTCGAGATCGCATTTTTAGAATAATTTCTCTAACGGACCTAATTGATGCGAAGCTGAAAAGAGGCTCAATTTACGTTGTAACGACGGACTCCTAATGAATCTGCAACTAGAGAAGAACTGAAGGAAAATAATTTACCACGAAAATTCGCCTTCCAATTTAGGCCAAATTAGATTTCCCAAACAGCATCTGTCCATTTTTCAGCAAAAATTATGTTTTGTTATATTTCATTTCAAGAATACTGGGTCTATTCTGTACTGAAAGGGCGCTTCCCTAACTTAACTCTGTACAATTCTAAAATAATTCTACGGTCCACGAAATCATATCGGCCTAATATTTTATCTATGTTTATATTATTAACCAACACTATAAATTGTTATAGGCACATATCACGGTCCCTTATGATCTGCACCTACGATAAGGCCCTCATATAACTGCCAATAACATAAACCTTAAAGGAACGCCGTTCTCTTTCATGTCGGCTGCAAATTTATTTTTACTATAATAGCGATGCAGTCATATCCCGGAAACAACAGATTTTTGCCTCAAAATGTTAATGGCTTTTAGAAACTGTGATTTATAGCCGTGTGGATTATACTCTTTTATCACGTTGTACAATGCGGATACTATATCCAAGAACAATTTTAATAATTTAATTTTTGTTATGATCTCTCTAATTCAGTTAGAATCAAATTTTTGATATTCTGCCTGCGAACCAACAAAGGTTCGGAAACACTGCTGTAGAGAGTTTAAATCGTCGTCTGTCACTGAAAGCGCTCGTGTCCTGAACTGCATTGTCCTAAGAGGTGTTTAATATTCCACACCCAATGTAGTTATTGTTTGTTTGCTTATGTTCTCCCATTGACATGTGTATCATTGTGCACAAGTTGAATTTTCATAAAAAAAAATAAACAAAAGTTATTCTCCAGTGAATTTATCAGCTCGGGGTTTCCGAACCTGTGGTCCACAGACAAAATAGAAATAAAATTAATAATTACGAAAACATAAATGGAGGCCCGAGGACACTCGAATTCTGGCCATAATGTACGAGATACGAATGGAGCTATCAAATGACTATTCCAGAGTAGCCAGTCTTCAATTATGTAATATCAATATTAAGGGGTCCGTGGCTTATATCTAACGGGTCCGCCGTTGAAAAAGGTTGGGAAAGGCTGCCGTAGTTTATTATTGAAAGGGCACATATCCAGTAGACAAGAAGTCGTATAAAAAAGCCTAAAACGTATACGATAAATCCCAAATTTATATTTAACGTGTATTTTCCTATTCATCATTAGAGGCTTTTTTTTAAAAAATTGTTTACCTTTATAGATTTATTATGTTTTGACTTTTGTAAGATTTTTAAAATGTGAACGTGTGCCCTTTAAATGTAACAGATTCAGTATTGTTGAAGCGGGAGGAGGTGCGAGCAGTTTGATCCACCCTGCAGGTCTGACGAGTCAGTGAGCAGGGTGAAAGACCGCGTACACCCACACCAGCTCACGAGTGTTTATGAGACTCGCCGCAGTTGTGGCGGTGTTTACACCGGTGAGACGGGTCGCAGTCTGGCGGGTAGACTTAAGAACATACCCGCCAGTACAAGAAAAACAGCCGTGGTTCGGCTCGCTGTTAACAGCGGGCACGCGATCAAATCTGAAGACGCAAAGCTGCTGTTGAGAGACGTAGAAGAGGGTGCACTGGACATTTTAAAGAACAATAAATGTAACGAAGACTGCTGGCTGTTACTTGATGACACTTGGAGCTCTTCGTTAGAAAAAAATGTAAACAAATATAGTACCCCTAAATAATAGGATGTAATATGTCAGCCGAAATTTAAAACGTGATAGTACCCGGAAAACATAGGTAGAGTAGGACTGTCTGAAACTGCAGATACCACAGCCTATCGCTGTGTGGAGACGTACTGTAGTCCTTTTCACCAGTACGTTGTTAGTTTTTCCACCCTAAAATAAACTTTGCTTTCGTAACTAACGCAAATTTTCAACGGTGGAGAGAATAATACATTTTTAAAATTTGAGGAAATGTGTGTAACTAGTTCAAGCAGATGAAACTGATTAAACTATTGTAATAAACTTGAAGAAGGGGGGAAAATAACCAGACGTCAGTATCAACATAACGCCGTAACGCCCCAAGCTCCGGGGGACCCCTTAAAGCTCTGTCACTAAACAGCACAAGACTTGGTAGAGCTAAAAAAAAGTTGTCCTTCTGGCATGAGGGGCCCAAAATATTTTTTTTTGCACCGGGTCCCTTGTTAACCTAGCTTCGCCAGTGCTGCGTAACGCTCTAGCCTCTCATTCGAGAAGACGCGGGTTCGAATCCCCGTCCGGCGATCGAGATTACTGCTTCCCATGGCTTTCAAAATCGTACAAGGAGAATGCCACGATGGTTACTTCAGAGGCAATGGCCGAATTCCTTCCCGTTCCATGGTCACAGTTCTATGTCACCTCTTTTTTTCTTATGGCTTTACGCCTCGTCGACGTCGGTAGAGGTGGGCAAGAGGAGATCAAAGAACGGGAAGGAATTCGGCCGTGGCCTTATGAAAGAACCATCCCGGCATTCTCCTGGAGTGATTTGGGGAAACCGTGGAAAACCCAAATCTGGATGCCCGGACGGGGATTCGATCCGCGTCCTCATCTAATGAACTCGGCGTCGCCGAGGCGAAAGGCCATAAGCAAAAAATTAATATTGCTCGTGTATAGTGGTTTACGTTGTGAGATACGTAATGCGACTTTCCTCAAACTTGGAAATTAATTCTGCCTCAACTAGAATATACAGCAAACTAAATTGGTATATAAAGTCACAGGAAAACTTTTATCCTCTCTTCCAACCTTCAGAAACTTTCTATACGGTGTAGAATAAATCATTTTACTTTCCCAGTCTTACTATTGTGCGACGATTATTTACTTTAATAATTCAATATTTCATTCTTTCGCGGCTCAATCTTCCATTTGAATCAACCAATCAGTTTGCTTTTCTTTCGTTTCGCTGTGCGCACATATTTCTTAATATCTCTACGCTTTCGAAACAGTTTCAGTCTTGAAGTTGACAGCACGATTGTCTGACGCCATTTAAATCCAACATATTCTAGTTATCATGAAATTCCTTAAAATCTCTAAAACTATTAAGATTGCTAACAACATTATTTCAGCTTAAAGCTCCGTAAAAAGTTGTTCGAGATAGCCGAGAGAATAAATCGGAAACTATTTCGCCCACAATTTTATCCCTGGTTAATATTGCTCGATTTTCATTGGGTCAATAAAACGCACCTCCATAAATATTGCTCGACTCTGAAACAACACCAGAAGCCGTATAAAAATGAAAAATATAACCTGTTAAATTATTTAAAGAAATTGATGGGGAGAAGGGATGTCACGATTTATATAATTTAAAGCTAAGTGAAGAAAAATCAGAATCTAAACGGAAAAAAAAGTTGGACAAAAATACGTGGATGCTGATGGCATTAGACAAAGCAGAAATTAAAGACAAATACTGCAAGAGACTCAGTACAACAGGTGAGAGAATTATGTTAATTAAGAAGTAAAATTAAACAGGCCAGTTGCGGATTGGAAATTTTTGTTCTACCTTTCTCCGAACTTTCGTAATCCAGAGCGCCGTTACGAGTAATGTGTTATCGGTGAAGCGAGGCGTTAACGTTGTTTACAGAGTTTGAAGCACGTCCCAGTTGCTCCGTCTTTTCGGGGGAGGCAGAAGCAAATTGAATTACGCATGTAAATTGAACGGCGATGACTGTGTAATCGAATGAAGCGCGTACTGTACCCGCCCAGCAATCTCGACTGTTTGTGTTTAAAGTAACACTTTGCTCACTCTCCTTACAGACAAGTCGCAGGCACACTGAAATCAGAATATATCCATATTTACAAAACTCGATCCTGTTCGAGCTGGTAACGCAACCTGGAGAACTCGCGAAGGAACTGTCTTTTTTGTCTGAAAATTAGTGCACGCGTTCCTTAAATGATATTATTTAAAAATTATGTATACGTGGTGCGTCGAAAAAGTTCGGTGAATGATGTCATATCTGAACGTCAACTTGGTGCATGTGTGCGTGCATGCGCATGAGTATTCAGACACTTGAGGAGAATCGATACACAGCATGCACTGCATGTGACTGGCAGTGTAAACAGACTGCGACCAGTTGAACGTAGTCACTGTGAGAGGAAGTGTCGCAGCGCAATGGAGAAACGTGCAAACATCAAGTTCTGCAACGGTGACGCATGCCAGAGTTGCACAGGACTGGAAAAGGGATGCTGCTCCATGACAATGCCCCGTGTGCGCCAATTCCTGGCGGAGGTGGCTCCTGCGGACTTCTTCCTGTTTCCCCACTTGAAGGTGGCCATGAAAGGTGAACATTTTGCGGACGTGAATGACATCAAAGGTCGTGTGACAGCCGTTCTGCGATCGATCCCACAGGAGGCCTTTGCTGATAGTTTCCAGAAGCTGTACGAGCGTTGTCAAAAGTGTGTTGTAGCTGGTGGCGACTGAAGGGCAATAAAGAAATTTTGTTTGTATCTTTTGGTTTGTTTATTGTCTGACAGCATTCATCGAACTTTTTAGACACACCACGTATGTAATAGCCTCCAAATACATACATACAGCATAAATTTCGCATAAAAACAACTCTAACATTAAACTGTAATCCATATTAACCCATATGGTCTCCAACTATGTTATTTACAATAAAATACCTCCATTACCGCAAGTTATGATAAACATTGCGCTGAACGAATACACCGTAACCAATAATTGATTTTCGAATCGTAACAAGCGTGAATGCTTATTTTCGTCCAGACTGCATTTCTCATTAATGCTAATTATCGTTGGACGTTGCAATATGGCTTCTGGCTATCGCTTGTCGTTCTTCTAACGTTATGGCAGATTTTTTTTGTGAAGTTTGTACGGTTTGTGTGTATATTTGACGCACATCCTAAACAATGTCATAAAGGACAATACATTTTCAGACTGAAAGAACAATTCCTCCTCGAGTCTCCCTCGTTGCGTAGGAGTCATAGTGCGTGCAGGATGACGGTATATCTATTTTCCACGCGGCGCGTCCTGGTCGCGTTTCGGTCGTCTGCTTAGGTCTTCTTCTTAGGTCTTCTTCTGTGGCAGAACTACAATGACAATGAGATGTTTCACTCGCGCTACTAAGCACAACTGAAGATCTGAACGGCAGCTGTCACGGGGTGTTTCAGTGCAGGTCGCGGAGTGATTTGTTCACTTCGGGGGAAGGCATGTTTGTTAGTGCATACTGTATTATTAAATTATGTCCGTGGCCTTGTACGTATTTCAGCAAGTCTAACACTATTAGAAAACACTTCACCTGCTTTATTAACCCCGAGCAGCAAAAAGAAAAACAAAGAAAATCCCTAAATGTCATTTAAGACTTTCTTTGCTTCTATCCCCTTTGTCGGTGGTTTCTCCAACCGAAAAATCAGATATACATGTGCGGTGTTACATTGACACCTCCCTCGTTAAGATAATTATTAATAGAGACCGGATTATATGCAACACAAAAAGCTAGAAATATGCATGAAAAATGCTTAAAATATACATGAAAAGTGTTTAAATATGCAACATTATATAATCTAAAAGTAGCAATTTTTAGATTTTTTTATTTCAAAATCAGCATGCAATTAGTAAGTAATAACATATTTATAAATTCGATAACTAACAATTATTTACCATTTTTTCCCCTTTTTTAAACGTAAACTATCGGGTACTGTTCCAAATACTGTATCCAATAATAAGATTGTTTCTTCGATCTCTCAAAATATTTTTATATGTGGATATGGACCGTTCCACATTCACTGATGTAACCGGCAGTATTTGAATTTGGGTGCTGCGTTAGCAGCCATAGTTTCTGGAAAAAGTTCACCCGTCCCATTACTAAAACTATCGGTTTGACACAAATGTCCAAACCTTGGTTATTGTTCAAAATATTTTTAAACTTTGCTTTAAGTTTACACAGGAATACCTCTGGCTAAGCGGATTTTATTCATTAGCTTAATAGATTCGATCAACGTCAAATCTTGAGTTTCAACATGTTTAATACTCACAGGTATGTGTGATAAAATAAAAGCTAATCACAGCTATGGTTTTAGTACTAAAATTGTTAAATCCTTGCATGTACTGACAAAATGCCATAATCTCTCAACTATCAAAGTTGTTTACTACACCTTTAATGGACTCGAAATGTTCTTTGTAAAACAGTAAAGCTTCAACCCACGTCGTCCATCGAGTTACCACTGGTTCCGGAGGTAGAGGCACATTTAGCCTTTTTTTTTTTTTAACATTGGCATTATTTCGAGAAAGTGCGATAAGAAACGATTTCTTTGTTGATGAAATCAGTTATTTACATACCCAAACGTGGATGCTAGTTTTTCGGCGAATTGTTGTAGGCTAAGAGCTGTGCTGCTAGTAGGTTTTTCCGGCTACAACGTAAGATTTTATTTATTAACTAGGTACAATACCGAAAAATATTGTGTATATATATATATCTCGAAAATATGCATCATCACTAGGTTTTAGGTAAAAAAATGTAATAACCGGTGAAAATGGGCTTAGTATGCAAATGCATGTAATCCGTTCTCTGCTTATTATAATCCTTTTATAAGTAAAACTTTCCCACTGCTTTCAGTTTGAGATCCATTATTCATGGCGCACTGTTACAAGTATCCGTTCAGATCTCACATGCAGTCAGCGTAAATAAAACGAAACCCAATAACCAGGCGCACTAAATATACGATTTAGACGACACGCGAACAGATGGCGAGCGCAACTTCACTAAACGTTTTCGTATTATGCATTGTGTTAAATAATTTCTTAGGCTTCTTTGTTAATAACTGTATTTTCCGGGAAGGTCGCGTTATTTATTTGTTTCTCTAAGCTCTCTGATGACATGCTGCAGCCTTCGTCAGAGATACTGCATTTGTTTACTTAGCAACGAGCGCTATCTCGGTTTTCTTCAAAATTTCTGCTGCCTCCTTTACTCGTCGAGGTCTCCACAGCATCATCAAATTTTTATCTCGTGTCCGGTGTTGAAGGAAGGCTGAACCACGGCTGATTTGTCGCAGTTTTTTTATGGTGGCGGATATGTTCTTTAAGTCCAACCGCTACAGTTCGTCCGTCTCACCTGAATGGTGGGGATGTAAACGGTCTTTCACCCTGATCATTAACCGGCCAAGCTTCCCACGAGTTTTATAAACTTTTTACATCTGTTAACAGTTGTCCGATTCGGTCTGTATACCTTATTCGTATGGAAGATAAGAGATTTTCTGTGGAAAATTGGGACAGTTGTTATCAAGTATTCCACTTAAATAGTACTCTGGGATGGGAACTATTCGGATTGTGTAAGAACTCCTGCAAATTCTTCATATCGCGAGGCCAGATTGCAAAGATGTCGTTGACTCACTGGGTCCACTGTGCAGGTTTTGGTGCGCGTTATTAAAAACCTCCGTTTCTTAGTAAGATGTAATTTTGAGGTGAAAGCCTCAACTGGACTTCGTTTTTGTCTGAAAACATTGCTTTGCCTGTGCACTGCTGTCAGAATTTGAAACCATCTTCCTACTCATAATTTTGGCTTCTCATCTAATCGGAGACACCTGTTCGTTTTGTTACAACACTCAGGGCCGGTTTAAGGCTACCGCAAGAACCGCAGTCGCGGGGGGCCCAAAGCTTGAGGGGGGCCGCACCACGATTGTCCTTACTTAACGATCAATTTTCCTGCTAAAATAAATAATCTACAGATTTATAATGTTAACAAGCTGCGTTCACAATAGACATTTCCGAGGCGTGTAGTTCCCCGAGAAGTGCTTCATTAGATTCAGTTTTGAGAAAGTCGTATCTGATGTAATTACAATAGGCCTATATATTTAAAGGCATGTATTGCTCTGAATCTGTTCCAGCATTTTATGTAATTTCGTTCTAATCGACTCTTTCATTTTCTGACGTTTCATATTAAAATTTATGGAATAAAAATGTGTATGCCTCCAGCCCCAAAAACCTATATTTACTAGCAAATAAAGGCAAGAAAAGAAATGTCGTATACAAAAAGTGAATTATAAATATAATAGCTATAAAATCGAATACAAAAACAATTTCATTTGACACAATGGGCAGCAGGACTTAGCCAGAAATGAAAGTGACAGTAGTTGGGACATCCATATGAGATGCATTGATAAAACGCCAAAGACTCGGCGAAATTTTCCCGTTGAGCTAATACTCAATAAACTGCTGGCCCGTTTGTATATATATAATATTGTGTGTGTGTGTGTGTGTACACATAAAGTTACGAAAATTATCAAAAGTGTAGGCAAAAGTACATCTAAAAAAAAATGTGGGGGGCCCCGAAATCAAACTTCGCAGGGGGGCCCGAAATTCCTTAAGCCGACCCTGACAGCACTAGTACATTATAAATTGTTTCGCTATAACGTTCTGAAGAAAAAAAATAACGTAAAAATGCACGTAAATTATTCAAACCAATACAACAGAATGCAAGTAGCAAAATCGAAAATCATTTATCACAAAAGTTTAATCTGTTGAATTTTGAAAAATAAATTTGTAACGGCAAAAAAAAAAAAAAAAAAAAAAAAAAAAAGTCTTTGGTGGATAAGGAACCTGCGTCGGGAATGCCATGCCTCATTAAACTGACTGACACATTCATCGGTTTTTATAGTAGACTCCGGTATGGCATTAGCTCGATATTCCTGAGGTGTACTATTCTCATGTTAGCGTTGAAGGACTCTCCTTGCAAAGTTTAGAAATTATACTAAATATAACCTTAAAAATGTTGAGACTAAGCACAGATTCAAATTTCCTGCTCTGGCTCTATATGACTACGTCATAAGACGTTCCCGAGATTTTAAATCTCATCCTAAGCTTCCAAATGTGAAAAATTCCAGGAAAATCTCTTGTAGTTTCTGCGTGATGCCGAAAAAACCTGAATACGGCCTACTGCAGATTTGTAAACCAGTAACAGTGAGGTTACTGCTGCGGTATTACTTCGTGTTAGCTCGCCATCGGGGCAGCTCGTCTCGTTAATAAACTTTAGTCTTAGTGTGTACGCGATGTATGTGCTGATAATTTCCGAGGCAAATCCGATGCCCAAAACAAAACTGATGAAATCGATGTATAATGTTTTTCAAGGCGGAGATGCAACCTAGAGTGTATTTATTGTGAACAATGGGACTTATTGGTATTTACAGAGAAAACAAACGTTTCTGTTCGCGGTTCCAGAGCGCACGGCCATTACGCTTTTCGACGTTATCAGCGAGTGTGTTTAACCCGGAACAACAGTTATATCTGACATGTGGAAATCACGTGGTGGTATTACATACATTGCGGGGTGTCGCTCTACTTATTTTACAGTGAAATGATGGTGAGTAATAGCAAAGATCTGAGGACGAAACTGGGTCCATCTCCTTAACACGGGGCACAATGGATGGACTATACTTGAATCTCTCGCCCATACGTTGGGAGCTAGTTATGTAATATTTTATGTGGGATTATTATTATACAAATAAATCCGTCCGAATTTTCAGACCGTTAAATCTTCCAGTCTTCCAGTCTCTCTGTCTCTCTGTCTCTCTCTCTCTCTCTCTCTCTCTCTCTCTCTCTCTCTCTCTCTCTCTCTCTCAAAAAGTTTGTCTTTATTGGCCTGTCGAAGCGAAGTGTACATACAAAATATCAAAGAAGGGTTATTAATGTCAATGCGTTTAAAATCGACAATACCTCTTTGTTCATGTTAGGCTCAAAGACCGAAAACGCTCATTGAGCAAAAAAAAAAAAAAAAAAAAAAAAAAAACGACCACGACTCTATCTGGTTTTTCGAAAACGGCCACAAAGCGTTGTGGCTTAGAATATCTAACACTTTGTGTTCACGACGAATCGGTTCAGGGATGCATTTAGTATATATGAATCTTCTTACCCGTCGCGTAAAAAGAAATGTGTGGAGAATGGAATCTGGACCAAACACGAATAACGTGTCGTGGCCGGTTAAAAAAAAAAAAAAAAAAACGCGATGTTTTTTTCCCACTTAATGACAGTTTTCGGTATTTGAGCCTTACATTTACAATGTTATAAGTTATTGTGCAGTGATCTTGAATGTTTTGTTTGTCATTTTCTATAATTGAATTAATTTCAAATTACCAATGAATGCTCTTCGAAGTAGGATTCGAATATAGTCTGGTAGATGGTTCTGAAGTGTCGACGATACGTACAGGTAATTTGAATGGGGAGTGAGGTTTTGTCTCCGTGCAATAAATTGACCGCTATTCCCGTCGAAGCAACAGGTAAGAGAACCTTGTCGTCTGCTCATAAAATGTGGCATATAACGTTTCCAAACAGTCCATCAACGTGTGCCACTTGTGACTGTAAGCAAAATGTCCTGTGTGATTTGTTGCCCTTTTTGTTCAGTTTAGCTTAAGCTTCCATTCCTTTTGATTTTTTTATTCTTTCGATTTTATAACAGTCACCGTAATCGTGAAAATTGGCTGCCGAAATTTCTGATTCTCCATTTTGTGACTTTTGTGATGAAGACATCTACCACTTCTTGCTGAGATGTAAGCTCCACTGCGCGACTAGAAGAGCTCTGTTAGAAGACGGTATACACATACGTGACATTTTAACCCTAATGAGAACTCCCGCTTCTGCGAACAAGAAAACGGTAAAATTAATTTCTTTATAAAAAATAAAGGTATAGTTTAATTGTTAGCCTTTTATTCACAATGTGTTGGGCTATATCAGCCTTTGGCTATAGCCATAATAAATTAAAAAAGATTAAAAAAAGAGTTTGCTAGTTTCAACGTTGCGAGCACGTTACCTACGTCAGAAGTCTGTAAACAAAATCCTATCCGTTGATCTCTTATTCGTCGCTGTAGGTTTTGCATTATCTGAGAGAAAGGGACGCTTGTAAAAGAAATGAGAAATAAAATGTGGGACTAGTGAGCCAGTGCAAGAAATTCTGCACTTCGGAGGAAGGGTGTATGTAAATGTTAATGGTATGAAAATATATTTGATTCGCCTTTATCCTCGTGCTAAAATACAATGTAGCATTAAAATTTAGTAGTCAAATTATTGTAATTGCATCTCAGATGCACCATGACACTTTTTTTGTGCAGAAATTGCGTGTTTTGAAGTTTGTTGTACGTGTTTAGTGTATTTTAAACAGGGCCGACGATAGGATTCTTGGGCCCCGGGTAAACGTCCCCTTTATTTTAGCTTTTTTTATGGGATAAAGTCAGAATTTTAATTAAAAAAATCAAATAACCCTACTTAAAGACCCTTTTGATTTCTATTTAGCTAGGCACCCTGGGCGTGGGCCCGGGATACTTTTCAACCCTCCTGCTCTATAGCCGGCTCTGATTATATGTAAGGTATTAATTGCCAAACTGAAACACGTAGCCGTGGAAAAGGCATGTCATCCGTGGCGCACTGTAAGGCCAAAACTTGGAATTATAAACTAACAATATAGTTTTCAATTCCAAATTAACAATAAAATTCATCAGGTACGGAGAACTTAAACTTTAAAATGGTACCTCATCTGTCGTTTTTGTTTACCTATGAAGAGAGAAAAAGTTTTTTTTTTTCCCCCACGAAAAATCGCCGCCCAGAAATAATAAATTAGGTGTAGGCAGCATTCAATCGTCGGATTGTGGCCGTTATTTGGGTTGCGAGCTATGGCCCGGTGAAAGCGGCGCCAGCAGAATGCTGTCGCTAAAAAGGAAACCGCCGCCAGCGCGTCTTTTGTTCGGCGCACTGCATTGTTCACGCACCGTGCAGTGGGTATTATGTCTGCGCCGCGAAACAGTAATCGAAACCTGCGGCCACGAGTACTGCGCCGCAGTCTAATAGATAACATAATGGCGTCAAGATCACGGAAAACAACTAAACACTGTATGCATAACGTGACCATACGTCCAGTCCCCTCCGCTCGCAAACAAAATGACAATTTAATATATCTATCTGTGTATTATGGTCTGAAACGGGGTATGAGGTTTTGGTCGATTCGACGCATAGACCATTGTTGACAACGCAAGGATTTATTAGCAGCAGCCAAAATATGGAAATGTTCGACAAGTTTTATAACTATTGAGTAAGTTATGTGTCTGCCTCGAAGTAACGTTCCTGCGGAAAGAGTTTTTCTCTAATAAATAAAATATGGACTAGTGACAAAACACAGTTAAGTATCCCAGAATTGAAACCCATTTTGACTATCAAGACTAACATCAACAAATCGTGTAGTTAGACCGGATATTTTGGAACAGATTTGTTCCGTTGATAAATAGAAAACAACTACCTGGTTAGTCGTTAGATATCAGACACTAAGGCTAAGTAACTCGGCTAACATTCTGCTTATTACAAGTGTTCTTCGTTTTTTAATAAAAACTAGTAGAATACTTTGTTTTGATACTCCCACAGTCAGGTTTTTGTATTTAACGTGTGACTGCTAACAGTACAAGTAAACACATACGAACAAATTATTAGGGAGCTAATAAGAATACAGTTGAATGTCAGGCTCTATAATCCATTCTATTGCTCTTGATGACCCATGTTAGAATTCTTGTTGTTCCTTGAAACGCTCTGGACGGACATGCAAAAACTATGCGGGTGGTGATTTGACATTCGGCACGGGAGTCGCGTATTCTCCACTCAAACAGCGAAGCAGAACATCGTCCATGGTTCGTCCGCATTCTGTTCAGTGACACTCTGATTTTGCGGTGATAGTTGGCATCGTGAGACATGTATCGTTTAAAAAGTGTGAGACAAGGTTGTAGTCTATCCGCTTTAATATTCAGCTTGCAAATACCAGTAGACGAAGTAATGAATGAAATAAAAGAAATTTTAATATGGCTAGGAACAATCAGTAAGCTATTTGCTAATGACATTATTATGTTAGCAGAACAAAATGATGATCTTGAGAAATTATCGAATTGCATGAACATAATACTAAGGAAAGATTTTGAACTAAATGTAAACCAAAGCAAGACGAAGATGATGAAATGTAACACGAATGATAGCAATAATGTAGAATAAATATTAAAATAGGATCTGATGCATTAAAAGTGAATTGTGTTACTTAAAAAGTAAAATTACAACTAATGGCCGAAACGGAAATGAAGCTAAAAGAAGCCAGCGAAAAGAACTTTCTTAGCAAAGAGAAATCTTCTATTTTCAGATATTTTTCTGGGGCTCAGAACTTTTTAGAATCTGTGCAAGTACAGATTTCTATGTTTGTAAAGCATAGACCAGGAATACACTGGAAAGAAACAATTGAAGCATATGAAATGTGGTGCTGACGGGTGACGAAGTGCGAAATGAACGGATTTGTAAATGGATGAGGGAGTAAGTTTGTGGAAGAGAGTTACAGAAACAAGAGACAGAATTGTAAGTCACATTTTGAGACATGCGGGATTGGTCAATTCATTAGTGAAGAAAACAATCTAAGTGGATTCTACGATAACCGTGGTGCCGCTGTTGGATGATGAATTCTTACGTAATTCGACGAGACATATTGAAAGTGAAGAATAAAATTTGGATGGAAGGGGACATTCTCCACCTGTCCGAAACTGGTACTGCCCTTTTGAAATTTGTTTTAACTGCTTCCTTATAATGTCCTCGTCACGTTTTGCACTTTCCTTTTTCCGAAAAGTCGCCACGAATTAAATAAAAAATGCAGAAATAACATAAATTATCGGTACAGGGATCGTATCAACCTAAACAGATTCGTTTTGTCATAGTGGTCGTGGTTAGATTGAAATTCGACCTGTACCAAGAGAAAAAAAGTTTGCAGGAAATTTGTTCTGCGGAAGCTATATCAGAAACTGCGTATTTGTTTGCAACGGATGCAATCGATTGTCTGACTGCTTGTATCGATACTAAGATAGCGAGCGTTGGTGTACTACATCTCGGACAAATATTTTCTGTCTCTTAATTTCGTGCGACTTTTTACAACGCAACAAAACTGAAACAGCTAGAAAACATCACAACAAAGGATTTAACCAACATTTCAAGAGATTGTCATTAATTTTGTTGCGCCGGCGGCATATAATAACTACGCTTCGCTCTCACATTTCGGTATTTGTAATTTAATTCTTGCCGACTTTTCCGAAAAAGAGTGTAAAACGTGTAGACAAAATTATAACGAAGCAGTTAAAACAAATTTCAACAGGTCAGTACCAGTTTCGGGCGGGTGGAGAACGTCCCCTCCCACCCTAAAATTTTTCTATATCTCGCTTAGTTCTCGGGATATATGGTCTCAAAATTGATGTGGTTGGATTGAGATGCAGTTAAGAACTGTAGAGTAAGAGATATTAGAATAGTGAAGCAGATAATTGAGGACTTGGGTTCTCAGGGGTATATTGAGATGTTGAGGTTAATGCAAGACGGGTAGAGATACATTGCATCAAACAAGTCGACAGACAGCAAAAAAAAGTGGTAAGTTAACCTCCATGCAGATTATTGGTACCAAGGATAGACTGCCACACAACTGGGGCCAGTCTGTCCATTGAATCAGCCGAGCGATATTGCCATCGTACCCGTTTTCACAGGCAAGTGAGTTGGAAGTAGTTTGAAAAGTTGCTTGGCATTTCTGCGTTTATCTGAGACGCCAAGTCAAGGAGAGCGCTGGATTAGCAAGTTAAGCAGTCTTTTCCGTACCTGAAACAGTTTTAATATGGAGGATAAGCATGCCGCTCCGAGACATATTGCACGTTATTCCTGAATCTTATAGTTTTAATATTCCTTCGCAAGATTTGTTTATGGTTGCTGTAATGGGCTGTAAGATCTAATTTGGAGCTCTAACCAATCGATAACACTGTTTTGGCGATCTAAAATGAAGACAAAAAATAATTTTATCAGCAAACTTTTATATGATACCATTTTATTAATTTTTAAATCGCTGTTTAATGATAGCCAAATCATACTTTCCCTTACATCCATACGAAATCAACTGCTTCCGTTTTATACTAACTGCGTTTATTATGACTTTTACAAGCAATATCCAAAACTCCTGTTTTTACATATTACTCGATGCGCACACATCTATACATTGTTTACTTTCTTACCTCATTGACTTTTTCACATACAATATTATTTTAATTAACTTCTTAAAAGTTTCAGTATCTTTTTCAGCAATACAACAATCTCTCTGCTTTACTCGCCAGCGATTAGGGATTGCAATCCAGCAAAGCGGGATCCCGCAATCCCGCGGGATCCCGCATCATTAGACAGTCTGGCGGATCCCGCACAAAATTAAGCGGATCTGCAATCCGCAAAATGCGGATAAAACGCGTGCCCCACTCGGTCCCTATTAAGGATTGCAATCCCGCAGTGTTTTCAATCCCGCGGGATCCGCGCGGGATTGGCGCAAACAGTCTTTTAACGCTTATATTTAAAACATAGTTACTTAAAACGTTAATAAATTAAATAATAATTAAATTAATAAATCAATTTTAATGTTAAATGATAAAAATTAGTAGTTAACAATATTTTAATTGGCAAAATGATATTAAAACTTTTTAGCATGTCTTAAGTACATTTCTAGGTTTTACATTTTTGTTTTTTTAATCTAAACCAATTTTTAAATAAATAATAAAAATGGAAAATATTCAATCTTAGGTCATATTATGTGCCTTTCAATATATTATTATTATTATTGCAGCTATATCGATCCTTTTTTCAGGATGTAGCCTCTTAAGCCTAATGAGCTATATATTAGAATTTAATTCTACATAGTGTTGCTGTAGTTCTTTCCAGGCCGATCGATCCTGAGCCGCCCTCTTCCAGTTCACGCCTGTAACTCGACGTATATCCTTATCCCAGCGATCCGGGGGTCTTCCTCTTGCTCTTTTCAGGTTTCTCGGTATCCAGTCCAGCACTACCGTAGTCCATCTTTCATCTCTTTTGCGAGCAACATGACCGGCCCATTGCCATTTTTGGGTCATGACATCTTTTTAAGATGTCTGTTACTTTAGTTATTGAACGGATGTGCACAGCCCTTTTCCTGTCTCTTCTTGTAAACCCTAGCATTGCTCTTTCCATACTTCGCTGGGCAGTTCTCAGTTTTTGCTTCGTGTGACTATTTAGGGTCCAAGTCTGGCAGGCATATGTGAGGACCGGTAATACACATTGTTCAAATACCTGTTTTTTAAGATGTATTGGCATGTTCGATTTAAAAACTATGGAATTTCTTCCATATGCTCTCCAGCCCAGCTTTATCCGTCTGTAGATCTCAGGCTTTGAGTCACCATTCATATTGATCAGTTGGCCAAGATAGATGTACTGATCTACGAACTCAATACCAGAATCTTTCATGTCCGCCTTGTCTTTATCTTTTCTGCCCATTTGTTTTGCATGATTTTGCTTTTTGATATATTTATTTTAAGGCCCACTTCACTGCACGCTGTCTCTAGTTCATTTATCAGTTCTTTGAGCTCTTCCAGACTGTTTGAGAGTAAAACTATATCATCAGCGAATCTTAAGTTGTTGAGATTTCTTCCATTTATTCTCAAACCTCGGTTTTGCCATTGGATTTTTGACATTGCCAACTCTAGGACTGATGTGAATAGCTTGGGGGATATAGAGTCTCCTTGTTTTAACCCCTCTTTCTACTGGGAACTCTTTGGTGACTTCAGCGATGTTGACAAAAGCAGTGGAAGTGGTGTAGATGTTGTACAGTAAGTCAATATAGCCGGGATTCACTCCTTGTTCTAAAAGGGCTTGCATGATTGCAGAGTGATGGACTGAATCA